>CAUYUJ010014625.1:87500-388904 GCA_963575745.1 Prorocentrum cordatum
GGCTGCGTTGACTTGCTGGTCGCCACCGGGATTTCACGCCACAGGGTTTGGGAGTATCGGTTCTGCCTCTTCTCCTGGGTGGCTGCCCGGTCGTTCGCTTCGCTTGCCTTTTTCGTCCTGCTGCCTAGTCGCGGCCCGACTAGTGTTTGGACGGCTTTCGACTTGCCTCGCGAGCCTGTTGACCAATTATAGCCAGAGTGCAGTATCCCCAAACAGGGTTTTTACACCCACCGCGGTTTCCAAGGTCGATTGCGTGCCCGTCCAGTGCGGGCTGGCATGGCATGTTAAAACATGCCTCCTCCTCCTCCTCCTCCTCCTCCTCCTCCTCCTCCTCCTCCTCCTCCCCCGCCTCCTTCTCCGCCACCTCCTCCGCATCCCGAACGGCATCTCGGAACCCAGAGTTGCGAGAATGTCTCCAGCGCAACGGGCTGGACCACCTCGCACGCGGCATCTAGAACCCGAGAGTTGCGACGATGTCGCGGGCGAAACGTGCTGCGAGGAAGTCTCAGGCGAAACAGGCCGGACCACCTCGAGCGCGGCGTCTCAGACCGAGTTACAGGGGCCTCCTAGGGCCTCCTGGGGACAGCACCGGCGCCAGCACGGAGGCTGGAAGAAGAAGTGAGCTGCTTCTTTTCGCGATGTAAGCCCGTCCAGCTCGGCCTCAGACTCTGCCCATTTTGATGGCGGGTCTGGCGCATTTGAAGAATGCGCCCAGGGCGACCGCAACCTGATCGGTCATCTTGGCGCGAGCGAGTTTCTCTGCGAATATCCCGCGAATCCAGGCGTAGCTGGAGTGAGGGATCGTGTGCGTAGTTTTCTGCAGAGTTCTGTGCTCTGCGGCTTGGGTCCGCTTGATCATTTCGAATGGGCTCTGGGGTTGCCGTCGTGTGAAGCCCCCTGGCAGTTCCTGACTCGGTGTCCTTTCATCCTGTGGCCTCCTGGACCCCACCTGGGGCTTCCTGAAGCCTCTTGGGGCTCCCAGGGGGGGATATCTAACATGTGGCCGTCGGGGCTCCCCCAAATCCTGAAACGTCTTGGGGCTCCCAGGGGGGAATATCTAACATGTGGCCGTCGGGGCTCCCCAAAATGGTGGGGGGCCACAAGAGCAGGAAAAGTCAACGAATCGACACCGGATGTGTATTAACTTGACACGTTATGAAAGAAGCCTCCTGGGGCTTCCTGGGAGCCTCCTGGGAATCTCCTGGGGACCCCTGGGGCCTGTCCTGTGCGTCCTGTGGCCTCCTGAAGCTCTCTGGGGCCTGCTGGGGCTCCCAGGGTCCCAGGGGGGATATGTAACATGTAACATGTGGTCTTCTGGGCCCCCAGGCTGGACCCACGCTTGGGCGGCATCTGGGAGCTCAGAGTTGCGAGAATGTCTTGTACGAAACGGGCCGGACCACCTTGCGCACGGCATCTCAGAGCTCAGAGTGGCGAGGATGTCTCAGGCGAGACAGGCCGGACCACTTTGCGCAGGGCATCTCAGAGTTCATAGCTGCGAGGATGTCTCAGGCGAAACGGGCTGGACCACGTCGCGCGCGGCATCTCCGAGGTCAGAGTTGCGAGGATGTTTCAGGCGAAGTGGGCTGGACCACCTCTTGCGCGGCAGCTCAGAGCTCAGAGTTTCGAGGATGTCTCAGGCGAAACGGGCCAGATCACCTCGCGCGTGGAATCTCAGAGCTCATGGTTTCGAGGTCGTCTCAGACGAAACGGGCCGGACCACCTCTCGCGCGGCATCTCGGAATGCAAAAGCGCGAGGATGTCTCAAGTGAAACGGGCCGGACCACCTCTTGAGCGGCATCTCGGGGCTCGGAGTTGCGTTGATGTCTCAGGCGAGATGGGCCAGACCACCTCGCGCAGGGCATCTCGGAGCCCAGAGTTGCGAGGATGTCTCCAGCGTAACGGGCTGGACCACCTCGCGCGCGGCATCTCGGACCCTAGAGTTGTGACGATGTCTCGGGCGAAGCGTGCTGCGAGGAAGTCTCAGGCGAAACGGGCCGGACCACCTCGAGCGCGGCGTCTCAGAGCTCCAGGTTGCCGTGGCCTCCTGAGGGCCTCCTGGGGCCTCCTGGGGACCTCCTGGGGCTTCCTCCTGGGCCTCCTGTGGCCTCCTGGACCCCACCTGGGGCTTCCTGAAGCCTCTTGGGGCTCCCAGGGGAGGATATCTAACATGTGGCCGTCGGGACTCTCCAAAATGGGGGGGGGGGGGGCACAAGAGCAGGACAAATCAACGAATCGACACCGGATGTGTATTAACTTGACACGTTCTGATAAGGAGCCTCCTGGGGCTTCCTGGGAGCCTCCTGAGAATCTTCTCCTGGGGGCCCCTGGGGCCTGTCCTGGGCGTCCTGCGGCCTCCTGAAGCTCTCTGTGGCCTCCTGGGGCTCCCAGGGTCCCAGAGGGGGATATCTAACATGTGGTCTTCTGGACCCCCAGCCTGGACCACCTCTTGGGCGGCATCTGGGAGCTCAGAGTTGCGAGAATGTCTTGTACGAAACAGGCCGGACCACCTTGCGCACGGAATCTCAGAGCTCAGAGTTGCGAGGGTGTCTCAAGCGAAACGGGCCGGACTACCTCGCAAGCGGAATCTCGGAGCCCAGAGTTGCGAGGATGTCTCAGGCGAAACGGGCTGGACCACCTCTTGCGCTGCACCTCGGGGCCCAGAGTTGCGAGGATGTCTCAGGAGAAACGGGCCAGACCACCTCTCGCACGGCATCTCGGGGCTCAGAGTTTCGAGGATGTCTCAGGCGAAACGGGCCGACCCACCTCGCAAGCGTCATCTCGGAGCCCAGAGTTGCGAGGATGTCTCAGGCGAAACGGGCCGGACCACCTCTCGCACGGCACCTCGGGCCCAGAGTTTCGAGGATGTCTCAAGCGAAACGGCCCGGACCACCTCTCGCGCGACGTCCCGGAGCGCAACTTTCCGAGGATGTCTCAGGCGAAACGGCCAATCCCGGCCAACTCAGAAACGAGAGTTGTGAGGATGTCTCAAGCGAAACGGCCCGGACCATCAGATTTTCCTGAGGATGTCTCTGCTCCCCTTTCCTTCGGCCGGAGTTAGCTTCTATCACAACAACACCCCGTTCAGCAAGCTGTTTGGGAAAAAGATCCCCATCCAGCCCATCCAGAAACGATGCCCAGAGGAATTGCCTCGATCAGGGAAGTGGGCAGCACACAGAGGAAGCCATTATGAGACATCTTGGGATATCTTGAGCCATCTTGGAGGTCATCCTGGGCTCTCCCAGGCGCTCTTGGAGTCATCTTAATCAGTGCCCCCCCAAAGAGGCCAACGTGTGGCTAGAACCTTCTTAGCATCAATGCTTTGGCATTCTCGCCGAGGCCTCTTGGAGCATCTTGGGTGCCTCTGGGGAGTCTCTTGGGGCCTATTGGGGGTCTCTTGGGAGCCTCTTGGGGGCATCCTGGGAGCCTCTTGGGGTCTCCTGGCCACCTCTTGGGGCCCTCTTGGGGCACCCTTGCGGGCCTTGGGGGCCATCTTTGGGCCATCTAGGGTGAGATCGATCACAGGTGGGGGGTGACTAATTAGGCCCCCCCTCTCAGGAGGCCAAAGAGAGAGAGAGAGAGAGAGAAGCAATGCACGTCAGAGGTGCGTTGGCAAAAATCATAAAACAAGCTCTGCTGCCGGAGGCGAGGCTGCGAAACATGAGGACGTGGAGGAGGATCGCACGCCACTGAGGGGGAAGGAGAAAGGGGGGAACGAAGTCCCACAGTCCGCCACAGCCCCAGGGGGGCCCTTCCGAGTGGACCTTTGTCAACCACGGGCAGGAAGGCCGAGGACCCGCCCGAGGTCCGCGACAGGGCCCCCCTGGGAATCAGTTCAGCAGACAGCCAGTACATCAACGTCCTGCTCTTCAGAACGTTCGACCCTCCCTCCAGGCATCAAAGCATCGCCTTCATTGAGGCCGAAAGCTAGGAGGAAGTCGGCAGGGTAAAACGTGCACATTGGGCCCTCTCTGGTCCCAAACTTATTCACTCGAGGCTGGGCCCCTGAATCTCTCTCTCGAGACACCCCAACCAAGCTCTCGCCACCCCCCCTGGATACCTACAGGGGCCCATCATGAGAGGTCTGTTGGGATGCTTCACATTCGACACCGCCTTGGTATACTCCTTGCCAGTGTCCCCTAGGACCCTTCGCGAGCCGAGACAACTGGAACTCAAACCCATGGCCCGAGAGGAGGCCGTTGCATAGCCTCCACAGGCGGAACAAAAAACCACTGGAGGGTGATTGACCTCCCAAACTTCAACATCCAGGAGACAGTGTTGGCTGAAAAACCAAGGCATCTGGTACTTATCATGGGCCCGCTCGGCCAACTCTGGGGGCAGCACTTCTCTCTGGCCTGCGGCGGAGGTGGATTGGGCGGGGGGAGTAGCAGAGGCAGCAGCCGCTTCCCCCTCCTCCCACCTCGCCTTCGAAATCACTTCCACCAACTCGCCAACGGCCTCGAGCGAACAAAGAGTGAGCCCCTGGGCTCATACATTGTCATCTTGGGCTTCGGCCCTGCTGATATACTTCGCTAGCGTGCGCGCCAGGCTGAGCATGCCTTTGGCCATCGCGACACCATCTCTGCTCCTGCGGGCAAGCTCCACCCACCCCAGCTCTTGACGGCCTAAACGCCACTTGATCGCCTTCATGTTCAAACAAAGAGAGGCGCCCTTCCCGAACAACAGTCTCGCTGGTGCGTTCGGGAACCTTAATACCGATGACCTCTGGCGGCCCCCCTCCCAGAAAAATCCGCTTCCACAGGCGAGCACACAAGCTGCCAGGCCTGACTGCCCCCTCAAGGCACCAGCAACACTGCAGCATCCCTTCAGCATCCCTTTGCCATCAGTGTACCCTGAGAAAGAGCCTACAGACGGCATCGTGTCCTGAGAAGCCGGTCTCCTCCTCTCAAGTGGGGAAGGAGAGGCGGGGATGGGCGACGGTCGGGGCGGGCTGGCTTTCCAGTTCCACCCCCGCGCCCAAGGAGCCCACGGGGCTGCCCCTGCGCATCTGTCGCTGGGGGGCCCGCAGGGACCTCCCGAGCCGTGCGACAGGGACAACCACTGCCCCGAACGGAACACAGGGGAAGGGAGAGGCGACGTCGGCAGGCGGAACCTCAAAGCTCGGGTTCTGAGGCAGCACCACCCGCCAGAGCGTGCACCCTACCCCTCCCGAACTCGCCACCATCCCTGGCCGAGGGGGTAGGCGACGTCGGCAGGCGGAACCCCAAAGCTCGGGTTCTGAGGCTGGCTGCGCAACCAGCACCGCCCGCCAGGGCGCGCACCCAACCCCTCCAGAGATTCTCGCCATCCCTG
This sequence comes from Prorocentrum cordatum, assembly GCA_963575745.1. Classification (NCBI taxonomy): domain Eukaryota; class Dinophyceae; order Prorocentrales; family Prorocentraceae; genus Prorocentrum; species Prorocentrum cordatum. Next base: position 92,811 of record CAUYUJ010014625.1, read on the forward strand.
GCCACCTGGTCTGGGCAGGCATCTGGCGGGACCGCCCTATGCCATTCGGCCGACGGGCGGAGCACTCTGTCAAGGATCACCGCTCCCCAGCCCGCGACACGAAGCGGGGGGGAGAGGCATTTTAAAGCCTGATCCATTCCAAAAAACATGTCCCTGTTCCAGCGCTGGCGGCGGCCGTTGGCCCGAAGCCTGGAGCCCCCAACTGGGGTCCCACTTGGGTCGCCCGAAACATGCCCCTGAGTTAAATGAACGAGCAAGCTCCCTGCTGATGACCTCTTCTCCTCCTACCGCGCGTGGGGAAATGTCATCAACTACATTCTTGACACAAGCCGCGGGCGAGCCCGACGCCGCCCTGCGCAAAAAAAATGAGAAGCAACCACCTGGCCAAAGTTGTCGCCCTCGAACATCCAGCGAGGACTGTTCCGATGGGCTCCACGATGCGACTGACCGCGCTTTGCCACGAGACTCGCCGCTGGCCTCGATACCTGCAGCAGTAGGCCCGCAGCAGGGCCACAGGAAAATCACTCGCTTGCGCAGCATGGAGCAGCTCCGCGTGCGAAATGTGCTCGTACAATTTTCGCAGATCAATGAAAAGCGTGCCTGTGTGTAATCCTGGCGCCTCTCGCGCATACGCGGCTAACGCATTATGCATCCACGCCCTCTTGTCACACGCCGTATTCGAGCTCATGCTCCATTCCCACGTCTGGGGGCTCTGTTGCGAGGCTCGAGAGGCCCTAGTCCAAATAGGGATCCACTCAGCCAGGATCCTATTGAGGGCGCATTGACCTACCAAGGGTCTCGAGGATTCAGGACCTTTGGAGCACATCTGGGCCACACGACCTCCTTGTCCCACAGACGCTTGGGCCCACTCCTTCCATTTGTTGCGGCCTTCGGCCACTTCCTGCTGGATCCTACGATTGACTTCAGCCTGCAAGACGCCTACCAGACCGCCTCGCTGCGACTGGTCCAGCACCGCAGAATAGATACTGACCGTATGCTCCCGCAGCTCCTGGGAAGTGGCTGACGAGAAAAAGTTCGGCAACGGCTCCGCCGCCTGAAGGATGCGTTTGCGCTTGTCAGCTGCCTTAAAGTTCACGTGCCTCTGTTGCCCCTCCCAGGGGCCAGAGTGCCACATTCGCTGCCCCTCATCATTGCAAGGAAGCGGACGCGAGGCAGGCACCTCACACTGCCCACCCTTCGCTTGACCAGCGACCTGCCTAGGTAGGAGCACCCCTGCAGAGTGCGGCCCCACTGGAGTGTGCAGCTGGGCCCAACAATCCCCCACATGGCGGTCACCGCAACGCTTCGCAATGAACAAGTCGTAGCAGCTATTGTGGCAAGTCGCGTCTGGCGGCCAGAGGAGCGCGATCCCATTGCCAGCTGCCGTCGGTCTCCAGCAAGCCAGCTGGGGGGGAACCCTCGCCGCAGGAGCATCGACCACCCACGCGTCCGTGGCCCTGCAGCTAGGCTGAGCTCGGCCGAGGGCTCCGACCACCCGCACAAGGACGCGGAGGAGGAGGAGGAGGAGGAGGAGGAGGAGGGGGAGGAGGAGGAGGGGGAGGGTGGAGGGCGAGGAGGAAACAGCAGCGGCAGACTCACTCTGATGTCCCAGTCCATGTGAGTGGCTCTTTCACCACCCCGTGAGCAACGCGCTGCATGCTACAGTGGTGAACAATAGCGCCCTGCCACTCCGCGCCAGTCGCCTGGTCTTTGCCGCCATAGCTCCTGCAAGGCGTCTGGGCCACCAGCCGCTACGCAAGCCAAGTCAAACACATGGGGCCAAAACCTTAGTAAAACCAATGATTTGGGCATCCTCGCCGAAGCCGTTTTGGACGCTCCGACGACTCGCGGAACCCCCTGTCCAGGTCCATGGGGAAAGGGGAGGGGGAGGGGTCAAGACTCCCTCCCCGCCCGCAAGCCGTCTCGCTCCCCCACCCGCCCTCCCAACACATTCGTAGCCCGAGCCGCAGCATATGCCGCAGTCGTCTTTGGATGGGCAGCTACTGGGGGCGAATCCGCCGCCGCCTCCGCCGTTGCCGCCGCCCACCGCAGCCGCCGCCGCGCCGCCGCCGCCGCCCGCCGCCGCTGTCCGTCGCCGCCGCCGCCGCGCCGCCCGCCGCCGCCGTCCGCAACCGCCGCCGCCGCGCCGCCCACCGCCGCCGCTGCCGCCGCCGCCGCCGCCGCCGTCGCCCCCGCTGCCGAATCGCCGCCGCCGCTGCCGATGCCGCCGCAGCCGCTGCCGCCACCGCTGCCGCCGCCGCCGCCGCTACCGCCGCCGCCGCCGCCGCCGCCGCCCCCGCCGCCGCCGCCGCCACCGCCGCCGCCACCGCCGCAGCCGCCGCAGCCGCTGCCCCCGCCGCAGCCGCCGCAGCCGCTCAGTGTATTCTGTACTGTTACCTAACAGCGTTTGCTGATACGTTTTTAGTTGTGTCAAAAGAGAGCATCATGACTCCTCAGAGGGGGTCTGGGCGGGTGCCAGGGAGGAGAACTGGAAATCGTTTTCGCGAACAGTCACACTTTTCGTGCTCTTCGACCTCCCAGAACTCCATTCCCGGGACACATTCTGGAGAACCGGGAACAGAGCCGGGTTCGTTTTTTCGTCAGCAGTCACACACTTCGTGCTCTTCGACCCCTCAGAACTCCGTTCCCGGGCTACATTTTGAGTGCCCGGAGCCAACTGTAGGCTACTTCGTGCTCTTCGAGTTCCCAGAACTCCACTCCCGGGCCAAATTTTGGATGCCCGGAGCCAATTGTAGGCCACTTCGTGCTCTTCGATTTCCCAGAACTCCATTCCCAGGCCACATTTTGGATGCCCGGAACCAACTGTAGGCCCGTTCGTGGTCTTCGAGTTCCCAGAACTCCATTCCTGGGCATGATTTTGAATGCCCGGAGCCAACTGTAGGCCACTTCGTGTTCTTCGAGCTCCCAGAACTCCATTCCCGGGCCACATTTTGAATGCTGAGGCAGGCTGATGCTGAGGCTGAGGCTGAGGCAGGCTGAGGCTGAGGCTGAGGCTGAGGCCGAGGCTGAAGGCAGACTGAGGCTGAGGCTGAAGCAGACTGAGGCTGAGGCTGAGGCTGAGGCTGAGGCTGAGGCTGAGGCAGGCTGATGCTGAGGCAGGCTGAGGCTGAGGCTGAGGCTGATGCAGGCTGAGGCTGAGGCAGGCTGAGGCTGAGGCCGAGGCTGAAGGCAGACTGAGGCTGAGGCTGAAGCAGGCTGAGGCTGAGGCTGAGGCAGGCTGAGGCTGAGGCAGGCTGAGGCTGAGGCTGAGGCAGGCTGAGGCTGAGGCTGACTGCGACTGCCGTTGCCGCTGCGACTGTCATCGCGAATGCGACTACGACTGCGAGAACAGCAGAATTCTACAACTGGATTTTCATCTGAATCTTAAGGGGGATGCTTTCAGATATGCTTCTACATATCGCTGTTAGGTTGCTTTGCCGGGATAATTTTTTGACAGGGACGGTGGGGGGAGGCCGCATCGGGTTCGCTGCGCATGCTCCGAAATTGGAGGCAGAATGTGTTTTGTATTTACCTAGCAGCTTTTGCTGATAGGTTTCTAGTGGGGTCAAAAGAGAGCATCATGACTCCTCAGGGAGGTCTGGGCGGGTGCCGGGGAGGAGAACCGGGAACAGAACCGGGCTCGCTTTAAGCCAACAGTCACACACTTCGTGCTCTTCGACCTCCCAGAACTCCACTCCCAGGCCACATTTTGAATAACAGGAGCCAACAGTCACACACTTCGTGCTCTTCGACCTCCCAGAACTCCATTCCCGGGCCACATTTTGAGTGCCCGGAGCCAACTGTAGGCCACTTCGTGTTTTCGACCTCCCAGAACTCCATTCCCGGGCCACATTTTGGATGCCCGGAGCCAACTGTAGGCCACTTCGTGGTCTTCGAGTTCCCAGAACTCCACTCCCGGAGCCAACTGTAGGCCACTTCGTGTTCTTCGAGTTCCCATGGGCTGAATGCTGAGGCAGGCTGATGCTGAGGCTGAGGCAGGCTGAGGCTGAGGCAGGCTGAGGCTGAAGGCAGACTGAGGCTGAGGCTGAAGCAGGCTGAGGCTGCAGGCTGAGGCTGAGGCTGAGGCTGAGGCAGGCTGATGCTGAGGCAGGCTGAGGCTGAGGCTGAGGCTGATGCAGGCTGAGGCTGAGGCAGGCTGAGGCTGAGGCCGAGGCTGAAGGCAGACTGAGGCTGAGGCTGAAGCAGGCTGAGGCTGAGGCTGAGGCAGGCTGAGGCTGAGGCAGGCTGAGGCTGAGGCTGAGGCAGGCTGAGGCTGAGGCTGCGACTGTGACTGCCGTTGCCACTGCGACTGTCATCGCGAATGCGACTACGACTGCCAGAACAGAAGAATTCTACAACTGGATTCTCATCTGAATCTTAAGGGGGATGCTTCCAGATATGCTCCCACACATCGCTGTTAGGTTGCTTTGCCGGGATAATGTTTTTACAAGGGATGGTGGGGGGTGCCCGCATTGACCCTGGTTGGCCCCCAGTCGCCTAGGGGAGGGGGTGTATATTATGATACCGGAGAAAAACTTAATCATATTGTTTAATATTCCAATTGTTCTTTTCGTAATCGGGCTATAGGGCGGGCTATCGGGCTACAGGGCTATCGGGTAATAGGGCTATCGGGCTATCGGGCTATAGGGTTATAGGGCTATCGGGCTATAGGGTTATAGGGTTACAGGACTGTGACCTATAGGGCCATCGGGCTGTAGGGCTATGGGGCTGTAGAGCTATATGGGCTATGGGGCTATAGGGCTATAGGGATATAAGGCTATTAGGGCTATAGGGCTATAAGGCTATAGGGCTACAGGGCTATAGGGCTATACGGCTATAGGGCTATAGGGCTATAAGGCTATAGGGCTATTGGGCTATTGGGCTATTGGGCACCCTCGGGCACCCGGGCACCCCCGGGCACCCGGGCAACCGGGCACCCGGGCCCGGCCACCGAAATCGGCAACGCACCTCACCAGCCACCTGGGCACCTGGGCACCGCCGGGCACCCGGGCACCCGGGCACCCGGGCCCGGCCACCGAAATCGGCGACGCACCTCACCTAACCCTTTAGTCCGCTAGGACCCCTACAGAGGCAAGCTCTGATTGGGGAAATAGGGAACAGTGATAAACCCTTCCCCGAAGGGGAAGAAGGAGGGGTTGAAGAGGAAACTCCCTAAACCACCGACGCCCAAAGGGCTGGCAGGATTTGATCCCTGGAGGAGCGCGATGCGCGGATGAGGGTAGAGGCAGTTTGATGCCAACACGTGTGCACGCTTACGAGAGGCGCGAGGGTCCAGTTGAGGGCGACCTCAGCTGCGGGGCTGGCGGCAGCGGGCGAACACTTTGCTGAGGGTCCGCTAGCACGCGCGTGATCAGCCTCCTGTGGAGGTATTCCTGGGGACCCGAAATCCTCGAAATCACACGCGCGGGGACGGCGGCGAGGAACGGGGTGGGAGCACGAGCGCGGTGGCACCAGGCCAAAAGGGAGGGCGGGAGAGATGGGTGGGGGCACGAGGGCGCTCGGGGAGCAGGCGCGGTGGCAGGGCAGGGGCGACGGATCTGCGGCCCTCGGGCGCTGCCACCGGGCCGCAGGGAGGGGGCGGCGAGGCGTGAGAGGGGAAGGCATATTCCTCGTCCTCCTCCTCTTCCTCCTCCTCCTCCTCCTCCTCCTCCTCCTCCTCTTCCTCGTCCTCCTTTTCCTGCTCCTCCTCCTCCTCCTCCTCCCCGCCTCCCCCTCCTCCCTCCTCCTCCTCCTCCCTCCTCCTCCTCCTCCTCCCCCTCCTCCTCATCCTCCTCCTCCTCCTCCTCCTCCTCCTCCTCCTCCTCCTCCTCCATGGGGGGCACGGGCCGGGGAAGGCGGGAAACTGTGGGGCAGGCGTGGGAGCAGAGCGGGGGGGATCGGTTGCGAATTTGTTGTTCGGTGCTGCTGGGCCACCAGGCGAGGGTGCGCGAGGGCGCCCGGAGGGGAGGGCGTGGGGCCAGGGCGGGGGCGATTGCGGGCCTCGTGCGCATTCTGCGGACTGCTGGCCTGGCACCGTTCCACAGGGCAGCTGCAGCGGCCGGCGTTGGCGCCGCGCCGCTCACACCCCCGCCGTGCTGTATGTGCACGATCGGTCAATTAACACTAAAGGCCCTGATACGCCCGTTTTGAAACGCAACACTTGCCGCATTCAAAAAGTCAGTGTTAACACGTTGCGTGTTGACTCATCGTGTCGGCCAACGTTTTGGCGAAACTACCGCGCCAAACATACGTTTTCAATATACTGAGCCCCCACCCGACAGGTAGGGGCTGTCAGATTCAAAGGGTATTACCTTGCGTGGACCCCGAAGAGTATGTTTCTGGCAACATGTGTCGTGCAAACTATGTTGTGCAAGCTACGTGGTGCAACTTATGTTGCGATATATGTTGTGCAATCTAGATAGCGCAATATCTGTTGTGCAATCTAGGTGGTGCAATATGCGTTGGGCAATGTATGTGGAATGGTGCAACTGACTACCCTACACCGCGCTTGACCACCTCCCATGCTCTTGCAAACATCCCACCCGCCCACCCGCAATTTCGGTTGCGAAACCCTTGCGGCGGCGATTGCGATGAGTGCTCGGCGTTGGCTGTTGCATCCTTGCGGCCGCGCTAGCTCGCGCATGCACGCGCGCGCAGCGGCCAGCTAGTTTGGCGCGACCGACGCGGCCGCGGTGGCGCCGACCGCTTGGCACTTCCCAGCGGGCACTTCAGCGCGAGTCGGTGACTTGGGCGGGCGCAGTGTCATGGCGACGTCGACACCGGTAAACGCGATTATGAGAGAAGAGATGGTGGCGAAGCTGGCGATGACGACTGCAATGCCAATGACGACGCCATTGTTGATCACGGCCGCCGAGAATGATGACAATGTCTTCGCGTCGGCGATGGAAGTTTTTGAAGGAGTCCGACATGCGCGCGCGGCCGACGCGCGCGATTGGCTCGCGTGGAAGGATTTGGCACGGATCGTGCACCCCCCCCCCAGCACGCGCGCAAGGGCGTTCGAATGAGTCTGACATGCGGCGCGACAGGCCCGCTTGGCAGAATTTTGTAAAAACGTTGGACAGCCGATTGCTTCTTGTATGTTTGAACAAAAAGTGCATGAGCGCGAGCATTTTTTAAAAAAACGGATGCTGCATAACTGTATGTACTTGTATGTTTTCGGGGCACTCGATTCTGAAATCCTTGCGCGACCGACGAGATTTTCGAGTATTTCAGCATGCGCGCGCGACGAGGCGTTCTTGCGACAGCAGGCGCGCAAGGGCGTTCGAACGATTTCGACGCGCGCGGGGGGGGAGGGGGGCAATTAGGAAACAAACCTATGACATTCCTATAATCCGCAAAAAGGTCGTGCTAAGATTTAGCGTGGGCGCATGTTTGTTTTTGTAGCTGTCGTTACAGAACAATGTTTCTATATGTTTTCATGACACTCGAGTTTGGGATCTTTACGAGACCCAAGGTTTTTGAAGGCTTCCGGCATGCGCGCGCGACGACGCACGCGCGTGCACTTCGTGTCGTTTGTTGCAAGGGTTTGTTTTTGAACATTGGTGACTTTTGATAACCGCGAACGCGCGCATTGCATGTGTTGCAAAGGACGGCGGGGGGTGCCGACACCGGCTGGGCTGGGATGGTATGGGTTCATATATATATATATATATATATATATGTACATATACACATACATACATACATACATACATACATGCATACATGTATTCCATTAACATACTAGCATTATACATTGTATCAAAAACAAAAAAACATATCGCGAGGGGAGATGGTTAACTCCCGCTTCAGGAGGGGGGTCAAACCTAGTACTTTTAGAAAGGAGAACCAATGTGGTGCAATCTATGTGGTGCAGTCTCTGTAGTGCGCCAAGTAGAGTGTGCAGTAGATGCGGTGCCATATGCGTTGTGCAACCTATGTTGTGCAATCTGTGTTGTGTCATCTGCGTTGTGCAAGTTATGTTGCGCAATCTATGTTGTGCAATTGGCTTTTCTTTACAAGGGAGTTGACAAATCCCACGCTCTTGCATACATCCCACCCACCCACCCGCAATTTGGTTGCGAAACTCATGCGGCAGCGATTGCGATGAGTGCTCGGCGTTGGCTGGTGCATCTCTTGCGTCCGCGCTAGCCCGCGAATACTCGCGCGCACAGCGGCCAGCTAGTTTGGCGCAGCCGACGCGGCCGCGGTGGCGCCGATCGTTTGGCACTTCCCAGCGGGCACTTCAGTGCAAGTCGGTGACTTGGGCGGGCGCAGTGTCATGGCGACACCGACACCGGTAGACGCGATTATGACAGAAGCGATGGTGGCGAAGTTTGCGATGACGACGGCAAGGCCAATAACGGCGCCGATGTTGATCACGCCCGCCGATAACGATGATGATGTCCTCGCGTCGGCGATGAGGGCGTTGGAAGGAGTTCGACATGCGCGCGCGGCCGACGCGCGCGATTGGTCCGCGTGGTATGATTTGACACGGATCGTTTCCCCCCCCACCCACACACACACACACACACAAGCACGCGCGCAAGGGCGTTCCAATGGCTTCGACATGCGGCGCGAGAGGCCGTGTGGCAGAGTGTGGTAAAAATGTTAGAAAACCTATAGTTCTCTTCGGAATCCGCAAAAGCTCGAACGCAGGATTTCTGCAAAACTGACGCTGCAAAACTGTATATGTTTGTATGTGTTCGAACACAAGATTGTACCTAACAGCGAAGACTGATAGGTTTCTAATAGGGTCAAAAGAGAGCATCTTGGCGCCCCCGGGGGGTCTGGTCGCGATCCGGGGGAGTGCCGGGGAGTTTTTCCCAACCATCCTGTGGTGTTGGGTCCTCGTTTTGAAGAGACGTCGCCCCGCGTTCCTTCCTTCCTTCCCGCTGCCCCCTCCCTCCTCCCATCTTCATCATCATCGTCATCATCCCCATCATCGTCATCGTCATCATCATCTGTCGTCATCATCATTATCACCACCCATGTCGGCACACCCCTCACACGTTTCGTGACCCCATAGGGAGCTCCACCGAAGGTCCCAGTGCGTGTGCCCGCATGCGTCCCGCACACTCATTTCGGCACACCCCTCACACGCTTCGTGGCCCCATAGGGAGCTCCACCGAAGGTCCCAGTGGGTGTGCCCGCATGCGTCCCGCACACCCATTTCGGCACACCCCTCACACGTTTCGTGGCCCCATAGGGAGCTCCACCGAAGGTCCCAGTGGGTGTGCCCGCATGCGTCCCGCACACCCATTTCGGCACACCCCTCACACGTTTCGTGGCCCCATAGGGAGCTCCACCGAAGGTCCCAGTGGGTGTGCCCGCATGCGTCCCGCACACCCATTTCGGCACACCCCTCACACGTTTCGTGGCCCCATAGGGAGCTCCACCGAAGGTCCCAGTGGGTGTGCCCGCATGCGTCCCGCACACCCATTTCGGCACACCCCTCACACGTTTCGTGGCCCCATAGGGAGCTCCACCGAAGGTCCCAGTGGGTGTGCCCGCATGCGTCCCGCACACCCATTTCGGCACACCCTCACACGTTTCGTGGCCCCATAGGGAGCTCCACCGAAGGTCCCAGTGGGTGTGCCCGCATGCGTCCCGCACACCATTTCGGCACACCCCTCACAGTTCGTGGCCCCATAGGGAGCTCCACCGAAGGTCCCAGTGGGTGTGCCCGCATGCGTCCCGCACACCCATTTCGGCACACCCCTCACACGTTTCGTGGCCCCATAGGGAGCTCCACCGAAGGTCCAGTGGGTGTGCCCGCATGCGTCCCGCACACCCATTTCGGCACATCCCTCACACGTTTCGTGGCCCCATAGGGGCTCCACCGAAGGTCCCCGCATGCGTCCCGCACCCACCCCTCACACGTTTCGTGGCCCCATAGGGAGCTCCACCGAAGGTCTCAGTGGGTGTGCCCGCATGCGTCCCGCACACCCATTCCGGCACATCCCTCACACGTTTCGTGGCCCCATAGGGAGCTCCACCGAAGGTCCCCGTGGCGCAGTCCACATGCGTCTCCTTTGCCCAGTACAGCGTTACGTGGCCCCATATGGAGCCCCACCGCAGGTCCCAGCCAGCCAGCTAGCTCTCTTTGCTCCGCGCAGCGGGCGACCCGCGCGCGTCGCTGGGACTCCTCCGGGGCGACCTGCGCGCGTCGCGGGGGCTCCGTGCTGCGTTCCGCCCAGCGCCTCGCTCGCCCGTCGTCGCTCTGCCCAGCGGCAAGAGCCTTGCCCGCTATCAGCCAGCCAGCTAGCTCTCTTCGCTCCGCGCAGTGGACGACCCGCGCGCGTCGCTGGGACCCCTCCGGGGTGACCTGCGCGCGTCGCGGGGGCTCCGCGCTGCGCTGCTCCCGCAGCCTTGGACTTTTGAGTGCGCGGGCAAAGAGGGAGTAAAGGAAGGGGAGGAAGCGGGCGCGATCCTCGCGGGGGGGCGCGCCGACATTGGCGTCGCGGCGCGCGGGCGATGCCGTCGGGGAGTCCCGGGGAAGCTCCTTGCGGCGGCCACGCCCAGCGTCACGAGTATTCAGAGGCAGTCGTTGTCAAACTATTGGCATTCATACACATTTGCACCACGCTTTGTCATATTCGCATTCATGCACGTAGACTCGCTCGCACGCAGATCATTCACAGTCAGACGCACGCGCGCAGATTCACCCGCGCTCAGTCTCCCTACGTACTCAGATCAATCGTTTTCGTTCACTTTGTGTACCACGCCACTCATGTCGGCACGCCCCTAGCACGGTTCGTTGCCTCATAGGGATCGCCACCGAAAAAATGAATCACTATTGCGGTACTCGCACCTGCGTATGGTTGGGTCCCTCGTCAGGCTAATTTTTTTTGCACGCACTTCGTGGTCTTCGAGTTCCCAGAACTCCGCTCCTGGGCATGATTTTGAATACCCGGAGCCAACTGTAGGCCACTTCGTGTTCTTCGAGTTCCCAGAACTCCATTGTTGAGCATGATTTTTAATGCCCGGAGCCAACTGTAGGCCACTTCGTGGTCTTCGAGTTCATTCCTGGGCATGATTTTGAATGCCAACTGTAGACCACTTCGTGTTCTTCGAGTTCCCAGAGCTCCATTCCCAGGCCACATTCTGAATGCTGAGGCAGGCTGAGGCTGAGGCTGAGGCAGGCTGAGGCTGAGGCAGGCTGAGGCTGAGGCCGAGGCTGAAGGCAGACTGAGGCTGAGGCTGAAGCAGGCTGAGGCTGAGGCTGAGGCAGGCTGAGGCTGAGGCTGAGGCAGGCTGATGCTGAGGCAGGCTGAGGCTGAGGCTGAGGCTGAGGCAGGCTGAGGCTGAGGCAGGCTGAGGCTGAGGCTGAGAGGCTGAGGCTGAAGCAGGCTGAGGCTGAGGCTGAGGCTGAGGCAGGCTGAGGCAGGCTGAGGCTGAGGCAGGCTGAGGCTGAGGCAGGCTGAGGCTGAGGCCGAGGCTGAAGGCAGACTGAGGCTGAGGCTGAAGCAGGCTGAGGCTGAGGCTGAGGCAGGCTGAGGCTGAGGCTGAGGCAGGCTGATGCTGAGGCAGGCTGAGGCTGAGGCTGAGGCTGATGCAGGCTGAGGCTGAGGCAGGCTGAGGCTGAGGCCGAGCTGCTGAAGGCAGACTGAGGCTGAGGCTGAGGCTGAGGCTGAGGCTGAGGCTGAGGCAGGCTGAGGCTGAGGCAGGCTGAGGCAGGCTGAGGCTGAGGCTGAGGCTGAGGCTGAGGCTGAGGCTGAGGCTGAGGCTGAGGCTGAGGCTGAGGCCAGGCTGAGGCTGAGGCTGAGGCTGAGGCAGGCTGAGGCTGAGGCTGAGGCTGATGCAGGCTGAGGCTGAGGCAGGCTGAGGCTGAGGCCGAGGCTGAAGGCAGACTGATGCTGAGGCTGAAGCAGGCTGAGGCTGAGGCTGAGGCAGGCTGAGACTGAGGCTGAGGCTGAGGCAGGCTGAGGCTGAGGCTGTGACTGCGACTGCCGTTGCCACTGCGACTGTCATCGCTAATGCGACTACGACTGCGAGAACGGCAGACTTCTACAACTGGATTCTCATCTGAATCTTAAGGGGAATGCTTCCAGATATGCTCCTACACATCGCTGTCAGGTTGCTTTGCCGGGATAATTGAATTCTTTGCGCAAGCGAAGGTTTTTCAAAGATTTCGGCATGCGCGCGCGACGACGCGCGCGTGCGCACTTCGCCCCATTTGTTGCAAGGAGCTCTTGCGACACCACGCTCGCAAAAGGTGTTCGAACGTTGTCGACGCGCGCGCGAGAGGTCAATTTGGAAACATTCAAGGCAGGTTTGTTTTTTTAATGCGAAAAACTATGGTTTTCTCGAGAATTCGCAAAGTGCGGGCGCATTTGTTTTTGAAATCTGTGTTGCAAAACCATGTTTGTTCGTTTTGTCGTGACACTTGATGTTCAGATCTTTACGAAACTTGAACGGTTTGAAGGATCACGGCATGCGCGCGAGACGACGCGCGCGTGTGCACTTCGGCTCATTCGTTTTCCAGGGATTATTGCAAACTGCTGGTTTTTGATATACCAGAGTGCGCGCATAGTGTTTTTGCAGAGGATGGCGGAGGGTATCGATACCGGCTGGGCTGCAGAACTCAAATGCAACATGGACAGCGGATCAGAATCATATGCAAATTACACATCGCGAGGGGGGGATCGCTAACTCCGTCTTCGGGAGGGGGGTATATAATCGATTGCGAAGGCCTTACGGCCGGTGCCGCCGACCCTGACGTTGGGGAGAAGGGCGCGGAGCATGGGGAGGAATATGAAGAGGGGAACAGGAGGAAGAGGCGGATGAGGAGGAGTAGGAGCACAGGGGGCGAATGAATAGGAGGAAGGTGAGGCGAGCAGGGTCGCCGGGGGGGCACAAATGAAGGGTAGGGGCGAGTAGAGCGTGGCGATCATGAGGAGGAGAAGGAGGGAAATAATGGCGAGGATGTTGACGATGTTGACGACGACGCCAGTTGCCTATCAGGACCATTCGGGGCGTCTTGGAGCTCTCCTGGGGCGACTTCCAGGCTTCGTTCGTTGTTTTGAACTCGTTTCGGCATCTTGGGCATGAGGGGGGCCATGGAGGTGTAGTCAGATTTGGAGGGCGCTGGGGCCGGGACCTGGGCCAGGGCCGAGGCCGGAGCGGGCCGGGAGCCAAGGCCAGGGCCGGGCCGTGGCCGGGGCCGAGACTGGGGGGCCGGGGCCAGGGCCGAGGCTGGGACTGGGGCCGGGGCCACGGCCGGGGCCGGGGCCGGGCCGGGGCCGGGCCGGGGCCGGACAGGGCCTGGGCCAGGGCCGGGGCCGGGGCCGGGGCTGAGGCCGGGACTGGGTCCGGGGCCGCTTCCGGCGGGGCGCGGGAGCCGGGGCCGGCCGGAACCGGGGCCAGGGCGGGGAGCTGCGGGGGCCCCAGAAACGATCAGATTACCCCCTGGACCCCCCCCCCCCCCCCGGGACCACCCCTGGAGACACCCCCCCCCCCCGGGACCCCTCCCCCGCCCCAGGAAGCGATCCAAGGGAAGAGCTTCGCCTTCACCCCCATGTGAACGACGTTATGTGGCGTATTGGCTGGAGTGGATTGCTTCGCCGTCGCCTATGTCAACGATGTTATGTGGCGTAGTGGTTGGAGTGGATTGCTGCAGGAGGGATGGCGGCGACGACCACGCGGACGAAAGCGTCTCACACACGCCGACAGGGTCGGCTGATTTTTCGTCGACAAAAATGAGAACATGTGTGGCGCAGTCCTTGCAATGCAGAGCCAGACACCGCAATGCAAGACAATGCGAAGTAATGCAACGCAGTGCAAAGCAACGCAGAGCAATGCAGAGGAACGCACATGCATGCGAAGCAATAAAATTCAGGGCAAGCCAACGCAAAGTAACGCAAAACGATGCAACGCAATGCAGCGCAATGAAATACAAAGCATCGCAAGACAATACCACGTAATGCCAAACACAGCACAACAATGCAACACAATGCCAAGCAATGCGACGCAACGCAATGCGATTGCAAAGCAGCGCGGATGCAATACAATGCAACGCAATTTTTTGCAAACAATGCAAAGCGATACAAAGCGACGCAATGTTAGACAATGCAATGCGAGCCAATGCAAAGCAATGCAAATCACAGCGTAGCTGTGCAAGGCAATGCGAAGCAATGCAGGCCCGGAGGACGAGCAGCGACGTGGCGGCCAAAGCGCCAGACAGGCCCAGAAAACGGGCGGCAACGAGGTGGCGACGGGGCGACGACGGCGGCGACATGGCGCCAGATCGACCCGCAGGCCCAGACGACGGGCGGCGACGGGGCGGCGACGGCGGCGACATAGCCGCCAAACCAACCCGCAGTCCCAATTCCACATTATTCGATTCCCTTAGTAAGAACCCTAAATGCAAACACGGTTTGGGGAAAAGGGCTCCCGACCTGCCTCACTCACCCTGCATACCGCGGCCGCCAGGCCCAAAGTGCGCCCCCTGGATAAACCGCCTCGCGTCTTCGACGAATGACGACCGCATACCGCGGCAGCCCAGCTCAAAGTGTACCAGGGCATCCTGGGGATCCCGCCTCGCGCTCTCGGCTGGGAATCGCGCGAAGCAGGACAGGTTTCTTTCATGCGAGAAGAGTGCGCTGTGCGCCACATCTTCGCAGCGCGGTGTTGTCCTGGAGCGCGGTTTGGTTACGGTCGGCTTACAGGTGTGATGGCTGGCTGCTGCTGAATATGCCGAGCTATGCATAACGGATGTCAGCGACAGTGACAACACTCCGATATACACTGTGAGTGCCCACATACAGCATAATGTCTGATTTAAATCAACATGATATTAATTCGCACTGGGTGGTTTGCGCGATCATTCATGTGCGCGGCATCAGTGAAATTGGCTACAGCAACGCATATGGTTGCTTTGTGAGGTGTGCACAACAATTCGATTCAGCAGAGAAGGTAGGTTGTGCTCTAGATTGCGGGTTGACTCTGTAACATACGCAAACACAGTTTGCGCACGCATTCGGCATGTAAAAGAGTCCGTGTGCACAAATACACGCACACACGCTCTCCCGTGGAAAATGATTAGCATTTGGAACGCGCCCGTCCTCTTCTTCCCTCATCTCACAGTAGGCCCAAGTTGTGTCGACACGGCTGCGACCCCAGCACGGGCGTTCCAGGTTAACCGCCAATTCCCAAGAATCGGCTTATATGGACCTGCCGGTCGAAAAAACGCCTAGCGTTCCAGGTTGAACGATCCACGTGGTGTCAGACACCAATGTTGCCGTCCTCACGACACGAACTTGCCGTGTGGCCTTCCCTCCTCCCCTTCATATGGACCCCATACACGCTTCTTTGGTGAAGATGTTGTCCAGCCTGTCGGGCTCTGAGAGGCAGGGCATCAGGCCGCCCTCTGCATGCGAGAGGGACCGCAAGAGATCAATCGCCGCGCCGCCGCGTGCAACGCCGGCCGAGTGGACGTCGTATTCAGGTCGTGGTCTTCTTGGCGGCCGCAACTCGGGCATCGGGCCCAGAGCCTTGACAAGGTTACGGAGATCTGGGCCCTTCCATTTTTCCCTCCCCTCGGGGTCAATTTCGACCCGAGTCATCGCCCCGACCCGATATCAAAATTTCGGTCGACCCCGATCATTTTCGATCTCGATATCCCGACGATCCGATACGGCCCGATGTTTGCGTGGCGTTTTTGTACATCATGGCGCAGCCGATGTGATTTGATTCCGACTCCGTGCAAATGCGCCCCGATCCGACGCTTGTTATAATCCGATCAGATGTAGTTATCGAATCGACGTTGCCCGCCCTTGCCTCCTTCATTCAGTATCGTTTCACCGATCCCCATCCCCATCCCCATCCTTTCCCACCATCCCGCCACCCCAGTTGGGGGCAACTATGCCCCTCGAAACCCGAAGGGTACAGCCTACATCCCCATTCTATGGGGGGGGACTCGGCCAGTGAGGCCCAGGCCACGTCAGTGGGGAGTGGGATCGGTTCAACGATGCTCCCTCCTCTGGCCAGACCTCCCCCCACTTACCAGCACCGCAGGCTGCAAGCCGGCCGCCCCTCTGGGCCTCCGGGGCCGCAGCGCGCGGGCGCGCCCGGTGTGAGGCGAGGCCTCCGATGCCCGGGGGGGGGGGCACCCGCCCCGCTTCTGGTGGAAACTTGGCGAACATCCTCCTCCTCCTCCTCCACCTCCTCCTCCTCCTTCTCCTCCTCCTCCTCCTCCTCCTCCATCTCCATCTCCCGCGGCGCGCACAGGGGGGGGGCGGGGTGGGCGGCCGTCTGCGAAGGCGGCGGCTTCTCTCCGAAGGGCCATGGGCTCCACTGCTGGAGCTTCGCGGAAGCTGGGGGCAGGCAGGGGGGGCTTCTGAGAGGCCCCGCTGCCTTCTCGGAGGCCCCCTTGCCGTCGTACAGGGCCGCCACCCCCGTCCCACGTGCCTGCGCGCATCGCCAGTCTAGCCCTCCCCTTTAGAGCAGGTGACCCGAATATTTGCGCGCTTGGCCTGCAAGCCGGTGCCCCGCGAGAGTGTATTTTCTCTCGATGGGTTTGCAAAGCCCTGGAGGATTCCACGTAGTGCAGAGTCGACCAAGGACGTGCCTACCCAGGTTTCTGGCAGCAAGATCTCAGACGATAGGTTCTCGTCGTGTCGACCAGCGGCGCCGCCGCCGCCGGCGTTCAACGTTGAACGCCGCCAGCGACCAAGAATCGGTCGATGTTGAACGATCTGACGTGTCGGAATTGACCGATCGTTCAAGGTTGAAGGATCCCCGCGGTGTGTGTTAGGAACCAACGCCGTGGTGGACACGCGTGACACGACACGAACCTGCCGTCTCGTATGTGCCTACCGTACACCGGCGCCGCACAACGGGACCGCAGGTGGCCCTGCACCACGACCCCGACTGGAAGGACCCCGCCGCACCCCGGGGCGCAGGAAGGTCGTCGTCGTCCTCAGCCTCGTCCTCGGCGCGCCCTCCACCTGGCGTTGGTGGGAGCGGATGGGCGGCAGACGCGCAGGCACCAGCACGCGTGCGCGGCGCGGCCACCCCTGGCGCGCTCTACCGCACCCTGGATCCTCATCTGCAATGGGATCTCGTTGTCTGCAGCTCCATCTCACTCGCCAGAGTTGCAGGACATCTGCACGGCTCTCCTCCTCTGCCTCGAGTCCCTCTTTCTTCTCCCTCCTCCTCCTCCTCCTCCCCCTCTTCCTCCGCCTATTCTCATCCTCTTCCACCTCGTCCACCCGAGGCACTGAAGCACTGATGGTCTGGGAGTCCGCTAGGCGCGAGCATTTCCACCCCAGGGCTGGTCGGCCCTGGGGGGAAGATAAGGCTAGTGAGCCAAGTGACTCCTTGGGAGGTCGCCCCCTGGGGTCACCGGCTGGTGAGTTATTAAAAAGTGAGGGTTGCGACATTACGACAGACTCCTCCACCTCGTCGTCCTCCTCCTAGACCACGCTGGTTTTTAAACAGAGCACTGCGGACAACGAAAGCAGGGAGGGTAGAGGAAGGGGGGAGGGGTAAGGGTGACATGTCATCGCTCAGCTACGAACGCACCAGCTGTTTCAAGGCGACGGCACGCCGCAAGCATCTGGACGACCCACAATTTGCACGGGTAGTTCGCGTCGTGTCGGCGCGGCGGCGACCCCAGCGCGGGCGTTCAAGGTGAAACGCCAGCAGTTGCCCAGAACCGGCCAATATGGAGCGATCTGGCGGTCGGAGAGCCACCGACCGCTCAAAGTCGAACGATCCACGCGGTGCCAGAAGCCAGCGCTGGGGTCGTCACGATACGATCCTGTCGTCCAGGCAAGACTCTTGAAGGAGGGACCGGCTCGGGTTCGGCAGAGACTGGCTGTGTCTCGCAGGTCCGTCCACAGTCGTTCCTCCAGCACTCCTCGTGCACCCAGGCGCTTCTGGGGCCCAAAAGAGGGCCTGGTTCCTTCTCTGTTGTTTCTTGCGTCAGCAGCTTGACTGTGTGTGGAGGGGGGCCAGTGGCCGAGCGACGTGGGACGCGGGAGCAGCGGGTGCGGAGGGGAGAAACCCCTCCTGGGCGCCGGCATCGGCGTCGCCACTGTGCGCCATTTGGAGGGACGAGGGCGGAGGAGGGGGGGCCCTCTGCCTCGCTCCCTCTTGTTCCCCATAAGTGTCCTCCCTCCTTCGTTTCCTCCTTCCTCCTAGTCCTCCCCCTCCTCCTCCTCGTCGTCCTTTCTCCGCCTCCTCCCTCCTCCTCCCTCCTCCTCCTCCTCCTCCTCCCTCTCCTCCTCCTCCTCCTCCTCCTCCTCCTCCTCCTCCTCCTCCTCCTCCTCCTCCAAGACCTTCAAGACAACATGAGGTGATCATACGGCCACGCCAAGGCACAGCCATTGCACAATTCACCTGCAGAAAGATAGGCCCCAGCACTCTCCTTGACATCCTTTACATCCCTCCTCAACATACCTCCCTAACCCACATACAATGGAGAACGCTGGTCCTGGAAACCCTGGGTCGACCAGGGGTTGGTTGGTTGACGGCAGCGGGAATGAAAAGAGACAGACACAATCAGCCAAAACCTTAATCTTATGAGTCAGACAGTGGCACTCGTGCCGCCTCTTCCATCTCTCTCCAGTCTGATGTCCGCAGCTCGCTGAGGGCCACAGGGTGACCAAGAGGCAGACGGGCATGGCACCGTGCCACTGCACGGACCTCGGCAGGGTGTGGAAGGGAACAAGGGATGAGGACGAAAGAAGGGGGAGGAGGGGACACGGGGTCCCGAGCCTGGGGGTCGTTCCTGGAGCAATAGCTCTGCGTAGCTTTGACCGCTCGATGGACCTTCGCAGTCGAGTTCGTAATGGAGTAGGAGTCCCGAGGCCTTGCGGGACGCAAAACAACCACATTCGTTGCAATAGATGACCGGGAGGTCGTTGCTCACTATTCTTACCCCAAATAGTTGGTGCCCCTGGCCCCCTCCTGACGAGAGGAGGGATTGTAAAGTGGGGGCCAGTGCATCACATGTGAAAGTGCTCGCTGGTGAGCACACTCTGAGGCACCTCGAGCATTTGTATCCGACTCCATCCCTGACGGGCAAGTGTGGGGGGAGGAGTTTGCCTTAACGGTTTCGGTACGTTCTGCGCGGGACAACTTGCCATACAATCCCATTAGCGGTGGCCAAACGCTTAGAAATTGGGTACCCCCCGCAGCTAGATTACAGCTTTCAGCCAAAGCTTGCTGGCAGACCTCAACCGCTGCTGGTGGATACCCATGGGCCCTCGAGGCGAGTCACAGTGGTCCGCGAGGGCGTTCCCTTGAATCGCAAGACGGTCGAGGTCATCTTCAGCACTACTTAAATCTCTGCGAGCCTTGACTTTGACAAAAATTAGCCGATCACTCTGGCCTAACTTATGTGCTGCTGGGCGCCAGTACTGCGAGCGGGGGTTCCTCCCAGCGAGTGCTTTCTCAGGCCAGGAAGAATTTAAACTAAGAGCACTGCGACCATAGTAGATCATTGTATCAGTTGGCTGGTCCGATGTTATGATGGCTAATGGCACTGCTGCATGCTCTGCATCGCCACTGGTCTGAGAGAAGCCCTGGGGAAGTGGGGGAAACATGGCACGAATTAAATTGCCTGCTTCATAAACCTGAACTGCCGCCACTCCCGTCCTCGCCAGCTCTGGGTCGGTTGGGTGGTCACATCCACCGTAACTCATAGCATCAGAAGGGAAGTTAAATAGCTCTATCTGTGCCGTGCCTGGGCCCACAAATCTGAGATTCCAACATTGGCTGACTGGGTCCAAAGTGGGGAGGGGCTGCCCGAGATAACTATATAAATGATGTTCTGGCCCAGCTTCCAAGGCATCCTGAACCAGCGACGGGGTAAAACCTTTCTCTCCTTGCCCCTGTCCACATGGACACTCCCAGAGCCGAGGAAAAACCGAAGCGTCTAGCCCAAACAAACGCATTCAGCAGGGACTTCATAGCCCCATCTGCTGAGGTTGGCCCCAGTGAGGACCGAACAAGAAAATATATGGTTAACAGGTGTCCATTGCGTTCCACTTCTTTCGATCTGAAAGCCTTCTTCGCCGCAAACATCCACATGCCCGCTGCCCGAATATGGCTGGCAACGGGGTGGGTCATGGATGCAAGCTTCTTTTGTGACACTTCAGCGAGCTTAGCGGCCGAAAGTTCTTTGACCAAGTACTGTGCCACCCCAGCAGGCGGCACTTCAGTTAATGCGGGCGCATGTCCAGCACCCGTGGCGAGGATAGCAGGGGACTCGATGGTCCGCCCTGCGGTTTTCAGCCACATAATGGCATCTGAAAGAGGGCCCCTGTTCCGAGAAGCCCAAGGTTCCCCAACAGTAGATTCAGCCCATGCTTGGGCTTCTCCGGATGTTGTCGAGAGATTGCTCAAGGGGATGGCATCTGCATGCGCTGAGCCTCCTTCTGGACGGTTGTTGGTGCAATGCCACCACTCGTTTGCATACCTTTCTAGAGTGGCTGCTGCTGTAAAGATTGGGTATTCTTGACCTCTGGAGGCGAGGGCCCAGGATATTGCCATTGGGCAACCTGCTTGCTCCTCCCCCCCTGTAACCACAGCCGCAGCCTGGCGTTAAGCTAAAACCCCCCGCGGGGAAAAACCCTGGACATGCGCCCCATACGTCACCACGGGCTGGATGCTGGCATTGAAAAGTCTGCCCTTCAGGCGTCCGGTCGTTCGGATAACCCAAAGCTCACGAAACCTTCTCCTGAAATTCTTCCATCTACTCATTGGTTTTCTCAGTGCACGAGCGTGTGCATGTGTGCGGCCTCCAAGGCAATCCACTCCAAGATTTGCTCGGGCCTGCTCGACTGTTCCTGCCAGAGGCCCCAGAGCATGTTTAGCATCACGGATGAGTTGGTTGGAGTTCCCCGTGACATTCATGCTCTTTGTCGATAGTGAACAATTTGGACACTCTTGAAGCACCTTGGCCAGATACTGCGGGAGTGCCACCATCGTTTCAATGCATGCCGCTGCTGATTCCGACCATGTGTGGGGCTTCAGGTCGTCCGTGTGCATTCCCAGCGCAGGCGCACTTGGCTCATGTGCCCAGCTCTGGATTGTCGGCATCAAGCACTCTGTTGCCTCAAAGGTCGCCGAGGTCGAACTTGCAATGATGCCTGCAGGTGGATATATTGCAGTGCTGTAACCTCTATCTAGCAATAAAACGATGCCCCATCTGTAAGAGCCAGTGGTCTACAGCATGGCATACAGAGGGAAGCCAACGAGAGCTGCGTGTTCAATGAATTTAAATGGACTGCTGTGCCATAGAACTGTACCAGATCCCACGAAACACATAACTACGATATCTCCTGGGAAGCGCACCATTCACTCCGAACCGCATTTCCCCAGTCAGTGGATTAAGGACCTCGCTTTTGTGACATACTGCATGCTGGGCCCAGGCCAAACTCACGTTCCCAGCTTCTGCATGGTGCCCGATAAAGTTTAGCATGTAGCCTTGGCATAGCAGTGTAACGGCCTAATAGACGCCGGCCTCCTTGGGGGGCTGTTGAGTAAGGAGGGCGATGATGGTTTGACTTGATGTCGGCGCCGTTCCCAAGACATCCAGGCCATGGAAGATGAGCGATGGCGCACGAAGAGCATCCTGCGAGATCAACGCGCAGCGTCTCGGATGCATGCCATCAAGGGGTACACGTCTTTAGCTTGCACCTCCTAGCGGTACGTTTGATCGCATCTGGCTCAGTGGGCTTGGGCACTGGAATGGGCGCTCATCCTGTACGGGGTGGCAGTCCTGTCGGGCACTGTGCAGCTTCCCATACAAGCGACCAGTGCTGAGATGCTTTACACAAGCGACTCGGTAGCGATGACGAGCTTCCATCCGGGCACATGACCACATCTTATGGTATGTGGCCTGTGCCTCGATGAAAATAAGACGAGGCCTTCTTCGCACAGTCACCTCCCGCCTCCCTGCGCCGCTGCTCCCACTCCGCCCTCTGCTTCCTTCTCCCCTGCAGCTGGCCGCGCTTAGAACAGCGCGTGACAAATCGAAGCGCTGGCGCCGCTAACGCCATAAGAGCTGCTGGTGGCCCTTTAACAAGACCAACTGCAGCTACACCTGACAGGTAGCAGTGCCAGAAGGAACCCCCTTCCTTCCAGCACTGCCTAAAAGGTCCACCTCTTTGTGGGAGCTCCCAATGCTGTCGCAGTAGGTGGGCGGTGTAAGCACCCAAAAGGTGGTTCTCGTTTTTTGGCCAAGAGGGGTTCTACCTTTTGAAGACGGTTGCAGGCCCGCTGAAGGGCCTTTCCAGGGAAGACCTTCAGGCATGCATTTGTGGCCACACCTCCTTCAAAGGAACAGCTTCACATTCAGCATGGAGACCGCCCCTGCGACTGCCGGGGGGAACGCGAGTTACATGTCGAACTTCTTGCCAACCTCGCTCTGTCCTAGCATTGTGAACTTCATCTAATAGGCACTGCAGGGGTCCCTGCTCATTTTGGGTGGCCACGTGGTAGGGGGCCCCCGTACGTGGGCCTATTTGTTATAGCATGCTCGAGTCTGCCGATTCGGCCCTTATACCCTGGGCGGGGCCTTGGCGGGCCCATTGCAGGCATTGGGTCGACCTTCGCGCGCGGGGTCATTCCCCGAACATGCGCATCATCAATCGACTTCAGAAAATCAGGAGTCACTGAGACATTGAGTAAATCTGCTCCTCTCCGCCTCATCATGCACTTGCCTCTCCTGTTGCCTGCCTTGCCATACCTTGACATTGGTGTCGCTATATACCGAAGCTGTATCTACTGCTCGAGTGAGAAAGGGAGCGCGCCGGGGGGCGCGCGGGCGGCCCGCGCCGTCGTCCGTCCCTGGCCGGACTCCTCACTTCCTATACTTGAGTGTAGTTGCTTAACGGATTACCGATAGTTTCATCGATGACTCATCCGGAATCCTCTATCACTGAGCAGAGTCAACATGAGACCTTATTTCCTTTGGCATCTCACCCCGATTCCCAGAGGAAAGATTGGTTATCAACCAAAACCCGCGACCAAGTCGCAACAGGGATGAGCTACGATGAGACAGCCGAATTGCCCGTCGGATCACACGTTGTACAACAGGACGGGCAATAACATAAGGACAGCGGCCCGGGGGAGGGCCGTCTTCTTTCTCCTTCTATCACCACTCGGATTTCTCGTGGAAGGGGTGAGGGAGAAGTCATATATTTGTCAGTAGATGATTCCCCCACTCGCATTCCGATCAGGGATCGTGAACAGACCCCAGACCCGGTAAGGCGGGGCGGCGCAGCAGCACATGTCAGGCGAAGAGCCTTTTCATCTTGGATTGATGAATCCTCTGAGACAGTACATTCCAGCCCGATTGCCACGAGGTCTGTCGAGCCGGCCGCTGGCCAAGCCAGTGGGTCGCAAGACGTAGAAGAGTCCGGCGGCGCGTTTCCCACCGCCCCAGACGGATGGGGGCGCAAGCAAGGGACTTATCCCATCCCGATAGCCTTGAACGGGCAACCCGGTCAAGATAGCGACGAACAGCTCGACGACGAAGACGATATAAATGCCATGGAGGAAGACATAGAATACGCCAATTACCAAGTATCACCAAGCCGAGATTTGTCGCGAATGAGCGCTGCTGACCATCCCGTCTCGGACGGAAAGTCATCCCCCGGGCAAGAGACCGTTGATTGCGATCACTTGGAAGCCCTTGGGAAGGCGCTCGCAGAGCCAGACTCAGACACCATGATCAGTGACCTGCCGCCCCAGGCGGTCGAGGTTGACATGGGTTACCGATATCATGTGAAGCATGACCGGGAGACCACGGGACGAACGCCCGCTCCTTAACATAAGAAGCACAGGAATGAAGATTACGATTTGAATGATTCCCCGCTTCAGGAAGAGTTTTATCGACCTGCCGTCGCCCCAGGCGATTGGCGAACCGTCGGTGCCCGCGGTAGTTGAGGATGATGAGATGCTCAACCCCCCGGCGACGCTCGCTGAGTTGGTCAGACAAGACGAACGGGATGAGGAGCTTCGAGAGGTGGCCAAGCCACCGGAGAGCACGCGCGTCCGTCCTCGATCGTCTTCTTCGAGCAGGGGAATGCCCAAGATGCCGCGATCTGGTGCCCGGTCGACTTCGAGGAGTAACAGTACAGTATCCAGGCGTGAGGCATGCTGGAACCGGGGCCCAGACTGGCCGCCCCAGGCGGAGAGCAGGTGCCTGGGGAAAGCACGCAAACAGGGAGGACCCTGCAAGCGTCCAGCGTGTGGAAGCTGTTCTGACGTGCGTCCTAACTGCGGCAATCAATGGTTGTGCGAGGGTTGCTTTCAGATGGAGGAACACAACTGCTCGTGCCTTCTCATGCAAGCTATGCAGGATCAGGCTAGATTTGTTGCGGCCAAAACACAGCGCGAAATCGTGGCCCTTGAAGCCCAGAGGGCAGAACAGGCCCGACTGGATCGAGAAGAAATGAACGCAGTTATTGAGGATGTTCGGAGGAAGTTCGAGGCTGAAAGACTCGCTCTGGCCCAAGCTGCCAGCATGCGGGAACAAGAGCTGATGGAACGAATGCCCCATCAAACCGCGGCTGCCCAGCGGCGCGCGGAAGAAGAAGCCGAGAACAGAACTGTTGAGACGATATCTTCTGAACGACAGGCTGCCGTAATGGCGAGCAGCCAATCTGTCGATGCCAAGACCGCTTGCGCCGCTGTTGCGGCGGAGAGAATAGAAGGGGAGAGGGCCGCGACAGCCAAGGCAGAACATGATAAACAGGAGCTCCAAGACCAACTTAAAGCTGCCAGGTTGGAAGTGGCCAATACACAAATTGCAGCTGCGACGATAGTTGATCCTAATTATCAGTATCGAGAAGAGCTCAAGGTACATGAAAATGCCAGAGCATCTTCAGCGCATGCAATTAGGCGACGACATGCGCCTTCCGGCTAAGCCGGCGGGGGCGAGTAGACGACCGTCGCCGGCGGCCCAGCCGTCTGGCGCAACGTCCTCGCAGGCCCAGCCTGGCTTGGCGTTCCCGGAGGGCGGAATGCCGCCGATGCTGCGTGCAAGGGCTGCCCAGCAGCCACTGCCCGCAAAAGGGGCCAATGAAGAGAGTTGCTCAATATGCTCGAGTCCGAAAATCGGAGAATGCGCCACTTGTGGGTTGCCAAGCTGTAAAGACCATTTTGACACGAGCGCCAGACGGCTTTCCACTTGCACGCAACGAAAGATTTTGCCCGTGGAACAGGCGGAGTGGGATGAGCAATGGCAGCGAAATAGTGCTGACCACAACTTTCGGGCCCAACAGCAGAAGCTCCTTGATGAATTTTGCGTTGATAAACTTAATATGCAGCGGATGAAGGAGCAAGCTGAGGAGCAGCTTAGGCTGAGTTCAGAAAGGTCAGTTGCCGACATTCGAGAGAAGGATGAGGCTCTGGCACGCGCAGTTGCATCAGAGACAGAGGTGATGGAGCTCAAAGCTATCATCGCCGAATCCTTGAAAGAAAAATGGCAAAACGTGCAGCATCAGTTGCACTCTGCTGACCGTGAGGCGGCTATGATCGAAAGGGCAACAGAGATGACGAGATCCATGGGAATGGAATCCTTTCCACATATCGAGAAAGAACAGGATAAATTGCCCAGGCTAAGTCTATTCCGCATGCCCTATCTTTCACAGAAGACGCCCGTGAGGCCCACCATGCAACCCCATTATATTGTTCCTGGCCCTGCAACCGAAGGTCCGGCAAGGCCTGGCACCTCCGGGAACGGCGTACCCATCAACACGGAGTTGACGGGTATCACCGATGACATGACCTTCATTAACTATCATATTTTCACCAAGGCGGGGCCAGCGAAACCGCCAACGGCCCAGCCGTCTGGTGGAGATAAGGGTCATGCGCCAGCGGCCACGCCGCCTGGCGAGGCAGGACAAGACAAGGATGGGGATGATCATAGTACCGCGCGAAGTACCGAGATTCTGTCAGCCCTCCCTAGCGCTATCCGAGACCAGTCGGAGAAGCCGCCCCCAGGGAGTCCGGGGGGTCCTGGATCCCCAGGCGGCGGAGGTGGTCGCGGTGGACCTCAGGGACCAGGAGGGCCACATGACCCGGGAGGCCTCGATGAGAGTACCCCTCTGGATCAGTGGAGACAGGTTGGAAACAGGCAGAAGGTTGATCTGATGGACATTCCTGATGTTGCAAACATACGGGAGTGGCCCATGCATACGGTTCGTGCTGTTGCTGGATCGTCTCCTGAGATTCGGGAAGCACAGCTCTGGATCATGGAAGCTATGGACCCTTCTGTGGCTAACGAACAGCTCAGAAATCCGGGTCGGTTCCAACGTCTGGACATCATGATTGCCACTAACTTGATTGAGAAGTTCAACAAAATGCGTAGGAATCGCGGTCTTTCCACTCATCATATTCACTTCCTTCAACAGATCAATCGTATGGAATTCGGCGCCCAGAACGAGCAAAGGCTATTGACGGGGCGCGAAATGATACGAGCCATTTGCTATTGGTATTCCGTCAGATCGGAGTTCGGTCAACATCGCATTTTGCGTGATCTCTTTAAGGTAGTTATTGACCCCAAACCGCCCAGATGCTGATTTATTTCATTTCTATAATGAGTGGACAGATGTTTATCAGCAGCTCTACGGCGTACGACCTCCATCTGATGAGGTGCGAACTTCGATCCATGCACACTTCATTGAGCAATGCAGGAAGCCGAAGAAATTGGAGCTTATTTGCCAACTTTATGAGTTGTCCACGGACAAGCTAGGAGAGGGCATTAAAACTTATGAATGGCTCATTTCTCAAATCGAATGGATGATGTTGCGCGAGAAGGAAGAATGGAACATTAGCATGCATGAGGGTACTTTGAACCAACGAGCCCGACAGACGCGGTGCGGCGGTGGCGGAGGCAACGGTAATGACAACCGCCGAGGCCTCAACGGCAAAGCCGCTGCGGCAGAAGTGGCAGCTCGTCTTGGGAAATCCACGGACGCTATGAAGAACGGAGTGACCAAGGGTGAGAGGACGTGCAAGTTTGTGCGTAAGGGCGACGCTTGCCCGTATGCAGGTCAAGGATGCCCGTTTAATCATAAGAAGCCCAAAGCCGCCGCACCGGCCCAGCCGGTTGCGGGGGCTAAGTCGAATGCTGCCCCGGCTCCGAGTACGAGTTCCAGAGGGAGGTCTGAGAAACCTAAGGGCGGAGGCCGAAAGGCCCAGAGCCGATCGCAGACCCCGACGGGTGGCCGTGGAAAGGGTGCGCAGCATCGGAACAGGAGTCAATCCGATCGTTCGCGTGGAAAACAGAGCAAGTTGTCGTGTTACCCTTACTCGCGGGGCCCGAAGAACTGCCGTGGACCTCCAGACGGTTGCTACAGGCAACACAGAGCCTTGACCGATGCATAAAAGCTCAAGCGCGCTAAGTATGAACAAGCGAAGCTTAATGGAGGACAGACTCTGAGTGATGAGCGCACAAGTAAACAAGCCAATGCCGCTGCTGCAAATGTCTCTTCATCTGCGGGTGGCGGTGGCCCCAGGGCCCCCAGCGCCAATTCGGAGAAACGCAAGGGAGATGGAGACAAGAACAAAGGCAGAGGCAAAGGCAAAGATATGATATGTCGATCTTTCAAGGAAACGGGAAAGTGCACGCGTGGAAAAGGAGTGTTGGTTCGCTCGGACCACGCCCAACCATCCGCGACACTGGCTCCGCACTGGCGGCCCAGCCGTCAGCGCAGGAAGACTGAATGGAATAATTGTGTTAAGGATGCTCTTTCTTGCCTTCCTCGCTAGACGGACGCGGCGTCGCCCGCGTCGGTCAAACCGAAAGCAGGGGGGCAGGGGGGTGTCCACTGACCCAGTCAGCTTGGGCGCGACAGCGCGCCCCGCCCCGTTAATTCGGGGCCTCCCTGGGCAGAAGCAGGCCGGCCCTCATTTTCCAAAGGCCTCTATAAATATAAGTGGAGGAGTTGAGAGATGCCCCCCCAGTGGAGGGTCCCTCCGCGAGTGCAGGGAGCAAGTTGAGAGTCTGGTAAATATACTTGCAAATTTCCTGCACCCTCTTTCTCGGGGCGCTATCAAGACGTATTGGAGCGAGTCCCCTACCAAGAGTTGCAGTCGATCTCAGACGAAGGGTCGATGCAAATTCCGCGTCCGATTTCACCCCTTGACTGCGGAACCCGCCATCACTTGTAGGAAGGTGCGTCGCCACGACCTAAAAGAGTTGCCATCAAGTGACGAAGATAGGGGGAGGTTTCCAGCTAAGATACGCCAGCAGTTATCCACCCAGTGGAGAGCGTCTGCGGCGGAGGCCCTGATCAAGGCATTAGACCTACAAGATGATGTCTGGCGCCTTTGGTTGAGGGCCGAGGAGGGGGAAGAGGGCCCACGCGGCGCGGTTGCTGCGGGATGTATAGACAAAGGCGCTGCATATCTTGGAGCGCTGAGCTTTATGATTGATACAGGGTGTGGGTGTAACCTCATATCGGAAAGGTATATTAAAAGTGCAGGTGCAATGAGACTGATTCGAAAGCTTCCGCAATCGATCATTCTGAATACTGCCGGGGGAGAGTCAAAAGCCCTTGGTTCAGTTCGCATCGCATGCCCGTAGTTTTAACGCTTTGGTCATGCCGGAGACCCCGTGCGTGATCTCGGTAGGAGAGCGGTGCATGGATCACGGCTTTAGTTTCTTCTGGCCAGCAGGCCGAAGGCCCTGCCTTTTTGTTGCCCAACGGTCAAAGAGTGGACCTGATCGTTGAGGGCAAGATTACAGACTTGACACTGTCAGGCAAAGAGGCGCTGGGTCAGTGGATGTGCGCGGTTGCCGCTGGGGAGGGCGACCCCCCCGAGCGGTGGTGTTGCGCGACGCCAGGCGCCAAGGCATTTCTGGATAAGGTGGAAACGGCGGGGGGGGCCTCCGCCCCATGCTGTTCAGACTCGCGTGACCCTAGACTTGCATGCACATGAGTTGATTGGGGACCACAGCTACGTTGACGGACGGCCGACTGAGCTCGCGCCCGTTTTTCCGTCCTCATTAGACCCTGCAGATACCATTACTTATTTGTACTATTCGCCTCGCAAGGCAAGCGAATGCGGTTGGATTCGGACACCGACCGGCGTTGCTGCCTCCAAATGTCTCTCGACTTTGCCCCGCCACGGCCAAGCCGTCGGTTGGACCGACGAGCAGCCCGGCAAAGCCGCGGCCTGCGCAGCCTCATATAAGAGCCCTTGTTGGCACGGGGGTTCAGGATACCTCCCCTACGAAATGGATCGAAGGTTGGATTCCAATGCGTGCGACGCGGCCCCCGGGCCCGAGGAGGGTGAAGTTGGAGACGCCGGCGGCGTCGACCTAGTCAACATCGACGCACCATCATAACCAGACCCAGATGGTGCAGAGGTTGAGGTGTCGGGTTCCCTTGCCGAGCGGCTTAAGAAGGCCGCGGCCTCCCTTTCGCATCTTCTAACTCATACCCCCAAGAATCCACATTGCTCAGCATGTAACTGGGCCAAAGCTATCAGACGACAGCAGCGCAAAGCGCGCAATAAAGGGCTAAAGGTTCCCCGCCCATACGCTAACCCCACTTCGTTTGGACACCTGACGACGATGGACCATTGGTTTGCGATGGATGAACTCTCGCGGGGGCTCCACGATGAGGCCGCGTGCGTGACTTTTCGCGACCGAGCAACTGATTTCCTCGCCGCTCAGGGTGTACACGACAAGTCTGCGGTTCACATTTGTAACTTTTTAGTACACCTTAAAGCCCAGGGAGAGAATTTATAATATTGTTATACGGATGGTGCGCGTGAGCTTGCAAAGGCATGTTACGAGCTCAAGATTGCCCATGATCCGACCATCCCAGGAAATAAGGAACAAGACGCTGCTGCCGAGCGCGCGAACGGCGTGGTACAGATGGGGGCCCGAGCTCTGCTTATGCAGGCCGGTCTCCCACCACCATATTGGACGTGCGCCGTCAGATATTTTTGTCTCTGCTACAACGCAAGGACCCCTGAGGAAGGGAAGTCTAGTTGGGAACGTCGCTTTGGACATCCGTTTGAGGCGCCGTTCCTTCCCTTCGGGTCTCTCGCGCGCTATGTGCCCCCAAGACTGGCGGAACAATGATTCCTGGGTTCTACCTGGGGCATGTGCACAAAGCAGGGGGTGTGGTTGGTCCACAGAGCTACGTTGTGCCGCTCAGACAGCTAGATGGACTTAATATGGAATCAGGGCGCACGCCCGAGGGTAAGCGACCCACCATAGAGAAGTCTGATCAGGTCTACAGCAACATCCTAGATGGCACTGCTGAGGACCAATCCCCCCAGTTTCCCATGAGGAAAGCGTACGAGAAGGCGATGACTGAAGCGCGCTCCGTTGCGATCCCTCCAGCTGGCGAGGCCGCGGCCGCCCCGGACGGTTCGGGGCGGGGGGCAGGGGCGCAATCGGCCCATCCGTTCTGTGCAGAGGATCCCGCCATAATTACGCCGCCGCCTCCTCGAGCAGGCGAGGGCGCTCCACCGCCGGACTCAGAGGCCGATTCCGATGATGACGACGGTCCGGGGGGGTTGTGTGGATGACGAGCCTGTGGTAATTGACGGCCGAGGCCCACAGCGAGACTCTCGTCCAGATGAAGAGAAAGATCAAAAGTTAGGTCTCGCACACATTGAGTATCGTTTAGATCGCCCGTCTAACTTTTCAGCGGCCAGGCCGCGCGAAAAAGTTCCCGGGAAAGGGCAGCTCCTTGCTCGCGCGACTCAGAACCTTGATGCGATGGAATGGTATGAGGATCGGCGCATCGTCGTCGGTCTAACGAAAGAGGAGTTAACACAAAAGCCCCCATTGACAGGTCGTCGAAACACATGCAGCATACGAGTTGCACTTTATTATGGTCCCGACTACGTTCCCGTAACTCGCGTTTGGGTTGCAGATCCAGATCCGACGCGCGGTGCTCAATGGCTAAAGAGATTGCCCGAATCCACTAATCCTGGCACTCATCCTGGACGCTGGCTCAACATGAATCAGGCTCGACGCCGACAGGCCGTCGAGCAATACAAGGCCGAAATGAGAGGATTCTTTGGTATCGACGATCTCGGCCCATGTCTTGCCCTCCTTTGTGATATAGGTCTGGACGCGGAAGATCCGCCAACTCCGCCCGAGCCCGCAGTGGCCCAGCCACCCGCGGTTCGTCCACTCTCTGAGGAGGGCGCTGCTTACCTTGCGACACATCCAAAGGCAAGGAGAGCCGCGCCGTGGGTTGTTGAGCGATTCCGTCGTCAATCGGCACAGGGCGGCCAAGCCGCAGCTGTGGCCGCCGAAACCTCCGAGGGGGATGACTCAGACGACGACCTATCGGATGATGAGGATGCGTGGTGGAAGCAAACTTGGCACGGCGGTGCCGTCGCACGTGATGGTGTTCCCTCCGGGTCAGACGGCAGGGGCCCGTTGTCCGACGCGGATTCTGAGGAAACACAAGAGGCAAGCCTGACCTCGAGTCAGGCGGCCGCCGCGTCGCGGCGAAGCGCGCCTCGAATGCCGCTGCAACATAGCTCGGCCCCAATGCCCAGTCACCGTGAAAAAGAATGATCTGATTTGTATTACCTATACAATCCTTTTACTGATCTCATTTCAAGTGTCGACGAGCCTTTCCAACTTCCCATCGAACGTCGACAGACTAGGATTGATGCCGCTGTAGCTCGATCTGTTTCCAAAGTCGAAGCCCAGGCTAATCAAGATGCCAAGGCTGCTTTGAGAAAGGAATGGAACCGATTGCGAGAAATAGATACGTGGGACGAGAACGGCGTCAAATAATATGCTGATGTTGTTGCAGAGCTCAAAGGGGAGACTGCCCACTTCGGTTGTCTATTCGCGATCTTTGTTGGAAAGAACTCCGAGTTGCCACTCGGACACAAAGGCCGTAAGTATAAAGGCCGGGTCGTCTTCGACGGTTCTAGCGTGAGAGATCAGCATATAGATGTGGCGTTGTTTCAAGATTTTTCCAGCAGCCCTGCTACAATGCAGGCCAGCAAAGCAGCTGACACCTACGGGCTCTTCGAAGACCATAGTATTGAACAAGCCGACGCCCGTCAGGCCTACACTCAATCAAAGTTGGGTGGCACCCCGACGCGGGTATTCCTGCCCCGCGACGAGTGGCCCGAGTCATGATCACATATGCGCAATCCCGCATGCCCGTTGATTTCATCTTTGCACGGACACCCTGATTCAGGGGGATATTGGGAGCAACGCTGCGAAGGGCACGTTACGGCTAAAGGCTTTATCAAATGTAGCCCGTGGCGCAGCTGTTATTTTCATACAGAATTGAAACTGTTCTTGATAATCTATGTTGATGATTTTAAGCTGGCTGGTCCTGCCGACAAGCCAGCTCAAGGATGGATGTCGCTGCAATCCCCATCTCCCAACTGCCCCAAAGGCATAGAGATAGATCCTCCAACGGCGGTCGGACGGTATTTGGGTTGCGAACATCGCCCCCCCACGCAGCTTGTCGAGTGGCAAGGTGAGTTGCCCGCGACTTCGGACCCACCGCCTCCCAAAGTTAAGAAGAACGCATCCGTCCCAGACGGGGGCGACGAGGAGGAAACGGGGGGTGACTCGACGGCCCAGCCGCCGGAGCTACACCAACCGAGAGAACCCAAACAGGCCAGAGTCATAGAGTATGACATGACTGAATGCTTCGAATCCTGTGTCACTTTATATGCCCAACTCACAGATACTGACCCAGCTACTTATCCTGCTGCGGGCACCCCGTTTGGCCCCGAGCTTGCTGATCTCGAGGATGGTCAAGGTGGGCCTAGGGGTGAAGTTTGCTCCCCTGCAGAGGAAGCAATAGCGTCAGCCTTGCATATCAATGTTGACGTTGGGCCCCCAGATCAAGAGATCGTCGCGCACGGCCTGGGCGCCGCAGCGGCCAGCCCCGATGATCTGGAGCCACCGACCCAGTCGGGCGTGCTCCAGCCCATTGTAGCGAAAGTCTTGATGAAGATCTTTTACGGTGCGAGAGTGGCTCGATATGACCTGCTCCGCGCTGTTTGCCAGTCGGCCAGTTGCATTACCAAATGGACAGAGCAACAAGACATGGATCTCTTCCGCCTCATTTGCTACATCAAGTGTACTTCTCACTACCGCATGTCTTCATGGGTAGGTGACAGAATGGAGGATGTCTTGTTGAAGCAATACTCTGATGCGGATCTGGCCAGTGACATCCGAACACATAGGAGCACGAGTGCCAGTTATCAATCAATTTGGGGCCCATATACTAGAGCTGGGCAGTCTATGGGGTCTCAGCGGCAGACGTGTGTTTCCCATGGTACTCTCGAGGCTGAAATTGTGGCTGCTGACCTTGTCCTGCGAAAAGAGCTGCTTGCAGCCCTTCCGCTTTGGGAAGCGTTGCTTGGACGACAGATACGTTGCGTGTTCTTAGAAGATAACCAGGCAGTTTGCAAGGTCATTAAAGCCGGAGGGCCCATGAAGCTTATGCGCCTTCCGCGAACTCATCGCATGGATGCTGCCGCAGTGTCTGAACAGTTCTCTCGCGGCATCGTAGAACTTCAGTACGAGCGGACTCAACATGGGGCTGCTGACATTGGGGCGAAGAGGTTCACATACCCTTTGGCCTGGGTTAAGGTACGATATCTTATCAACGTTGTGACTCCTAAGTTTTGGACCGCCCAGCGGTGCCAAGACTATTTAGATTCGACTTTTTCAGACGGCCTCCCCCTGAAACCCGGGGGGATACTGAAGCCTCGCGCAGGTCCGAGTTCGGCCTTGCGGAGAGGAGCTGTTGTACCCAGCAAGAAGATGAATGAGAAAAAGAAGCGTCTCAACATGGGTAAGCCCGCTGTGCATTCTCCAAAACCAATAAATCTCCCAGCGGCACCGAGCGGCGCCCAGCGCCCGGCTGCCACCGACGCTGCCCCCGGCCAAGCCGCGGTGGCAAATGCGCCCGGCCAAGCCGTGGAAGCGAGTGCAACTACTCCTGTTACGAAGGAAGAAGGTTCCAGGAGAAGCTCCGGTAAACCCAGATCAAAGGAGGAGATTGACATGAGAGCGATGTTTGACCCAACCGAGAGCGAAAGTGAGTCTGATACATCGGACCTGTCAAGAGCGATGTGTGATGGACAGTCAAGGTTCGAGCCAGTTAACACCGAGCAAGAAGAAGACACGCTCGGTTACAACCTCCTTCTTCCTCGCCTTCCTCCTGCTGCTGCTGCTATTTTTCAGAATAGGAGGGATCATTGGACACAACACGGACAGAGTCTTAAACGATGGCACTTCATTCCCAGACTTGTCACGTTTACGCCCGCGAATACAGATTGCCCAGTTGACCCGGATAGGTTGGGTGATCGGCATCGTACCTAAGCAATCAATGTCCGACATGGCTTGGCTGTTGACCGCGCGGATAATTGGCGTGACGAAGATAATAAATATCATCACCCCTTTGAGCAGAATTCGAATGGCGATTCCAGCAATGGCGACTATCATCCAACTAGATGGACGGGCTGGGCTGAATTCTGGATCCGGGACGATTGCGCCCCGGCCACCCAGTGGACCGGGGACCGACTCTTATGAGAATATTGTTGTGGCCCTCAGAGCAGGATTGGAACCCCCAAGAATTTTGTTGATAATTCGTGTAAGGTAATACCGTATACGGAGAAGGAAGATATGAGAATCGATAAGGGAAGAAGATTGGCTCTGAATGACATAAAGAAGTTCAAAGGACAACACATAACTTTATGGGGCTCGATGCCCTGCACGGGAGGTTCCCGAGGTTCCCCCAGGCAATGCGCGAACGAAGCCCATTGTTTTCGCTTTGGAAATCGTAGGGCGATGCGTAGGCTTCGAGGTATTAGGACTGACTTCAGGCATCTGTTTTGGGATTTCCGCGAGATTGCCCGCGCCGTGCACAAAGCGGGGGGCGCGGTTTGTCTTGAGTGGCCTACGCAGTGTAATTATTGGAGGGGCCCCCAGGTGAAAGAGTTCACGAGAGAGCTTGGGTTTGTCAAAACGGCGTTGCATGGGTGTGCGTATGGATTGAGGGACAGCAAGGGTAATTTCATGAAAAAAGCCCTGGGCTATTGCATCCACATCTAATGACGTGATTGAGGGACTCGAGCGCAAGTGTGACGGCACGCATGCGCATGTTGAGGCCAGAGTCAGGGAGGGAATGCAAGTCGGCTGAGGATTACACAGATGCCTTTGCTAAGCAGGTTCACATTGTTGCTGCTCGCGCCGCTGAGCGCATGTTATCGTCTCGTCGTCGTCCTGTCCCCTCCTCTGATTTCATATGTGCCGCTGCCGTTTTGTCTCCAGAGCTTGCGCGGGCCGCCCAGCGACGGGCCCCCCCTCGGACCGCGCTGCCGCCGCATAGCGGCTGTGCGGGCCCTGCCTGCCGCGGCCCTCGCGCGCCCGATTGGTCATTGGCCAAACCCATGCGTCAACCGCTGGATACTCCAGCGGCCAAGCCGTTGGGGGAGGATGTGACTTCGGTTTGCTCGGATGAGATCATGCATGAACTCGCCTCGGATTTGCCTTAGGACGAAGAACCTCCCATCGGGGCAAATGGACAGGCCCCTCTCAATGCAATTCGAAAGGCGCCCCCATCGGCCCAGCCGAGCGGGGGCGTCGCCCCGTCGGCCCAGACGACCGGGGAGACGGTTGACCCTTTTAGCCCCAGTGATATCATGATGAATGTTGACATCGAAATGGAAGGCGGCGTCGAGATTCACGCAGCGGAGATCGCAGCTCGCAAGAGAGCTGCCTCCGCTGCTATTGACGACAACGAGCCTGCCAAAAAGACAGCTGCCTCTTCTCGGGGGAAACATAGTTCCCGCGAGGAGCAACCTGTCTTTCGTTGTTTTCCTGACAAGACCGAATGGTCCAGGCCTATTTACGCAGGGAACATTAAGTTCGCGCGCAAACGGGGATGGAGCTGGCGCTACACGATGTGGCGACACCATATCTTGCACATGCGGAACGTCCAAGTCGTTACCGCATTGAAGGAAGATTTAGCCGCCAGCCCCCAGACGAGCTTTGAGCGTCTGTTTTCTCGTGTCTCGCAAGACCCGTGGGTCGCCCACTGGGCGACATACGACAGAATGGCCACGTGCCGTTTTGATTGTGCTCCTCCAAAGATTGACCAGATTCCTGCTTTCTTTCAGTCATGCCCTGATGAAGTGACGAAGCTGGTCTGCAGGTTTTACACGTACGCACCGGGGGAGACTCGACGCCCCGTCCGAACTCTCGAGAAGGGAGA
Organism: Prorocentrum cordatum; assembly: GCA_963575745.1. Taxonomy (NCBI): domain Eukaryota; class Dinophyceae; order Prorocentrales; family Prorocentraceae; genus Prorocentrum; species Prorocentrum cordatum. The sequence goes on from CAUYUJ010014625.1 coordinate 129,014, forward strand.
GGTCGCGGGCCCCACCGTTGGCCCAGCCATCCGGCGGGTGACGATATACGGTGATTGTGCGAGCGTCCCAGTGAGGGACAACAAGACGAAAGGCTCTCCCATTTTGTGGTTGAACATTCGGGGCCCTTCGCCGCGCGCCGCCCTCTGAGGGCCCTTCTAAGGGCAAAGAGAAGGGCCCGGGCAAGGTGCCGAAAAGGCCGCGCTCGGGAGCGGAGACGCCGGCCGACCCAGTCGGCTCGGCCAGCGGCCAAGCGAACATTGCCATGTCGCTTCCTTTGGTTGGATCTGCCCCGCAGAAGCCTTTGGGCAACCCTGGAGCTGGTCGGCAGGCGACCGGCGGATCCTCCGCTGGGTCGGCCTCGATTCCAGCTGCCCCGCCCGGCCGAGCCGAGGGCGGGGCAGGCGATGGCTCTCCCCCTGGCCCAGCCGGTGGTGGAGGTGCCCCGTCCGGCTCAGGCGGCTCTCCCACAGGGGGCCCTCCGCCCTCTGGTGACCCCCCCGGGGGCGGCGGCGGAGGTGGGCCCCCAGATGCGGGATCGATGGCAGTCGATGACGAGGGGGGGGGCCCGCCCTACCTTGGGCGTGGCCTCTGGAACGCCCTTGACTACCAGTGGCATAAGGGAGAATTCGCCGAGAACCCCAAACCGCCATCACACGAATGGGAGGCTCCAGTGTCCGAGACTCTTCACCTTTATGTTGACATTACAGATCCTCGGCTGAAGGCCTGGACGGGAAAATTGTCGTTTCTGCAGAAGTGCCAGGCCATAACCCAGGTTGCCCGCAAGAGTGGCATTCATGGGCCCCTTTCGTTGGCGAGGACATTGCGGCCGTGATGGCCACAGGCAAATCGATTAAGGACTTGTTCCACCCTTTGTGCTTGATGGAACACCAGCAATACAAATTCTGGTCTTGCTCCATCAATATTGTTTCTGATTCTACGGTCGCGTTCAGAAATGCGGCCGGGCAGAAAGTCACGGCAAGCCATCGCATTCCATACTTCTTGCAAGAGCACGTTCATGGCATTTCGGCCAAAGTCATGAGCGGCTGCGTGGGCCCCGAACTTCGGGAAGCTGCCAAGTCGCACAAATGGTCAGAGCACCAGTATTACAAGAGGGGAGCCCATGCTCCAGTGCGGTTCATATTTTGGAACTTTAACGACATTGCTGATGGATCAACGCTTAACTTGCTTGGAGTTCGCGTAGAGGGGAAGCGGGAGGAAAATCCAGCGAACTTCGCTGGAACCTTCCGATGTTGGAGGCAGCTGAACGCCTCATAGACGATGCAGTCACGCGCTCGCCTGATGGAGCGTTTGAGATTATGTACATTGGCGGGGGCCACATATGCTGGAGGTCGGATGGGGGCTGTGTTGACCCTATGTGGGACGACGTTGCCACCCTCGTCCGAGCTCGAATGAACCGTCGGATTGAAGACTATAAGGCCGCGGGAACATTCCCGCGCATCATGATTCTTGACGGTGCATGCCTTTGCCGTAAGTTGCAGCACCCTCAAAGGGACTCTTATCAGTTTCTGTCAGAACATAGAGACTATAAGGTGGGCAAGGACGGACAAATCGTGACAGGTAAGGCGGCCGAGATATGTGTCGAGCACATGTTCAAGGCTGCTAAACTCGCTGTGGTGTTTTTACCAACCCCCCGGTGGCCCAGCCCAGCCGTTCAGGGGGGTAGCCCATCGACGAAGAAAAGAGCCGATGGGTACACGGCGGAGGAGGCTACCTTTAAAGAGCTAGTCATGCACTGGCAAGACTGGAGCCCCACAGGGGACAATGTGCCCACGTCTGTGTTCGACACTCGTCCGTTTAACATACCTTTGGACCCCGTTGTGTTCTCTGCCGTCCAAGATGGGACAGGGGACGCGGCTATTCATTCTAAGCTTTCCGCCACGTTCGTTGATTTTCTCAAGCGAGGGAATGTGCACGCAGAATTTTGCCCGCGGCAAGATAACCAATATTTCTTGCCACGTCGTCGCCCCTTTTGTCCGGGAATGCCCCCGAAGGACCCAGCGGCCCAGCCGCCTCGGGTAATGTTACTGAGGCGCGGGCGGCCCAGCCGTCCCGCGTTCCCGCACTCGCTCCGGTAACGCGTGTACAGGACGCCAAGACGCCTGGTGAAGCGGCGGAGGAAGCCCTCCGACCGCTCACTGCGGAGAGTGGTGAGCTCTACAGACTTATGATGCTTGGGAATCGTGACCCAGGGGAGGAAGACCGCGTTGAACAAGTGGCGAAAGGAGAGAATCCGGCCCGCAGCAAAGAGTTCAGAACTATCCAGATTCACGCTCCTGGAGAAGCTTGATTAGGTTACCAGATGCTGCAAACGTCCACGAAGACCCTGGTCTTGGATCCTACTTATATTGTTCCCAACTGGGCACGATTCTTTGTGATTAAGGCCGATCGGTCATGCGAAGACCCAGAGGCCACCGTTGCTGATCGCCTGAATTGGGCCAAGCTGTCGACAAAGACCCACAAGGCGGGCAACGCACGCTGCGTACAGCTCACTTTCACGCAACGGAGGAAAAGCTTGGGGAGGTCAAAGACCCGTCCTCAGGCTGGAGCAGACAATCTCACGGTAGGTCTGTGACCGCCCTCCACTCGATATTGGAGGGCCATCAGTTGCTCGCATCGAATCCCCGCTACTGAGGGGGCATCAAGAAGGGACATGTGGGCGTGCATTGTTTCCCTTGTAATAATAATCCTTCCACACATACTATATATTCTGTTGCGGAGGAGACTTTTGGAGATGGCATCTGGGCAACTGCGGAGGTCAGTTTCTATGCAAAGCCTGCTCGCATCAAGGGCTCTCCCGACCAGTTTTGCAGTGACCCATCCCAGATGGTGTTAAGTGAGCTTCGCCTATACCATTGGACACCAGCGGCACTTCATGTCACTCAGGCTTATACTTTCTTGCAACCTGTCGCTAGACAAATGGGGTGGCCCCTGGGGCAAGACTTCGGGGTTGAGCGCTATCGCGACAAGGAGAGAGTGGATGCCGCGGACCAAATCCGAGAGGCACAGAGACAGCGGGCCCCAAATTTGGGGCCCATTATTTGGCAGAAGGAGCGAAATCCTTACCGTAAGTATTGCCGTGAGTTTGACGACATTTGGCCATGTTTCCAAGATAAAGGAGTCAGACTCACTAGGATTAATCCGTTACACAAAGAGGAGGCCTCAGAAGCATCCAAAGCGCTTGTTCTGGCTAACCAGGAGAACGAAGACAAGGCCAAAACCAAGTCGCCAACGGACGTTCAGGCCCCGGCGCCAGCGGCCAAGCCTTCCGATGCGCCCTTTTCGCTTGCTACAGAGAACTTTCCACCTTTGGGGCGGTCTGCGTCCCAGGCTGAGGGGGTGCCCCATTCTCCGCCCGGCCCAGCCGCGGCTGAGGTGGCGCCTCCCCCTCCCCGCGCAGACGCAGCTGCGAATGCGGCTGCGCCTCCGCCCCCGCCGAGGGAGGCGCCGTCATCAGTTAGGTTGGCGGACGATGTGCCGAAGAAGCCCCCGCCACCATCTGGTGCGAAGATGGCTCCGCCACCAGCCGAGCCGGCGAATGTTGCGCCGAAGAAGGGCCCACCTCCAGTTAGACCGGAGGGCGATGTGCCGAAGAAGCCCCCGCCACCATTTGATCCGAGTGCAGCTGCACGAGCGGCGCAGCCTCCACCGGCCAAGGTGGCTCGCATCGATAATGGAGCCGACAACCCTTCAGTTCGATCGGCAGGCACCGAGGTTACTTATGAGAGATTACCAGCGAGGCCCGCTGGTGCTGCACCCACGGTTGCGCAGTCACCGGCCAAGCCGGCGGGCTCAGAGACGGCGAAAGGCAAGCCCCAGGCTTGGCCTGCGCCTCCAGGTAGGCAGACGTGGACACCAAGTCCCCGTTCGCCTGAGCCCCCTCCTCGGACGTCGAGGCGGGGCCTTGAGCGTCAGCCACGCGCTGACTACAGGCTCCAACAAGCTGATGCTGCGCCCGAGGCCGCACCTCAGCAACCGCGTTTTAAAACTTTTCAGGGGTCTTCCCAGGCCGCCCAAGGTGGCGCTGGGGTGAACCCGGCTGCGCGGGCCGAGGGCCCCGCGGCAAAGGCTGTGGCGCTTGAGACAGAAGCCGAGACTGCCGAGGATGTGGGCTCGGATCGCCCCAGAGGCAATGAAAGGCTGGACACTCCTGCAGCACCTCTCCCGAGTCAGACGGACGGCGACCCCTCGTCAGAGGAGTCTCTGCCCCCAAAAGGGGAAGACGCTGCATCTAATATTATCCGGACCATCAAAGACGTCTCACATCGCCACTTTGAAGGAAAGCGAGCACGCGACGCGCTCAAGAATGAGCGCAATTTCTTCCACGAATGGCGTCGTGCAGTTGTCGATGATCCGACGATCGTCGAGGATCCTGATAATTTGCAGGAAATGGATGTGCAAATTGACGCAGCAATGAGGATATACAAGCTTGCGGAGAAAAGAGGAAACACGAGCCGGGGGAATACTCGGACCCGTGGAAGCGGTTTGCAGCCACTATTGTAGACCATATCCAGAGCACGAAACCAGATTTCGTTCCTACTCCTGTAATTGCCGCCTAGAGCAAGCCTTCACAGCCTCGCACTGAGGGCGACTTGATTGTAGGTGGAAACAGGCTGCCTACTCCCCCTGCGCCACCGTCCGGCTCAGCCGTGGTGGTGAGTATACCTAAGCCTCCGCCTGGCCCAGCCAGAGCGGAGAACGCACCGACGCAAGGGGGCCCGATGATGGTCGATTGGGGCTCTGTTGATGCAATGCACGCTGCGCCACATGAGACTGCCGAGTCATCCCCTACCAAAGATGTCCAGAGCTCTTCTGACGAGGCGGCTGTGCCCGCTGCGAAGGCAACCCCACCGGTCGTCGCTCCGAGCGGATACGACGTGGCGGAGCCTTCCCCAGCGGACAGAACCCTGGGTGTCCCAGACACACCGGGGCCCCTTGAGGCCAGCCCAGATCTTGCCAACCTCCATGAGTTCCCGTATCAAGGGGACCCTGACCTTATCCACCTTGAGGAGGAGCATTATCGGTCTGGCCCAGCCTCTACCATTTTCTCCTGCAGAGCGAAGCTGCCGCCTTCCCCTGATAATTATGCGGCAGCCTAGCCCGACGGAAGATTCGCCCCGTGAGGGCGATCATGAGGTTAACGTCGGCCATGCTGACCACTTTAGGGGCAAAGAGCTGTATCTTTCGCTGGATGACCGCACTCGATTTGTTGACAGTACGCCCATCCATCTGAAGCGGAGAGTTCGAGAGGCCCACACTACTGGTCCAGTACCCCCTGGTGTAGAGGCCCTTCGCAACAAAACGTTTGGCACGCTCAAACAAATTGCGGAGCTCGTTGAGGATCCCATATTTGCATTGTTAGGTGAGCTTTCCGTAGACATTGGTAGTTTTGAGCAGGTGCGAGACTTTCTCCGTGCAGAATTTCACTCTGATGATGTTCCCAGCGGGTTCGATCCTCAGTCCTTTAAGGTCCTGACTCCGTTGGTTGTGGGAGTTTCAGATCGCGAGAATCCGGCGGCCCTAGGCCCCATGGATTTTTGGCGACGCCACAGTTGTCGAGTACATGGGCCTGCGAAGCGCATCGGAGATTTCGCTACGCATCTCGCGGGGCACTGTTCTGATCATGCGAGGTCTTCGGGAGGCTGGGTCTACTTTGGAGACCTAGTGGAGAAGATGGATGAGGATGGGTATACATACCAGACATACGCACTTGCTGCACGCGGCCTAGCCGCGCTGCAGCCAGGGACCGTGGAAATCCTAGGTGTGCTTCCTGAAGACCTTGGCAGCATCAAAGAAACGAGTGTTCATCAGCTGTGGCACGACTTTAAAGCCTAGCCCCTTCTTGGGGAAGAGCGGGCTAAGTGCCCCGTACCTGTTTTCTATCGAGCGTGCCAGGGACATTCCACGCGTGCTGCCTCCATTGAGAGGATGCATGCGCCTTATGACCCTGGCCTAGCCAGGCGTCGTGGACCCCTCCTCCAAATTATTGGCATGGAGGCGTTTTGATGGGATGCATGGTCGGAGAAATTCAGTTCCCAAAGAGCGCATCAGGGCTTTGTCTCGAGGCGGACTACGGATTGTTGAGGCTTCTTCCGACCAAGAGGGATCCGAACATGCAAAACCCAGACAATTTTCCCTCCTGGCTAAGACAGCGTAGGGATGGAGAGCCTGCTCCTGTGAAAGAGCACCGAGCCATGGGCAAAGACCCAAAGACGGGAGAGCCTCCGACGATTGGGGCATGGCCCGCAGCGGACACAGTCCGTCTGTAGGACCAGCTTCCAACACACAGAGACTCCTGGCCATTAGTTCTTGTTTTCAATGGCCGTGTGCTCAACCGATTTTCGCACCGGGTCTGCCAAGACGGGACTCGCGTTTCCCGTGAAGTGCCAAGGTTCACCGACATCGACAAAGGTGTCACTCTTGCCAAAGTCGACGACTGGCTAGATGCGGACCGAAAGTTGATTTCATGGTCGATTGTCTTTAACCAGGAATGGACCTCATGTGAGGTATGAGGTAAATGTTGAAAACATTCCCATGCTTGATTGGATTCACGCTGACCAGATTTTGACATTGCGCCCAAATTTTAGGCATTGGTCTGACAGGGCAGACGCATTTATTCAGTCTGTTCCCTGGGATGACGACGGTCGGTTCCTCTGTGCTGGACTGCGCTGGGTGCGAACTGGCTTCGGCCGTTGCCCCTCTTGCAATAACCCAGTGAGGTATAAGTACATTGTTGTACACAATTATTTGCTTCAGTCACTTAAGCATAGAATCATTCAGGGCTCACCGTGGAACACTGGCTTTGAGTTGACCGTTCCAACTCATGAAACGTTTTCTTGGAATCATGATCGCTATGCTAGAGACAGAATACTAAGACAGCGTAGAGCGTCAGCGGATGTCATGACGAACATCAACAATAATTTGAAGCTGGAGCGCACATGGGCTGCTGAGAACGGATACATCCTCATGGCTGCTTCAGGTCATGCCTTTGGAAACAGCCGCCCTGGTAGCGTTCCTGCCTGGATTCCTGAGCACGCCGCGGCCCGGCCGCCGGCGCGTCATGGACCTTTCTTTCAGTACCTTGAACGCCTCAAGAGGCGATTCATAAAATGGATTGCGCACTTGGCTGAGAGACAAAGGGTTAGGGCACCACCGATCGCTGAATGGTGGCCCCTGCTATGGGCCACAGAGATTGATCAGTATGCGCGCCCCTTTTCTTGTCCCGCTCTGGCTGCTTTCGACTGGCCAGAAGCACCTGACTCATACATTTCACCTAACGAAGGTTGGGATGAATGGGGGCGCAGCATGCGGGTGACAGATACTTTTGCGCCGACTCTTCAGACATTGCAAGGTGCAAAAACAGGGGCCGCACCCTGGCTGCCCGTTACTCAGGATGGCGTGGACGCCACAGGGCCCAGCCCTCGTGGACGCCCGCCGGTTGCTTGGGCAGATCGTTTCGTTGCACGTCCTGCTCGCGAGTCCAAGTCTGTAACCAGGCGTAACAAAATGTGTTCTAATCATCCTCTTAGTGCGGCGAAGCCTGTCGCCTGTCAAACCGAGACGACAGGTGGCGATGGGACCCGCAACACTTACCCTCGATTTCACCGCTGTCTGCGGGTCCCAGACCCAGCAGATGCTCGACGGGAAGATCGATCTCGATCTGCCCAATGGACTGGTGTACTCTCACCGTGATGATGACTCGTTGAGCATCACAATGACGAAGAAATAAGCTATTGATGCGGCTGCGCAATATGTCATGGAGCACACATGCTACCACCCGGGCACGAGCGCGACCGATAGGTTGCGCCTAACGGGAGAAGTAGCACAGGATGTCCCGGACGATGCGCGGCAGACCATTGAGTGGAATTGGAAGATTTCTGTTAAAGACCTTGAGTTAGGTCTCCGTAACATACGCGTCATTGTGATCGTCCGTGAGCTCATTAGTTATTTCATTGCTGAGAGGTATTATATTGCATGCCCCTTCGGAGGGGTTTCTTACCCGCGACGCAGACGCAGGGCGCGACAATGGCAAGCGTCTCACGGACGCATACGCACTTGATTGCCGCATTCGTGCGGCTGTGGAGACAGATGACCTCATCGAGGCATGGGCCCGTGACATTGGCAGACAGGGTCGTGCAGAGATCCGTCGCCAGGACATGAAGCTGCAAGATGCCGTCTTCTGGTTATACCCATACGTGGAAGCAACTGAGCTCCAAGACAGCGATGAAGGCCCCTTTTTCGCACTGCCTGTGGCAAATATGGTGCCTATGTTGCTACTGCCGCGAGGGGCATCGTAAGATATGCTAAAATGCAGCATGAAATACGTCTTCGTGCGGAAGGAGGCGCTGATGAGCCCTCCGACGGCCCAGCCGGTTCGGAAGGGGTTCCTGTTGCGAAAGCAAGGCCAAACCTGGCTGTTCGCCCTGATCCGCCTCCTCGGCCTAGAAGGCCCGACATCCAAGACGATCGGGCCAACGATGACGTTACTGAGTCTCCTTACTCCGCCGGCGGTCAAACCGTCACGGCGGGAGAGAGAATTCGAGACGTTCTTCTGATGGGGACACATGGGATTGGTCAGTGTCCGCGCGCGCGGCGGGGCCATGGATGCCGCGCGCGCTGCTGGCGACTACAACCCCGAGATCCACTGCCCGAAGTACACGGGCGACGGATTGCAGGGATACTGGGTCCATCGTAACGCCATTTACTGGATGTCCCGCGAGGAGAACGAGAGTCGGACGCGGCACTTTGTGCTCCCCTACAACTACGGCTACTACTTTCGGAGAGAGAAAGGCAAGGGGTACACCAAGAATAAGGGCAAGGACAAGTACAACAGGTCAGCTCCCTATGCTGGCCGTGGTAAGGGAGGCAGGCCAGCTCCGCATTATTGGACAGGTGGCCAGACGGGAGGCTCATCGTTTTCGAACCCGAGACCTCCATCTCCGCCTTCGCAGGGGCGGTACCTCTAGTACAACAACTGAGGGCATGCACAGGCCGTGCGACAAAGTCGCCACGGCACCGGCCGAACGTCATAGTCGTACCGGCGGAGAGGTTTTATTTAAATATTGGTGGGGTTCGTCGGGTTTTCTCCGGCCCTCAGCCCCCTGGCAACCACCGCTGAGCGGTAAAATGCTTTTGGGGGTCGCTCCGGTGGCTGTAAATATGTACAGGCCGGTCGGGCTGTGGCTGGTTGGACTCTACGAAACCCGCCGCGGGGGGAGTAAATATGCTCCTCTCCGCCTCATCATGCACTTGCCTCTCCTATTGCCAGCCTTGGCATACCTGGACATTGGTACCACTGTATACCGAAGCTGTATCTACTGCTCGAGTGAGAAAAGGAGCGCGCCGGGGGCGCGTGGGCGGCCCGCGTCGTCGTCCGTCCTTGGCCGGACTCCTCACTTCCTATACTTGAGTGTAGTTGCTTAACGGATAACCGATAGTTTCATCGATGTCTCATCCCGTATCCTCTACCACTGAGCAGAGTCAACATGAGACCTTAATTCCTTTGGCATCTAACCCAGATTCCCAGAGGAACGCCTCATTGGGGCCTATGGTGCCAAGATATGTTCATCCCCATGACAGGGTCTGCATCATTCAACGCCCTACCCAAGATAACATAGACGATGGTGGAAGTCGTTCCTCCTTGCAAGTACGCGGGCGTCCCACGGGCGCGCAATGCCGCGGCAAACTTGGCCAGCGGCTGGAAGGTCTCGATCTTCCCAGCTGGCAGGTAAAAATCAAGCACCTCCCACGATGAATGGCACTACTGCTTTAGAAACTCGATTCCACACCTGGTTGAGGATGGTCCTGTTTGTCTCGGCGTGCTGTGGCTGGTCCTGCAAGTACACGCTGGAAAACTGCATGGCCCCTAGGGCTCACGTATGTGTATGTATGTATGTATGTATATATATATATATATATATATATATACATATATATATAGTCACCAGTATGCCTGGGACCACCTACCATCATTGTCGGACCAGGAATCCATATGCTTTTTGATCAAGCCCATCAAGTCCCCGTGGGGTACATGGGGCATGTGAATTCGGCGGGGACAACATAGGAGTTCCATTCCATCTTGAATACGGTCGCACGAGCATCAGCGAGTTTCCCGACGTAAAGCTTGTGCTCCTGGAAAAAATCACCTCTGGATACGAAACTTGCAGGCATTCTTCACACGTGGCCCAACAGGATCCACCGGGCGTCTCAATGCGGAGCCTCACGGGGTTGCCCTCTCGATGGGGGGGCGGCCGGTCCTGCAGTTCCTCCCGATGGGGCATCTGGATCCGATGGGCGGGCAGGTGACCTTGACCGCAGTACTCTCTGTGCAGGTCGCTCTGCCCTGGCATTTTTTTCTGGGCATGTTTTTCACGGGCCCTTGAAACAGCTGACTCGGGAAGTTATTCCAAGAGTTTCTCGTGGAAGTTTTCGTCAGTTGGGAAGATTGCCTCAGGGGTCTCACTTGCTTCCACCGCTTCCGTTGCATCAGCTTTACGGGCTGCCTGGCCCATCTCAAAAACCTGCTTCTGCACATCCGGATCGGGGAAGACAGCCCGCGATGGCGACCTCCCCTCGCCTTTTTGCTTCCCTTTGACAGGCGCCCCCTCAGGCGGCTGGAGGAGGGCGGTGGCCATGTTGGTGGCTGCCGCGTAGACATCCACCGCCTGGGGGCCGATATAATTGAGTGCTTTCTGGTCGAGGTTGCCCAGGTGCTTCTTGGTGGCCACGTCGAGCTTGCCGATGACCGCCGTCCAGGCCTCGAGGTTGACCCGCAGCTGGCCGGGTGACGGGATGCCCTGCGACTCCTGGATTCGACAGGCCATCGTATACTTGGAATGCTCAATGGCTGTGTTCTCTTCTCCGATGAGAGTCTGGAGCTTTCTGCCCTTCTCCTCCAGGTTTTCAATCTCAACCAAAATCTGATCTTGGCGCTCCTCCACCTTTTGGGTTCTCTGTTCACGACGTCGAGTATCTTATTCACTATGTTGAAGGACTTTGGAAGGTGGTGTTCGTGCATCGCAAATTGACCGCGAGGCGTTGAGGATCTGATCAGGCTTCTCTTTCGAGCCTTCAGGGAGAATATTTTTGAACTTTGTATCAGCACCTTGTACCAGCGTGTGTAATAATTGGCGTGTTGGTAGGGCGGGCCAGGCGTTTCTCCTCAGACCCCCTCACCATGTATGATTTTGAAGCTCGAACTCTGCAAGAGGGCGGGTGGTTTTCAACATGTGGTTCTCGCCTTAGCACTGCGCGATCGTCGTAAAGACTTGTACGACAGCTTCAAGGATTGAGATCAGGGCCTTTTAACATAACCTTGTTCTCGCTTTAGCGCCGCGCACATTCGTCTGGTCGAAACTTGCATCGGCTTCAAGGATGGAGGGCATGTGGTTTTCAGCATATCTCTCGCCTAAGCGCCGCACACATTCGTCTTAACCCTTTGCAACAGCGTCGAGGATGAAGGGCGGTGGTTTTCAAAATGCTGGTCTCGCCTTAGCGGTGCGCGCATTCTATTTAAAGTCCGCAGCAGTTTCAAGGATTCCCAGGGTGGAGGTCTCAATGCTAGAGTTGTGGGACGCTGCAGGATTGCTCAGAAGCATCAGTCACATTGATCCGCGGTGCTGCAGTCCCAGGAACAACGTTCTGGCACAATCTATTGCTACCACGACGCAACAGTCGCTCACGTTGCTTCGCGGCGTTGAAATCCTAGGAATATGCCTTGGCACGGTTGAGGATTATCAGACGGTTGTCTTTCAATGTGGCGCTTCCCGCAGTGCAAATAAAGTCCACACGCTCCGCTCAGCTCAGCGTCCTTCTCTTGGCTGTTGTCTACGGGCTGCGTGTGTGGCTATACCGTCGGCCTCAGTTCATTTCTCCTCTGTCTGCGTGCTGCGCGTGTGGCTATACCGTGGACAGTTCGGTGTTCTGCTCTGTGATCCACCTTCTCTGTTGATTACGTGTTGTACACCGTACTCTGCAGCGCGAGTGGGCGTCTCAGACTTCCCCCCTCTTGGTTCTGACGGGCTGTGGTCGGACGTGCCTTGCTTCTCCATTGGAGGAAACACGCTGTGTGGGAGACGAATGACAGGTCCCCCCTGGCGCGGTCGCAATGCAAACAAAAGAATACAGGCTTCTTTACGCGTGCGTTTCCCCCAGACGGGCGCCTGCGTCCCGCGCTTCTCCTGGCCTCCCGCCCCCCGGTGCTGGGCGACACGCTGCCCGTTCGCCCCCTTGCGTGTCGCCGAGGCCGCCGCTTCGGTTCGCTGGCTGCCTTCTCGGTGCGTGGTTCCCTGGCTGTCCGGGGCGTACGCGCAACAACCAGGAAGGCAGAGGCCTGTGGAGTGGAGATCCAGGGCACCACGAAGTGTCAGCACTGTCCCCCCCCAGTGGTCTGGCGTGTTGTTCCCCCCCGCGGTCGCGGAAGACCCTCCACAGGGGTCGGTGGAGGGATCACAGAGGTGCCTCCGACATCGGACTGTCGTTCCCCCCCCTGCGGTCACTGGCGGCCCTCCACAGGGAGCGGTGGAGGGATCACAGAGGTGTCTTCAACCGGTGTTGTTCCCCCCGTGGTCACTGAAGACCCTCCGCAGGGAGCGGTGGAGGGATCTCAGAGGTGACTCCGACCACACAGCATCGTCAGAGGTGCCGCCTCTCACGCTCTGCACCTCACGTGCTTCCCCCCCGACGATGCTGCCATGGAGCAGGGACACAGCGGTCCCCAGCAGTGGTCAGACGCTCTGTTCCCCCCGCGACCGAGGTCCCGCCGCATCGCGCGGCGGAGATCACACCCGCAGTATATACAATGGCGTCGCCCTTCCCCCTCCTCCATTCCTTCACTGGATTTTGTGGCTATCGGCTGCGTATCCTCCTCTCCCCCTCCTCCTCCTGTGGATTCGGCGACACACGTTTTCCCCCCTACCGATGCCCCTCTGGAGCACTTGGGTTTATGTGCCACCTGGAGGCTTCCTGGCAGAGCTCCGAGGTGCGGTCGGGCCGCGCTGCTGCCAGGTGTTGTTTCGGACAACTCGGGCCTTCCTGCCTGCCCCGGCACCATCGGGGGCCGGACCTGGGGAGAGTGCGAAATGGCAAGTGGTACGCCCTTTGCTCGACTGCCGTCATTCCCCCCCTTCGGTCCACCCCTGCCCCCGGTCGACGCTCGTCGCTTGGTTCCCCCGTCCATCGTGATGGTTAAGCTGCCTGCGTTGTTCGCCGACGACTTGGTCCACCTCTCTTGGCGGGAGCCACCTTCGTGCTCCAGGCTTTGCACAAGTGGTTCATCCTTTGGCAGTGCTCCAGCCCTCCTACAGAGTGGTCCATGGCGCCCGGCCATGCCTGCTGCCTCGTCCCCCCCGACACTCTGGGTCAGGCAGTCGCAGGTTTCGGAATCCGCGACCGGGTCGACGTCTCCGTGCAGTGGTCGGTGGCTCCTGTCCGATCGCACCCAGGAACCCCAGTGTGTGAGGCTTCCTCGGTTCCCCTCTCCTGCCCGCGCGTCCCCCGCCGCCTTTTCTTGCTCTTTCGCCTCCTCGACAGGTTGACGGTGCGGCCTCACGGGCCCACTGTGCTGCCACAGCGCCCCTTGGCCCTGGCCGGGCTCGCTGGACAGTACGGTTCGAGCTGGCGCCACTGTGCGACTTATCCTCCGTCTCTTTCGACCTGGTGTTTGCGTCCCCGCTCCTGGGCCGCACGCGTCCTAATGGGGGGCATTTTGCCTCTTGCACGTGCGCCTGTTTCGTCGGCCTATGCGCCGTCGTAACCAATTATTTCGCCCTGTGCCCCAGCCGAGCCCGCCCCGCTTCTCGGACTTTTCCTTGGAGCCGCCAGTCAAAAAAATATTCCTACCGGGGGCGACTCCTCCGTACTGCTTCAGTTCGTTCCGTGCGCCTTGCCCCTCTTCTTGGTGTGTGGTTCGGCTGGAGCTTGGCGCCGTAAGGGCGACTTTTCCCTCCCGTCCGCCACCGGTGCCGCGCTTGCGTCCCCATCCGCTGGGATGATTGCGCCGGTCACCCTTAATGAGGGTCATTTTGTCCATGGCATGTGCACTCGCCTCAGCGGTCTACGTGCCTCTGCGGCCAATTATCTCGTTCAATGCCCCAGCCGTGAAGCCCGCTCGCTGGACGTCCCCTGTGAGCCGCGTACCAAAAAGTATTCCCACCGGCCCATCCATAGACGCTGTCCATGAGATCAGACGTGAAACGGGAGGAACGCACACATATAGTTAGACGAAACGGGCAAACAGGGTGAATTGAGGATGGGGAAGGGGAGGAGGAGGAGGAGGAGGAGGAGGAGGAGGAGGAGGAGGAGGAGGAGGAGGAGGTTATAGATGACGACCCGCCTCGTGGGGCATTATTGGGGCGCTCTGTTGGCGCTCGTGGGCGCTTTTGGGGCCATCTTGAGGCCTTCGTGGGGCCCTCTGGGGGCCCTCTTGGAGCTCGCTTGGGGGCCTCTCGGGACCCCTGGAGGGCCTCTTGGGGCCATCTTAGAGACTATCGATCAAAGGAGGGTTTCCTGTATGGTTGCCCACCTCTGGGACCCTCAAAATCGCCTTTGGGGGCGCTTGTAAAACGATACTGGACGCTCGTAGGGACCGTCTTGGGGGCCTCTTGGGCCCATCGTTGGGCTGTTTCGGGCATCTTGGGGATCTCTTGCGACCCCAAAAGCCGCACATTATTGATCTACTTCAAAGGTTTGAAGGATTTGGGCTTCTTTGGGGCGGTCCTTGGAGACTCCAGGAGCACTTGGAACCGCCTTGTGGCCCCCTTAGCGCTCCTTGGAAGCATGATGGAGGCAATATTGAACCATCTTCGGCTATCTTGAGTCATCTTGGAGGCCATCTTGGAGCACCGGAGGTCCCCTTGGAGCCATCGTGGGCCAAAACGGGCCCTCTGACACATCGCGCCCCGTCCAGACCCAGTGGTAGGGTGTAGCGGCAGGGGTCAAGACACCCTCCCCGCTCGCAATCTGTCTCGCTCACTCCCACCCGCCCCCCCAACACAGAAATTCGCACCCGAGCCTCAGCATGTGCAGCGGTCGTCTATGGACGGACAGCTACTGGGAGCCGATGCAGACTCTATGTGCGCGACGATGGAACGAGGTGCGCCACGCGTGCCAGGTGCTCCGGGTGCGCCTCGCGCACCTGGGGCCCAAGCGTGCCAGGCACGCCTCGCGCGCCACGTGCGCCATGTGTGCCGCCTGATCCAGCCGCGCCACGTGCGCCATGTCCGGGGCACGAGCAGAGTGTGCCAGTTGCGCCCGCGCACATGACAGTATACATCGGGAACATGTCGGCCAGCACCACCCTTGTCGTGAACCAGTGCGCAATCGCGGCGGGGTGGCCATCATGGTGTCTGGTGGGCCTGCAAATGGCAGGCAATATGCCAGCAACCCAGCCGTCGCAGTCAAAAACCATTCACAGTCATCGCGGCGCACCCGACCCGCGGATGATCCAGATTTTGCCTCGAAGGTCATTTTGTTTTTTTTGTTGTGCAGGTATGTTGGCCCTGCGCACGGCAATATGCGGGCACCCCCGCCGCCCGTGTCAAGAAAACAATACAGAGTCTTCGCGGCCCCCCGATCATGACCCAAGATTTTGGCCCGAAGTGGAATTCACATTATTTCTCATTTGTCCTGGTTGGTTGCCGGTCGCCTGGGGGGTTATTTATGACGATCAAAGATAAGCCCCTCCCCGAAGGGAAAAAATTGGTGGTGGTTGAACGCTCGAAACCGCCTCCGCCCAGAGGGCTGGTGGGATTCCCGCAGGGACCTATGAAGAGGAAACTTGGAGGGAGGCTTTAGTGCAATATCGCTGACACGTCTTAGATTTGCGCTGGTACTCTGCTTCCTCATCCGCATCCTCCTCCTCCTCCTCCTCCTCCTCCCCCTCCTCCTCCTCCTCCTCCTCCTCCTCCTCCTCCTCGTCCTCCTCCTCCTGCTCCTCCCCATAGGTGGCTTGGAGCGTGGCCCGCGGCCCGCCTTTCCGAGCCCCCAGCCCTGGACCGCGCGCGAGCGCGTGGGCGGCCTGGCGCGCGCGATAGCCCCACGCCCGTGCGGGCGACGGGGCTGCCTGTCGCCGCCCCTGGTGTGGCACACTGCACTGGAGGTGAGCAGGCGCAGCGGGCAAGCTGCAAGAGACCGCGCTCGCCAGCTTGGCATCGGCGACTTCGGCGTCAGAGGTGCAAAGCTCGGCGATTCCTGAGGCAGTCTCGGTATCAGCGCCTGCTGGATTCTCATCACGGATCCAGAGTGCCTATGGGCAGGAGAGAACCCAAAGGCAAGGGACGTGGAGATGGCGTGGGTGGTGGGCGAGACCCACGTTGGGAGTGCATCGCCACCCGGCAATGTGGATATCAACGCAACTTTGCATCGGCCGAACGGTGCTTTAAGTGCGGTCGAGACAAGAACGGGCAGCCAGATCCTAGTGGTGCACCTCCTCGTGGTGCACATGATCGTTCTACGTCGGCCGCTCGTAGAGATGCTCAGCGGGGCTCTGGCTCTGCTGTTGTGGGCAACTCTCAGTTCGAAGATAGCAACGTGGACGAGGTCACAAAATCTCGGAAGACCTTGGGGGCGTTGCGACGGCTTGGTCATACTGATGGTGATGAGCTTATTGAAAAGGCCACGTCCCAACTTCAGGCAGCTGAGCAGGCCGAACGGCGTACTCGCAAACCTGATGATCTTTTGCGGCGGGCCCTCGACCGTCACAGTACAAAAGGCAAAGAAGTGGAAGCATTGCAAAAGAAGGTTGACTTGCTCACGGCCGACCTGGACGTCAAGACGGCAGAGTTGGCTTGCGCCAAGACCGAGCTGGAGACCATCGACGCCGAGGTTCGCGTGGCACGTGCTGCGGTCATGGCTACAGGTCACCCAGGAGGGGTGGGTTCTCAGGCAGTCAACACGGCAATGGATCGGCTTCGTACTATCATTGAGTCGGCTCCTTCAGCAATGCAGCAAGGTAATAATCAGACGCTTCTGGCTTCGCTCCAGACGCAGTTCGGGGAGTTGCACAGCGCATATGAGGCGCAGGCACGGCAGGTGTATAAGAATGCTCATGTTGCTCATCCTTGGGGCAGTCTCCTTCATGCAGATGCAGATGATGACATGGAGGACGAAGGCAGCATTGAAGGCAGCAGCACTTGAGATTTACGCAGATATGCCTCGTCTTTTCGGAGATGTTGTTCGGCCCCTCGGCTCAACGACGAGCGCGCCATCAGTTTCTCCGACTTCGTCTTCCGCAGCTGGCTTGCAGCGGGGTACTCAGCCGTCGTCACGCCCGACAGCGGATGAAGTCAGTTCTGCATCAGGTCAGGTATTGGCGTCTTCTTCCCTGTCGTCTCCCGTCGGCACGCGGGGCTCGGCATCTTCGCTCTCTGGGGCATGTGGCGGCGAGTCGCACCGACCTTCGGGGCCAGGCCCCGTCGGCGCGCACGGCTCGCCGCCCTCGCTTCGGGGGGCGCGCAGAGGAGAGTCGGGTCGACCATCGAGATTACAGCGTACTAATCGATCGAGGAAGGCATGTGGAGGCTCTTCGAGAGGCAAGAGGCTATCGGAGCAGTCGTCGACCAGACCTCCCTCCTCCCCCTTGCCTGGCGCTGCGCGCGTGGGCGAGGGTCCCGATGCCGGTGCTGGCAAAGGCGAACGTTCAGGTTCTCATCGTCCGTGGCGTCGAGCACCAAAAGGCAGCAGGCGATCTCAGTTTTCGGTTGGCACCTTCAACGGGTCAGGCTGGCCGCAGATTCAGGACTACTTAGACCAGTCGCGGTATCTGTCCGCGGTCATGGTTCAGGAGCATCACCTTCACGGGCATGCTCTGTTATCGGCTCAAGAGTGGGCCATCAAGAGAGGATGGAAGTCATTTCTTGCTCCAGGCAACCCAGGTGATGGCGGACATTATCGTGCAGGCGCAGGGATCTTCGTACGCAGTCACATGGGCACTACGGTTTGGGGGGATTTTCTCGCCGACCACACGCTCGTCTATGGGTACGCAGTGGCAATCTTTATTCAGAGAGGCCCACGCCATGGGTTTCTGGCAGTGAGTATTTTATTTAGAGCTAGGTGAGCAGCTGGGAGGGCGCAACACGGCACGCCTCAAGCAGCTTGGCCGATGTCTCTCATTTTACAAAGTTTCGTTCATTCTCGGTGCAGATTGGAACGTTGGGCCCGATGTCTTGGACAAGAGTGGCTTGGTAGACCGATTGCGTGCTCGACTTATTGCGCCGAGTGAAGGGACCTATCGAGACCCCAGAACTTCCAATTTTACGACGCTTGATTACTGGATGGCCAGTGAATGTATTGCAGGAGTTTCTTGTGCTGCACGAGCGTCTTCGGGGCTTGCGCCGCGAAATCACCCACCGAATCAATGCTCTATTGGTCCAGGGGTCCGAGCGCAACAGGTCGCCACGCGAGATGGGCCGCGAGCTTCCCCCGTCAAGCCAACTGCCAAGATACTTGACACCGACGGTGTTGACGATGATGATCAACTCACTTCTGATGTGGAGCGTGGCGTTCCAGACTTCGACTGGACCGACGTCGCGCGCGAGGATGCTTCTCGCGGTTGGGGCGATCCTCGAGAACATCGCGATCGGCTCGCGGGAGTATGTGAGCAGATCTACAATGGTGCTGAGCGTGAGTTGGCACCACTTTTGGGGATCTCCGACCCTGGTACATATGCGGGGCGGGCCTCTGGGCCTAAGTGCAGCCATTCGACTGCAGGAGGAGCGTTGGCCAGGATGCGTCCGTCTGGCACCGCGTTGCCTCGGGCCCTCCGCCTTCTTCAGGTTCGAGTTTACGACGCTCAAAACTCCCATGGGAAAGGGCCTAGTAGGTCCACGCTGGCTTGGAGACACCTTCTTGACTTTATCGGGGGTCACGGTAGAGATGGACGCCTTCGAGCGAGCATTCCTGGACATATCATTCAGGACCGGGCCTACCTTCTGGAGAGTGTTTGTTCGCAGCCTTGGGAATATCATGTTTGCCTTCTCAGATTTGTTGGGGACTTTTGTGGTCGTCTGGCTGAGAAAGAGGAGCGACGTTTAGCTTGTGCGAGGTCTTCATCGTTCGCGAGCTGGCTCCGCAAGAGTTTGTCTAGGTCTCCTGGGGCGGTGCGCAAGTGGGCTAAACCTCGGGGCTGGCAACTTGCACAAGTTTGTACCAGTCTGGGACCCTCAAGCCTTCCTGGGGACGTTGTCCAGGCTCAGCGGGATTCTTGGAGTGAAGTCTGGGAAGCCACTTCTGAGGAGCCTGATCGAGTTCGGGATAGTCTGCATGTTCCTGGGGACGATGGGTCATTGACTGACTTGCGCGATCTCTTGGGGAAAGGTCCACGGCTGCCGCCGCTCACCATCCAGGAGTTAAGACAGGCTGCAAACCAGCTACCGTGGCGCGCGGCTGTGGGGTCTGATCTTTTTCGACCTCGTCGCTGGAGTCTTGTATCCAATGCAGCGCTCTCAGTACTTGGTTATTTTTTGTATGTCTGCGAGTCGGCTGGAGCTTGGCCGCAATCGTTGCGCCGCGTGCACAGAGTGCTTCTGGCGAAACCCGCAGGAGGCTATAGGCCGATAGCCCTCTTGCCATCGGTCTACAGACTCTGGGCCAAGGCGCGAGTAGACATGGTCAGAGTCTGGGCTAGCAAGCTTAACCGACCGTATCTTGCCCTGGGGTCCCAGAAATCAACCACGGATGTAGCGGCTCGCGTCTTGGTTCAGGCAGAGGCGTCGTCAGCAGAAGGTCCAGAGGCTACAGTATCGGTTCATGCGCTGGTCGACATCGAGAAATGCTTCGATAAAATATGCTGGAAGCTTTTGGTAGGGGCCGCAGTGATTCACGGTTTTCTTGGGCAACTCATGACTCTGGCCATTCGGATGTATATGAGCTCCAGGAGGTCGTCATGGGACCCGAGTTTTTCGGAGCCGACTTGGGCCTCCATGGGGGTGCTGCCAGGGTGCGCGTTTGCAACGTTCTGCTTACAATGCGTTATGTTGTCGCCTTTCGACTCCTTGTATCAGCACACCTCCTTGGTAAATCGCAGTATTGATCTATACGCTGATGATATTACAGTTGCTATCGTCGGTGCTATGCGTGGCGTTTTCGATGCCTCATGCAAAGTTATGCGGCTTGTGGCGCACGTTCTACAGGAGCTTGGACTCCAGCCAGCTCGTCACAAGATGAAGGTGACATCGAGTTCGCCTCAAGTTGGTCATCGGGTGTGTGCCAAGCGACAACAGTCTGGTCTCGGATATGTCTACTACAGTGTTCTGGAGGTATTAGGTATCGAAGTCGCATCAGGTCGGCCGATAACCTATCGCAAACTTCGTTCCCTTGTGACTACCGTCGCTCGTCGGCAACCTCGTGTTTGTCAGGTTCGTCGTGCTGGAGTTGCGGTTTGCAAGTTCGTCAAACAGGCGTTGCCATCGGCGATGAACTATGGCATCAGCGTCCACGGGGCTCCGCCGACCCTGGTCAACAAAATGCGTTCGGTGTTCAGAAATGCTTGGCTCACACCGGGTGCGTGCACGTCGGCTTGGATCAGTTCTTGCCTTCAAGGCAGCATGGTAGAGGACCCGCAGGTGGAGGCGTGGGCCGCGCCAGTGTATCAGCGGGCTCTGCTCGCACGAGACAGCGTCTTGGATCGGGGCACTATGCAGCTCGCGTGGAGGAGGCAGATACGTAAGTTATATTCGGAACCTCGTCCTTGGTCAAGGGTCTGTGGGACCACAGGGGCCATGTTATTGAGCCTCAAGGGCCTCCACTGGACCTCGTCTTCAGCTTTCAGATTTCGTACCCGATGAAGGAGTACCAGTACAAATCACTCGCGATGCCCCCTCCGCGGTCAAGGAGCTCGCTCGGTGTTCCGCAGTTCGCAGTCTTTGGGGGCTCTGGGCCAAGCGCCCAAACGGACCAGACCAGAGCTTGATGGACCCCAAGGAACCCCTGGGTTACTGGTTGGAACCTATTCAGAGACTTTTGAAGCGGATTCAGAAGGGGACTGATGATGAAGACGGTGATGACGAAAGCTCCCATCATAGTGACGACGAGCCATCAGAACAGCCTGCAGCCAGGGTTCGAGAACCTCCCTGGACCCCCAGCTTGCGGGAGTCTCACGTTCTTCGAGCCATTGTAGGAGGAGGCCACAGATGGGGCTTGTCGGAGGGTGTGGTTCTGGCCTGAAGCGGCGCGCGCGGGTTGGGGCTTCGCCCGAGTGAGTGATAGGTCCATTGCTTTGCTCGTTTATGAGGCCCTTCCAGGGCCCATTCAATCGAGTCCTCGGGCCGGGCTTTACGCTTTCCTTCAGGTCCTCCAGGTTGCGGTCCCGCCCCTCCTGGTATTCACTGATTATAAGGGCCTGGTTGATGGTTTGACCCTTGGCCAGGCCTATTCGTGTGCCCAAGGAGGGCCAATGTAGATTTGCGGGGGCAGATATGGGCCAAGCTCAGTGACCTCGGAGGCCTTGGAGAGGCCAAGATTTGCGTGAAACACGTTAGGGGGCACCAAAAAGGCCAGGGGGCCCACGCTCGAGGCAACCGTTGGGCGGATGCCGGTGCCACGCGAGGTCGTGACCTGCACAGCGTCTCGCGCGAGCATCTCAAGTGCATGAGAGCTGCGCACAATAATTTTGTGAAATGCCTCAGGTGGATGACCCAATCTTATATGACCCACATCGGTTTGCACGGGCGCACTTTCACAAAGCCCCGGGCCAAGAAGAGGCCCAAGAAAGATGCGCACCCTGTCACTGAATACATATGTGAGCATCGTGAGCTCTGCCGCAGTTTCTCTACATCAGGTAAGATGATCTGGAGGTGCAACTTTTGTAAGCGAGGCTCCAAGACCGAGAAGAGTCGCGTGGGGTTGTCTCAGGTTAGGTGTCCTGCTCGTTCGCATCGGGCCGACCATGCCACGGTTGGCATTGAGGCGCCCCGAGGGGATGTCTTGGGTCCTGGTGCTGCTCAGGATGCAATCGGGGTGGGCATTCCCGATCCCATAGCGTCCTCCCTCCCACATCGGAGGGATGAGGCGGGGATGGGGGATGCTGAAATCTCGGCGGCGCCCTTTGCTCGGGTTTCTGGCACGGGGGCGCCCAAGGCCAAGCGTGCGTGCGAGGAAGGCCTGGACTTGGCGGCCCCCGATGGGGCCCGTTCGGTTCGTTCGAGAGTCGAGTTTGACATGGCCCAGGAGTCGCGCACCGCTGATGCTCGTCGCTTGCGTGAGGCCATCGACGAATTTGATGTCTCACCCGATCCCAAGAGGCAGCGCCGATTTGATATTCAGCCTCGTGAAGGCCTTGCTTTTGTGCCCGTGAACTCTAGCAAGCGGAGGAGGACCGAGGAATTTCGTGTTGGGCGGCCGAGCTTGGCCACCTCCTCAGTCCCTGCCGCTGTGCTGCCTCGGGTAGGCATTGTCCCTCCAGATGCTGCCAGAGGCCGCCGCCTTTGGGTAGCCTCAGGAGATGCCATCTTATGTATCATGCGTGGCTTCTATTCATGTGGAGCCGCAGGCGCGGGATACCTTTTGCAAGATTGTAGCAACCCCGATGCCAACCAGATGTCGTCCAGGGCCCTTCGGAATCGAAAGTTTTTCCTGGACGGCTACCACCCAGCCGACGAAGGCAAGCTCGGGGGTCGGAGAATTCATTGTCCCAGGCCCCTGTGTGTCAGTGATTCTGAATGTAGCTGGCTCCGCCTGTTGCACGCTGAATGAGCTTGCCAATCTGGGTGCGCCTAATTCTCTCGCGCATCAAACTCGTTTTATTGTTCTTCTGTTCGGCGGGGGGGCGGGGGCGAGAGAGGCGCGCGCGCGCGTGCTTGCCTTGCGACACGCGCGACGCGCCCCGCCCTCTTCCTGGCCAACCTGCAGGGCCGCCCCGCGCCGTGCTCTCTCTCTCTCTCTCTCTCTCTCTTCGTGCCTCGCTCGAGCTGCTCCGAGATCCTTTGGTGGGAGTGCTCGTGCCTGCCAGGCCTGGAGGGGCAGTATCTTGCTGGCCCTCCCTCTGTGGTGCCCGCCTGGTCGCTTCAGCGCGGCGGGCGTCCCATGAGCGTCGTATCCTGCTCCTCCCCATTCTCCTCCGCCTCCTCCTTCTCCTCCTCCTCCTCCTCCTCCTCCTCCTCCCTCTCCTCCTCCTCCTCCTGTTCCTCCTCCTCCTCCTCCTCCCTGCTCTCCCCTCTTCACCCTTCACATGGCGCCGGGCCAGACCCTTGGCAGCCTCTGCCAGCGGATTGGACCTGCCAGAGGTGGCGGAGCGGTAGAGGACGGCGCGGCGGAGGACGGAGATGATGATGATGATTATGATGATGATGATGATGGTGGTGGTGGTGGTGGTGATGATGTTGATGTTGATGATGCTGATGTTGATGTGATGATGATGGTGATGGATGACGGTGACGATGACGATGGTGATGCTGTCTTTGAGTATGCTGATGATGATGATGGGAATGGTGTTGTGAATGATGATGCTGATGATGATGATGTTGACGGCGATGATAACGACGATGGTACTGACGATGATGAATGCGACACTGACGAGGACGATTGTTGTGTTGATGATGATGGCGATGATGATGATGATGAGATCTTGATCATGATGTTGCTGCTAATGACGATGATGCTGAGGATGATGATGGTGATGCACATGCTGATGGTGATGCCGATGGTGATGATGGTGATGATGACACTGATACTGACGACAGAATGACGATGATGATGTCGATGAAGGTGACTATGATGCTGATGATGATGACTTAACGATGACGACGGCGACGATGATGTTGATGGTGATGATGATGGGGGCGATGATGATGATGGTGCCTATGGTGATGATGATGATGCTTGTGCTGATGATGATGACGGCGATGATGTAGTGATGGTGATGGTAATGATGGTGATGATGGTGATGCAGATGCAGACGATGATGCTGATGCTGATGATGATGGTGGAGGTGATGATGATGATGCCAGTGGCAATGACGATGATGATGAAGATGACGATGGCGATGGTCGTGGCGACTGTGATGATGATGATGGCGGGACGCTGATGATGACGACGACGGTGACGATGATGATGATGATGGTGATGATGCTGGTGATGACAATGCTGATGATGATCAGGACGACGATATCGATGATGATGATGACGATGCTGATGATGTTGGTGATGATGATGACGATGCTGATGATGTTGGTGATGACGAGATGGTGTGAGGGTGATTCCGGTGATGGTGATGATGATGGTGATGCTGCAGATGCTGAGGCTGATGCTGATGCTGATGCTGAAAATTGGGAGTGGGAGTAGGATGATGATGACGATGACGATGCTGATAATGATGGACATGAGGATGATGATGATGATGCGAATGATGACGATGACGATTCCGCGGATGACGATGAGGACGATGATGATGTTGATTATGTTGATGATGGTGAGAACGATGATGGTGACGTTGATTATGCTCTTGATGATGGCGAAGACGATCATAATGATGCTGTTGGTAATGATGACGATGGCGATGGCGATGCGGAAGATGATGATGCTCATGATGCCGATGCTGATGCATAAGATGATGATGATGATGATCATGATGGTAATGATGATTATGGTCAACGGTGGTGATGATGGTGATGATAATGCACATGCTGATGCTGGTGGTGATGATGGCGATGATGATGGTGATGATAAGTATGCTGATGATGATGACGATGCTGGTGATGATGATGATGACAGTGAGGACGACGATGATGATGATGATTCAGGTGATGAAGATGATGAGATTGACGATTACGATCATGATAGTGATGACGATGGCGATGACGATAATGATGCTGATGCTGATGCTCATAATGTTGCTGATGCGAATGGTGGTGATGGTAATGGTGTTGGTGATGGTGATGATAATGATGTCCATGCTGATGCCTATGCTGGTGCAAATGGTGCTGCTGCTAATGGTGATGATGCCGATGCTGCCGATGAGGATGATGATGATGATGATGGTGACGATGATGATAATGATCACGATGACGATAACGATGGTGATGATGTCGATGATGATGTTGGTGCTGATGATGATGCTGATGCTGACGCCGATGCTGGTGATGATGATGTGCATGAGGATGGTGATGTTGAAGATGATGAGGATGCTGATGATGACGGTGTTTCACGATGTGGTTGATGATGATGACGGTGATAATGTCGCCGATGAGCTGATGACGATGAAGATGCGGTCGATGATGATGGCGATGACGATGCCGATGATCATTATAATGATGCTGGTGGCGATGATGACGATGCCGGTGTTGATGGTGAGGATGATGTTGCTGATGGTGGGGATGGTGTTGATGGTGACGGTGATGGTGATGGTGAGGATGATGTTGCTGAATGACGCTGATGCGGATGCTGGTGATGATGGTGCTGGTGATGATGGTGGCCGATGATGGTGATGATGGTGATAATGCAGGTGCTAAGGCTGACGCTGATGCTGATGATGGTGCTGAGGATGGTCCTCCTGATGATTGGAATGATGACGTTGCTGATGATGGTGGCGATGCCGATGACGATGGTGACGCTGTGGATGAGAATGACGATGCTGTGGATGATGCTGATGGTGACGATGGTGCCGATGATGATGATGATGACGATGATGACGATGATGATGATGCTGGCGAGGATGATGCTGCTCATGATGAGGCTGCTGCTGATGATCATGATGGTGATATTGATGGCCATTGTGATGGTAATGACACTGATGGCGCAGATACTCAGATTGATGGTGCTGCTAATGATTGGGTTGATGATCCTAGTGCACGTATGATAACGATGTTGATAATCATGAAGATTGTGATGACTATGGCAATGATGTTGGTGATGCTGGGGCTGACGATGATGATGGTGTTGCTGATCATGATGATGATCGTAGCGATGATGCTGATGCTGGTGATAGCGATGACGATGACAATGACAGTGATGATGATGCTGACCATGATGATGGTCATAATTTTGATGCTGATGCTGATGCGGAGGATGATGATCATGATCATGCTGATGGCGACGACGGTGATGGTGACGATGATGACGATGATGATGCAGGTGATGATGATGATGCTGATGATGGTGATCATGCTGATGAGAATGATGATGATGACGACGATGACGGTGATGCTGATGTTGGTGACGATGATGACGATGGCGATGTCGAACATGATAATGAGCATGATGACGATGACGATGACCGTGCTGATGAATGTGATTATGATGAGCGATGCGCATGATGATGATACTGCGGATGCTGATGATGGTGTTGTTGCTAATGGCGATGATGGTGATGGTGGTGTTGATGAAGTGTTCAAGATGCTGATGCTTATGATGAGACTGAGAATGGTGATGATGATAATAATGATCATGATAACGACGATGATAAAGGCGATGCTACTGATGAAGATCATGATAATGGCGATAATAATAGTGATGCTGATTGTGATGATGATGATCACGTTGACGTTTATGATGATGACGACGATGACGATGATGACGATGATGGTGACGATGCTCATGATGATGATGATGACAATGACGATGATAATGATGACGATGATTATGATGATGCTGATGGCGATGATGTGGATGGTGATGATGATGTTGATGTTTATGCCGATGCCGATGATGGTGGTAATGATGGTGATGATTATGATGGTGATTGCAATGTGGCAGATGCACATGCTGGTGATGGTGACGGTGATGATGGTGACAACGATGATGATGATGATGATGAGGATGACGATTGTCAGATGATGATGATGATGTCGATGATGATGTTGATGATGATGGTGCTGATGATGATGGTGATGCTGTTGCTGATGATCTTGCTGATGACCATTAGGTTGGTGATGGCTTTGTGATGGTGGTGACGAGAAGATTCAGAAGCTAATGTTGATCTTTATATTGATGATGATGGTGATGGTGATGGTGATGATTGGTGTTGATGCTGATGATGATGATGATGGTGGTGACCATGATGGTGATGAGGATGATGATGATGATGATGGTGATAGTGATGCAGATGCTGAAGCTGGTGGTGATGATGCTGATGATGATGCTGGTGATAGTGAAGATGGTGATGATTATCATGACAACGGTGGTGGTGATGCTGATGATGCTGAGTATGCTGATGACGATGGCGATGATGCTGATGGCGATGACGACACGATGATGATGTTGATGAGGCTGATGCTAATGCTGATGCTGCTAATACTGCTGATTGTGATGATTTGCTGATGTTGATTGTGATGCTGATGATGATGACGGTGATGATGGTGATGGTGATTGTGGTGCTGATGATGTTGATGAGGCAGATGCTGATGCCGAGGCTGATGCTGATGATGGTGATGATGATGCTGATGATGATGATGATGATGCTGACGAGTTCGAAGATCAGGATAAAGATGGGGATGGGGATGAGGATGATGATGATGCAGATGCTGATGATGTTGCTGATGATAGTGATGATGATGCTGATGGTCATGATGCTGATGATGATGATGATCATGATGATGATGTTTATGATGCTGATGATGCTGATGATGATGATGATGGTGATGATGATGATGATGATGATGATGATGATGATGATGATGATGATGATGATGATGATGATGATGACGACGAGGAGGAGGAGGAGGAGGAGGAGGAGGTGTCTTGCCTCCAGGGCGCGCCTCCGATTGCGCCACCCCGGACGCTGGCTCCGGGACGCTGCCGGGGCGCGCCCCGGGACGTCCCCCAAGGAGTTCCCGGAGGTCGGGGAGGCGCTCAAGCAGGCGAGCGGCGAGGAGCGGCCGCCGTGCGCTCTGGGCACCCAGGGGGAGTCGTCGGCGCGCACGGAGGGAATCGCGGGACTTCGGATGAGGACGAGGGGACCGAAGACTTCGGATGAGGACGAGGGGATCGGAGACTTCGGATGAGTCCGAGGCGACTGGAGACTTCGGAGGAGGACGAGGGGACCGGGGGTCGAGGATGGCGGGTCAAGGATCGAGGGGCTGAGGTGCGCGAGGCGCACGAGGGGACTTACCAGGCTGGAACAGAGCCTCATTGCCAATGATTGTTATCGCCTCGTCTCAATGCCGATCTGAATGAATCCCTCGGTGTTCGAAGGCGCATCCCTGAGATTGTCATCGCCTTTTGGCTTGTCGATCTTAGGAATAGGGATAAGTTCGAGGCTGATTAGGGATGGGGATCGGAGACTTCGGGTGAGGACGACGGGATCGCCAGTCGAGGATGGTGGGTCGAGGATCGAGAGGGGCGAGTTGATCGAGGCGCACGAGGGGAGGGGGACCAGATACCTCGGATGAGGACGAGGGGATCGGGGATCGAGGATGGCGGGTCGAGGATCGAGAGGACCGAGGTGATGGAGGGGATCGAGGATCGATGATGGTGATCGAAGATCGAAGAAGACCGAACATCCGAGGCGGCCTGCTGCCCCTCCTCTCCCAACTCCTCCTTGACAAGGCCTCTGTGACCTGATGCCCTGCGTCTGCTGCGTCCCGCCCTCGCTCTGTTCTCGGACCAGGCCTCTTTGGAGGCAGGCCTGTCCATGGCCCGTTGCCCATTTCCCATCCTCCTCCTCCTCCTCCTCCTCCTCCTCCTCCTCCTCCGAACCGAAAGCGGTCCGAACGCACGTTGGGCGGGTGCCAGCGCGTCCCCCAGCGCTCCGCCCCGGCCCCCCCAGGAACCGGCCGCTCTTCGCAGCAAGCGGCAGCCATCCCTGCGCTCGGCGTTGGAAGGATGGGGCGTGCGATGTGGCGCCGCCGGCCCGCCGACCACGCGCCGTGCATCACCTTTGGGGACAGCGTGCGCCGAAGAAGTCCTGGCATGGGGATAGCGCGCACAGAGAGGGGGCCCTCGCGGCGGGTGGCGGGGGGCTCACCTCACAGGGGTAAACGACCGTAGACGACGACAGACACGACGATAGACGGCCATGGAAGAAAAACGATCGAGGACGATGAAGGACGACGACCGTTGTCGATCGACAACGAAAAGCAGGACCGACAACGACGACCACCACGACCACGACCACGACCACGACCACGACCACGACCACGACCTCTGCGGCGGCGGCGGCGGCGGCGTGCGCGAGAACGATATTGCCAGCCGCCAGAGACAGCCCGCCGCCCCAGCGGTCGCTCCAGTGCCAGCGTTGCAGGCGAGGCGCCGAGGTAGGGAGGAGGAGGAGGAGGAGGAGGAGGAGGAGGAGGACGAAGAGGAGGAGGTGGAGGAGCAGGAGGGGGAGGAGCAGGGGGAGGAGCAGGGGGAGGAGCAGGTCCCTTCTCCCTTCTCCTCCTTCTCCTCGTCCTCCTTATCCTCTTCCTCCTCCTCGAGCAGGGGGAGGAGCAGAAGGCGGGGGCGGAGACGGAGGGGGGGCGGAGGAAGGGCGAAAGGAGGGAGACAACGGGAGGAGGAGAAGGAGGATGAAGAGGCGGAGCCGGAGGAGTAGGGAGGGAGGGAGGAGAAGGAGGACGAGGAGGCGGAAGAGCAGCAGCAGGAACAGGAGGAGGAGGAGGAGGAGCCATACCTCAATGTCCATTTTGATCCGATCGATCCGAATCGATTTCGATTCTGGCGATCCGACGCGGCCCGATGCTTGCACGTCGCTGTTGTTCATCTCGGCGCGGCCGATCCGATTCGATCTCGATTCCGTCCGACGCAGCCCTTTCCCGTGCACGTTTCGATTCAATCCGATGTCCTGAACCGATACTGACTGATCTTGCCCCTGGATGCCCTCGTCCTTGGCGGCGCGCACGGGGGGCGGGGGCTCGCGCGAGGGGGGCGGCCTTGTGACCAGGAGGAGGCGCAGCAGCAGCAGCAGCAGCCGATCCGACGCACCTTACGATCTGGCCCGGTTTCCCCGATTCGACGCTGACCGACCCCGGGCCTCGTCGTCCCCCCACCACCACCCACCAAACCACCCCAACCAAACCCGCAGGCCTCAATTTGTGCTCCATTTCCAGTGGGGGGTGGGGAGGAAAGGAGCATGGAAAAACACACACACATGAAACCCGTACCCCCCCCCCAACCCGAAATTCTGGTCAGATTCGGGTCTTCGGGTTGGGTTGGGGTGGTTTGGCAGGCAGTCCCCCTTCGAGGACCCGAGGTTGAGGTCGTCCACGGGGGCCCTCGGCGGCCTCCTGGCGGCCCTGGGCAGCCCCAGGGCGAGGGGGGGCCTCGTCGCCGTCGTCGCTCGAGGATCGAGGTCGGAGGGTCCAAGTCCGGGGATCGATCGAGGTTCGGGGAGGTTTCCTCCTCGATCCTCCTCCTCCTCCTCCTCCTCCTCCTCCTCCTTGTCCTCCTCGATCCTCCTCCTCCTCCTCCTCCTCGATCCTCCTCCTCCTCGATCCTCCTCCTCGATTCTCCTCCTCAATCCTCCTCCTCCTCCTCCTCCTCCTCCTCGGGCCTCGTCGTCCCCGCACCCCGCGCGGTGGGGCCGTGCCCCTGGGTGGCGGTCCGCGCAGGAGCACTGCTTCACGGTCGGGACCTGCGCGACCTCCGCCAAGTGGGCCATCGGCTGCGGGGGCAACTGGAAGAACAGAGAAAGCGCCACCAGGCGGGGTGGGAAGGATGGGGAGGAGGAGGAGGGGGAGGAGAATCAGGCGATCGCAAACATGGATCAAGGGGGCGTGGATTAGCGACGGGTCCCGTTTCCATGGGAAATCGCGGACGTCCGCCGCCGAAAGAGGCAGCACCGGCCGCATGTTGGGGAGGGTACCTCCCCCGATCCATGGATTTGGCGACCGCGCGCCAAATCCATGGATCGCTAATCCATGTTTGCGCGCCCCCGCGAGAAGGAGGGGAAGGAGCAGTGTAGACCCAAGACCGACCAACGATGTTGTAATAAACCGTCCCTCCAGGTTCTTGGCCCCTACCAGGAGTTATTCTCACTTAAGGAAGTGCCCCGTTGAAAGACAATCGTTTGATTATCTTGGACCATACCAAAACAAATTTCTCCGGACTGCAACACCACGAATCAACGTCACTGTTGCGCCTTGACTACCCTGCATCGTGCCAGAATACCGATCCTTGACCTTCAACGCCGCGAATCAACGTGACTGTTGCACCCTGACAATCCTACACCGTAACAGAACACCATTTCTGGGACGTCAGCCGTGAACATCCTTGAAACTGTGTGTAAACTCGTCAGGCGAATGTGGGCGGCGCTCAGACGGAAACCGCATTTTGAACAGGAGCCGCCCTCCATCCTCTCTTGCACATGTTTCAGACGAATGTTCGCAGCGCTAGGGCGAGAGTCACATTTCGAGATGGAACCGCACTGCATCCGTGGAACTCCTGCAAACGCTGAAAACGAATGTACGCGGCGCTAGGGCGAGACTCACATTTTGAGAACGGCCCGCCCTCTTTCCGTGAGACTCTTACAAACGTCTGCAGACGCATGTGCGCGGCCCTAATGCGAGAGCCGCATGTTGAAAACGACCCGCCCTCCATCCGTGAAACCCTTGCGAACGTTTAAGACGAATGTGTGCGGAGCGAAGGCGGAAACCACCTCATGAAAACCACCCGCCTTCAAGCCGTGAAGCTCTTGCAAGTTTCAAGCGTCAGGATCATAGGTGGTGAGGACGTCTCAGGCGAAACGCCCAGCCCGCCATACCGACACGCTTCGGGGTGCGACAGGGAGGAGTTACATATAAGGGAAAGGAATGGAGGAGTAGGAGGAGGAGGAGGAGGAGGAGGAGGAGGAGGCCAGCTTCGTCATTCCTGAGGCCGCTTGGGCAGTGCTTTGCGGGGGGGGGGGGGGGGGGAGATAAGCGGGTGCTGTTGGTGTTGTTGTTTTTCGGGGGGGAGGTGGGGCGGGGTCTACTCGCACATCTGTTGTGGATATTTGCCCCTCTCCGCAGGCAGTGGGCGTTCCGACCGAGTTAGTTGAGGGTTTACTCGACTCCGCGGCGACGCCGTTCGATTAGCCCTGGTGTCTGTTTTCAAGGCGTGCCCAAAGCAGACAGAGTGGTGCATGTGACATATTTCTCGAATTGGATGCTCAAGTCAAGTCAACGAGGTGGAGGAGGAGGAGGAGGAGGGCGAGCGCGCGAGAAAAAAACATGATGTAGGGAGCAGGGAACCGGGAGAGAGGAGCAGGAGCAGAAGGAGGAGGAGGAGGAAGAGCATAAATCAGGCCTAGGATGCATCAGTAATGCTGCAATACACCCTCCTGTCCCAAGTCCCCGCCTCATAATTCCCCATCAGCCGTCTCCTTCATTACAGGAAGCGCCCCATCGAAATACGAGTACCTTGCGTGCCTACAGTCAACCCGCATAGCAAGGATGGGCAACCTTCCCAAGGGTACCCTTGCATCCTTGAATCCTCGGTCCATCCTTGGTCACTTTCGTTGGCCGCGCCCCTCTCGAAAAGCTTCGAAATGGACGTCCAAGGCCCTGGCATCCTTATCGCGCATCCTTACGATACGGGCCCCGTCTGTACCATTCAGGCGAGAGCTCCGTTGGAGCGAGGTATCCAGCGAAAGCTCCTGCTGGAAAAAAACACCACCAGCCCGTGAAACTGCTACACCATATTACGTGTTTGGTCACTAAATCCGAAGAGAGTTCTCAAACGAAAACACCATTTTGAAAAGAAAACGCCCTCCATCCGTGCGCCTTTCACATGTGCTCCAGCTTCTAGGCTTTAAAGTTGAGGCGGCATCAAGCAGGAGCCCCATTTTGAAAATAAGCCGCCCTCCACCCTTCTAGCAGCTGCACAGCAAAAGCCGCATGTCCGCGGCGCTGAGGCGAGAGCCACGTGTTGAAAACGAACTGGCCTCCGTCTTTGAAGCTAGTGTAAACTGATCAGAAGCAGCTGTTCAAGAGGAAGCGAGAAGGGAGAGGAGCGGAGCAGGAGCAGGGGTATGGATGAGGATGGATGAGGATGGAGAGAGGGCAGATGGAGGGGAAGGGGGGGGGAGCAGGAGAAGGGCGCTGAAGGCCGATTAGAAGGAGGGGGCGTCACTCTGGCCTCAGGCTGCCGTTCGGGGCGATTCTGGCTTCCCTGGAACGCTCTCGACGAGGCGCAGCTGAGGGGAACCACCCCGGGTGCCGAAAACTTCGACAGCTTCTGCAGATGTTCGACCACGTCTGAACAACTCCATCGGGCACTGCCAGGAAGGTGTCCCAGGCCCAAGATGTCCCCAGGATTTCCTGGGAGGACCGGATGGCCTCCAGAGCAGCCCCCCACGAGGCCCGGAGGGGGCCCCAGGAGCTCCAGGGTGGCGCGGAAAGCCTGGGACACCATGGGCCAGGGACGCCGTTGGCAGCCTCGATCTCCAGGGGCGCCGGGGACCGTCCTGGGCAGATCCGGAGGCCCGAGCTGCGGCCGGAAGCCCGCCTCTCTCGGGCCCTCGGGCCCGCCGTGCGCCTGCTCGGCGTGGGAAGCGGCACGGATCAAGGGAGGAGGAGGAGGGGAGGAGGAGGAGGAGGAGAAGGAGGAGGAGGAGGAGGAGGAGGAGGAGAGGAGGAGGAGGAGGAGGAGGAGGAGGAGGAGAAGGAGGAGGAGGAGGAGGAGAGGAGGAGGAGGAGGAGGAGGAGGAGGAGGAGAAGGAGGAGGAGGAGGAGGAGAACGAGGAGGGAGAAGGGGAAGGAGATGGAGGAGGAAATGGATGAGAGGCAGGAGGAAAGTCGGAGACGAAGATGCGGCGTTCGTCCGCCCCAGGGCCTGAGAAAGAGGGCACAACATCCACACCCATCATGAGCACCCCGACAAGCGAAGCCGTTTAGTAGACGCACCCCAGGAAGGAATGGAAAAGGGCAGGGCTGTTTCGTAAACGCCCAGGGCCGTTCAGTAAACGCCAGTGGTCGGGGTCTGGGCGGTTTTTCTAAGAGAAGAAAACGGCATAAACATAAACTGTTGGCGTTTCGCGCGGATTTCTTGGATCCGCGCTGGGCCCCCCCCCGGGCGGCGC
Source organism: Prorocentrum cordatum (assembly GCA_963575745.1). NCBI lineage: Eukaryota > Dinophyceae > Prorocentrales > Prorocentraceae > Prorocentrum > Prorocentrum cordatum. The sequence continues at coordinate 162,955 of CAUYUJ010014625.1, forward strand.
CTGCGGCGCCGCCCTTGGCGCGCTCCGCGCGCCGCGTCATTGGGGTGCGTTTACTAAACGGCTCCGTTCGTCGGGGTGCTCATGATGGGTGTGGATTTTCTGCCCTCTAACTGAGGTCTTGGGGCGGACGAACGGCGCATCTTCTCTTGCGCAACGCTCCTTCAAACGGGGGCGGGGGCGAAAAAGCGGGGGGCCGGCACTCTGCTGCGTGCAGCTGGTTTCGGCCACGCCGCCGGGCGCCTTCTTCCTCGATTCATGGGCGCCTCTGGCGACAGGAGGCGCCCGAGAAGCCAGTTACGTGAGCTGATTCGCTGACCCCACTCTTGCTGTCCAGCGCTAAGGGATGTGGCAGGGCGGGCCCGAGATGGACCCATCTCTTTGCTCGAACCTCCTTCTCCCTGCTCGATCGATCCGCTTCTCGTGTCCGATCCTCCCTCTCTTGCTCGTCCTCCGCATTCTCACCGCACTCAACGCCCCCGCATCGGCACGGTCGACCCGACTCCTCGCCGCCACCACCACCACCATCACCACCAACATCATTATCATCATCGTGGTTATCATCACCACCACGGCCACCATCATCATCACCACCACCACCATCATCATCATCATCATCAGCAGCAGCATATTTGGCAACCCCTGGCTTCAAATGGGCAGAGGGGCCACCAGAGCCCGAGCCGAGCCCGACCCTGCTCTGCGAGCCATCCCTTCCAGCAACAACGAAGACGACGGGAGAAGGCGACGGGAGACGACAACGACGACGACGGGAGACGACCAGGACGACGGCGGCGGCGGCGACGGCGGCGACGACGACGGGAGAAGGCGACGGTAGACGATGACGACAAAACGACAACGACGGGAGAAGGCGAAGACGACGACTGTGACGACGGCGGCGGCGGCGGCGACGGCGGCGACGACCAACGTCGACGATGACGACGACGGCGGCGGCGACGACTGCGGCGATGACGACGGGAGAAGGCGACAGGAGACGACAACGACGACGGCGACGACGACGACGACAACGAGGACGACGAGGACGACGAGGACGGCGCGCACCTTTGCGTCCTCGGCCTCCCGGCATCTCACCGGGGTCTGGGGCTCCCGAGGGGCCTTTGCAGGCTCGGTGGTGGTGGAGGTGGTAAGCGTTCCCTGCTCCCGCCGCGAGCAACAAAAAACGACGGGTGACTGTTGCACGTTATCGGCTTCCACCGGGGGGCGTTGCCTCTCAGGAGGAAAAGGGTAGATCTATGTCATTGCGCCAAAAAGAACGACGGCGGGTTTGCGGCATGTCTCGGCCTCCGGGGGGCCCAGCCAGGCCCGGAGCGCCGTCAAAAGACGGCTCCGAGACGAAACCCTGGTCCTTGGGAAGGCGGAACATGGGGGGACCTCGCGCTGGGAATCGGGCAACAAACAGTGGCATGAACATGAACTCTCGCAGGTCCGCTTCCTCGGATCGACGCAGGGCCCCCTTCCCTAGCGCGCGGAGCGCGCCAGAGGCGGGGCCGGAGGCGCCGCCAGGGGGGCCCCAGCGCCGATCCGAGGAATCCGCGCAGACCTCCGAAAAGTTCCTGTTGATGCCATGGCTTGTCCCTTAGGATGAGGGGGAGGACCACGTCGTCGGAGGTCTGCGTCTCTCCAGGGCGCGTTGGGGCCCAGCCCGCCGTCCTGCACAGTTACCCTGAGACCCGATGACGCGACGAAAACAAATCATCGTGAGAAATTACGACCAGAGCCCCGGACCCCATCTGGGCGACACAAGAAGAAGGTCGACTGCGCCGACATTCGCGCGGAGGTTTCCCGCGTGAGGCCGCGCGTAAGCGCCCTCTCCTCCACGCGGTGTGCCACGCTGGCGCCCCCCGCGTAAGCCGCGGGGTACGGTCGCTATGTCATCTCGCGTAGAGCTTGTTTCTTGTCGCTGGTTCCTGCGATATTTTTTGAGCCGGATCGATATGTGAGGGCCTTTGGGCCCTGAACCTGGAGGGGAGGATGAGGGGAAGGAGGAGGAGAAGAAGGAGAAGGGGAGGGGGGAGGGGCAGGTGTTTTGCCAGTATGTGTTAGTGAGAGGGCCGTCTACAGAAAGGGGGGGCCACCCCAAAACGCTAACAGCCAGGCCGGGGGGCACAACTAAAATGTAATATTCAAAATTACGTTTTTGTCCGAAGGCATGCTTTGGAACATCCAGAACTATGGTTTGTTGTTGTTGTTGCCCTGAAGGGCTGTGTGTGCTTGAATTCAGAAATCTTGATTTTATTGTGGGAAGGCTTCGCCTCTTTCGCCCTTCTGGAAGTGTTGTTGCACGATGAACGCCACGTGCGAAACATGTTTGTGGGGAGTTGCGTGTGTAGCTTCATTCGCGGTTGATCGCGTAGTTGGTTTCATTATTGTTCGTATCCATCACGGTCCACCCAACAATCGTACCCAGGCGAAATGTCTTGATCAGGGAAGTGCGGGAGCATTCCGTGTAACGAAGAGAAGTTGATGGGGAAGCTGTCGAACTGAATTTTGTGGGTCAGCCTGGGCACGCCCGGGAGTGAATGTACATTCGCGGCCCTCGCCGAAACAGGCAGGGCGCAGAAGAACGACGAGGGGGCGGGGGAGGAGGAGGTGGGGGAGGAACACGAGGAGGACGAGGACTAAAAGGAAGAAGGGAGGAGCGACGGGAGTAGCAGGAGGGGGGCGAGCAGAAGTATGATGATATTGACTGCGCAAGCTTTGGGGGGGAGGGGGAGGAGGAGGAGGAGGATGAGGAGGGGGAGGAGGAGGAGGAGGAACAGGATAAGGAGGAAGAGGAGGAGGAGTGGGCGAGGAGGAGGAGGAGGACGAGGAGGGGGAGGAGGAGGAGGAGGAGGAGGAGGAGGAGGAGGAGGAGGAGGAGGACGAGCGCACAACGCGCCCACGCGAGTGCGCGCGAGGTGTCAATTCTGCATTGTTCTCAGCTGTCTGGCAACGAAGGGGCCCAGAAACGATGGGGTTCTTGGGCGGTGACCGAATGGGTGTTCCAGGTAGCGCGGGGCTGCAGCGCGCCAGCCAAGTGGCTCAGCGCGCAACGCGCCCACGCGCGCGCGCGGCGGCGAGAGCTGTGAATTCTGTATCATGTATAATGGAAGGGCCGCAATGTTGGCATGGAAGCTCAAGTGGTCCCCTAGCGGAGACCGATTGGATTTCCGATTCACCATGGGTTTGTAGCACGTCGGCGAAGTGGCTCAGCGCGCAACGCGCCCTCGCGCGCGCGCGGGCGCGAGCTGTGAATTCTGTGTCATCCGCAAAAGAAGGGCAGTCACGCTGTCCTGGGAACTAAAGTGGCCCCCCAGCGGTGACCGACTGGATTTCAACATTGACATGGGGATGCAGCATGTCGGCCAAGTGGCTCAGCGCACAAGTCGCCCGCGCGCGCGGGAGCGAGCCGCCACTCTGCGTTATCCAGAACAGAAGGGCCGCCATGGTGGCTTGGGAGTTCAAGCAGCCCCTTAGCGGTGACCGATTTCTTTTGCCAATTTAACATGGGCTTCTAGCATGTCGGCCAAGTGTCTCAGCGTACAGGGCGCCCACACGCGCGCGCGCGCGAGCTGTGAGTTCAACCCGCAATAGCGGGGCCGCCATGCTGGCCTGGGAAATCAAGTTGCCCATTAGCGGTGACACATTGAAGGTCCGAGATAGCTCGAGTTTGTAGCATTTTGGTTAAGTGGTTCAGCGTACAACGGGCCCACGCGCGCGCGCGCCCGCTTGCGCTCGCGCGCGCGAGCTGTGAATTCTGTATCATCAACAATAGAATGGCCGCCATGTTTGCTTAGAAACTTAAGTGGCCCCATGAGCAGTAACCGACGGATTTCCAAGTTAGCAAAAGGTCGTAGCATGCCGACTGAGTTGTGCAGCGCACAGAGCGCCCACGCCTGCGCGCGCAGGCGCGAGCTGTGAACCCTGTATTCTCCGCAATACAAATGCCGCCACGTTGGCCTGAGAACTCAAGTGGCCCGTTAGCGGTGGCCGATGGTATTTTCCATGTTTAACATGGGTTTGTAGCATGTCGGCCAAGTTGCCCAGCGTGCAAGGCGCCTCGCGCGCGCGCGCGCCCGCGCGCGCGCGAGTTGTGAATTTTCGCACTACCCGCAGTAGAAGGGCCGCCATGTTGGCCTGCAAACTCAAGTGGCCCCTTTGCGGTGGCTTCCAGCATGTCAGCCAAGTGGCCCAACGCGCAACGCGCCCGCGCGCGCGCGAGCGCGAGCTGTGAACCCTGATCCACAGTAGAAGGGCCGCCGTGTTGGCTTGGAAACCCGGATTGATTTCCAGGTTAGCACTGGTTTGTGGCATGTTGGCCAAGTGGTTCAGCGCTCAACGCGCCCACCCGCGCGCGCGCGAGTTGTGACTTCTGGATCACTTGGTTACCCATAATAGAAGGGCCGCCACGATTGCTTGGAAACTGAAGTGCAACCCTATCGTTGGCCGATTCGATTTCCGAGTAACCATGAGGTTGCAGCGTGCCGATTAAGCAGAGGCCGTCGTGTTGGCCTGGAAGCCATAGTGGCCCCTTAGCTGTGGCCGATTGGTTTTCCCAGTTTACCTAGGGTTGCCGCATGTCGGCCAAGTTGCTCAGCGTACAACGCACCCGCGCGCACGCGCGGGCGCGAGTTGTGACCTCTGTGTCGCTCACAACAGAAGGGCCGCCGCATTGGCTTGGAAACTCAAGTGGCCCTCTAGCGATGGCCGACTGGATTTTCAATTTAACATGGGTTTGTAGCATGTCGCACAAGTGGCTCAGCGTAAAGGACGCCCACGCGCGCGCGCGAGCAGTGACTTACGAACTATCCACACCAGAAGGGCCGCTATGTTCGCTTGGAAACTAAAGTTGCCCGTTGCGGTAGAAGATTGAATATCCTAGTTAGCATGTGGTTGTGCCATGTTGGCCAAGTAGCTCAGCGTACAACGCGCCCGCGCGCGCGGGCGCGAGCTGTGAACTCTGCATCATCCACGACAGAGGACCGCCGTGCTGGCCTGGCAATTCAAGCGGCCCCGTGGCGGTGGCCGAATGGATGTCCAAGTTAACATGGGGTTGTAGCATGTCGGCCAAGTGGCTCAGCGCACAACGCGCGCACGCGCGCGCGGGCTGTGCATCCTGCACTACCCACAATATAAGGGCCCCTGTCTCCTGGAAACTCATGTGGCTCCTGAGCGGTGACCGATTGGAATTCCGAGGGCTTGTAGCGCGTGGCTGAACGCACAACGCGCCCGCGCGCGCCCCCCCCCCACCCCGGCGCGTGCGAGCCCTGAAATCCGTACTACCCGCAAGATCGGGTCCTTTATGTTGGCATGGAAACTCAAGTGGCCCCTCCGCAGTAACCGATTGAACTTCCGAGTTAACATGGGGGTTGTCGCGCATCGGCCAGGTGGCTCAGCGTGCACGTCGCCCACGCGCGCGCTAGCTGTGAACTCTGTATCATCCACCGTGCAACGGCCACCATGTTGGCATGGAAAATCTAATTGGCCAATTAACGGTGACTGATTGTATTCCGAGTTAACATGGGCCTGTAGCATGTCGGTCGCGTGGCTTAGCGTACAACGCGCCCGCGCGCGCGAGATGTGACTTCTGGACTACCCACATTAGAAAGGGCCGCCATGTTGTGGCCTGGAAACTCAAATGGCCCCTTAGCGGTGACCGATTGGATTTCGAAGTTAGCATGAGTTTGTAGCGTGTCGGTTACGTGGCTCGATTTACAAAGCGCCACCGCGCGCGCGCGCGCCCGCGACCGCGCGAGCGCGAGTCGTGAATCTTGGGTCGCCCACAAAAGAAGGGCCGCCGTGTTGGCCTGTGAACGAAGGTGGCCCTGAGAGGTGACCGACTGCATCTCAAAGTTAACGTTTGGTTGGAGCATGTCGACCATGTGGCTGAGCGCACAACGCGCCCACGCGCGCGCGGGCGCGAGCTGTGAATTCTGTTGTGCCCACAATAGAAGGGCCGCTATGTTTGCCTGGAAACTCAAGCGGCCCCTCAGCGGTGGCCGAATGGATTTCCAAGTTAACATGGGGTTGTAGCACGTCGGCCAAGTGGCTCAGCGTACTACGCGCGCGCGCGGGCGCGAGCTGTGCATTCGGCGCGCGGCGGCCGCTGGCCTTTCTGCGTGGGAAATAAGCACAATATGCGAGCGCGGAAATGCAGCCACACGCACTGTGGCCATGGGCCACTACGTAGGTAGGCGAACATACGGCTGCAAGGGGCAATGCCGCCGCGCGCTAGGGCGGGACACCATATCATGCGCGAGGGGAAAGCGCCGAGGCCATGTGCGGCCCGTGTTCAGCGCAGCCCGGTCGCCCCCGGCCTGGGGTCTGGCCCGGCAAGCAGCCCTGCCCATCCTGACCGGTACCCATCGGGCTGGCCCCTCGCCCACCCGATAGCTCGGCTGGTGACCGGCCGGTAGCCCGGCCATTAAGTCCGCGAACGCGGCAGGCAACCCTGCCGGTAACTCCACGAACCCGCCCGGTAACCCTGCCGGTAATTCTACGAACCCGGCCGGTGACCCGGCCCGGCCGGTAACCCGGCTGGTAGCCCGGCTGTTAACTGCGCGCCCGGCCGGTAACCCGGCTGTTAGCTGCAGCCCGGCTGGTAACCCGGCTGGTAACCCGGCTGTTAATTCCCAGCCCGGCCGGTAACCCGGCCGGTAGCCCGGCTGGTAGCCCGGCCCTTAGCTGGGCCTTGCAGCACATTCTCTATAGCGGAGCTACAGCGCCGCTACAGAACGCCGCAGACGGCCGGCCCTTTGCCTGGCCGGCAGCCCGGCTGTAACTCCGCGCACCCGGCCGGTAGCCTGGCTGTTAATTCCCGCGCGCCCGGCTGGTGACTCCGCGCACCCGGCCGGTAATTCGGCGACTTTGGTCGGTACCCTGGCTGGGAATTCCGCGAACCCGGCCGGCAATTGCGCGAGATCGGCCGGTGGCCCGGCTGGAAATTTTGCGCGCGCGGCGGGCCCCGCAGCCGGGAATGTCGCGGGTTAACCGCAGGAGGTCCCCCCCCCCGCCCCCCCCGACTTCCTTGGGGCGAAAACGAGGCCGATACCCCTGGCCCGCCCCCCGTGGATTCTTTTCCCGCGATTAGCCGTTTGGGCGAAATTCTCTTCGCATTTGCACCCATGGCCCACTATTCGTCGTCCGCTGGTCGCAGAAAACACCGCGGCAGCCGGCGCAGGAAAGCCATAGTGCGCTGATGGCCATGCATTTAACAGTTCGTGGAAAACCATTGGGCGCCGCGGATTTGTTAAGTGTCTGGCCATCCATTGCTTTGTTGTTCGCTGGGTTGTAAGCTTGTTATAACTCCAGCCAACCCTCTCGCAACCCAGTAGTAACGCTGCCATGCCATATCTAACTCGGCCGTAAGGTTTACTAACCTTCGGAGGAGTTAGTAACCAAATATGTAGAGGAATGAGGTTATAAAAGACTTACATCGTCACCAACATAACCCAGTTAGAACTGCATGTAACATGTACACCGTGCAAACCAACACATAGCACCCACACACATGTGCAACAGTTGCATTTCGATCTGTATCGCACCATACGTACACACGTGCATGCACACATTTCGCGTTTGCGATTGTCGTACATGTGCGTGAACTTGCGTTTGACATCGGTAATCGCATTCTTGCCATCAGCCATGCATCGTTGACCGCTGCCTTCCGACATCGTGAGTCTGAAGTTGTATTGGGAAATCGTCGGTTGTCTTGAGCGCCATCCGACTATCTGCTCCCGTTCCGTAGCTTGTTTTGGCTTTGGTGTGGTTCAGTTTAGTTGGTAGCGGCGATCGTATATCGTGATTTGTGCGTTCGCATATCTATCCAGCTTGTTTTCAGTCATGCACTCTGGAGCGGCAGACGTTCAACATTTTAAGGCCACGGCATGCTACAGAGAGCTCAATATGTTGTGGGACGAGTAGGACGCCGAGAGCAAAGAGTCAGCAGGCAACGCGGAGCTGAAGGACCGCATCCTCGCGTTGTGCCACAAATACCAGCATTCGTACCAGCAGGTGTTCCACTGCCCGCAGGCGGGCGCCATGGAGAGCAACCGCGGAGGCGAAGGCGTCCAGTGGCGTCGCGCGCACGGGCGCGTGCAGGTCACCAAGACGTCAGGTTTCTTTTTGGCCGCCATCATGAACAATGCCGTGGCGGGCGAAGACAAACCCTACACCAAGGAGTACGCAAAGTACACGGTGAAGCAGTGTGCCAAGCACCCTTGTTTCGCAAAGTTCCAGGAGGACGAGATTCGAATTGGGGCGTGGGGGGCAACGCATGCTCTTCACGGGTTTGCTTGCGTCCACGACCGCGTCAAGAGCGAGTGCGAGAGCTTGACGAAGGACGGCTACATGGACCTCGACGTCGTGTGCAACCGAGACAAGAGGGGTCTGCTCAGGGACGCGATCGTCAACGGTGTCAAGTTTACCGTCGTGAAGTGGGTCGTCCACGCGGCGTTGCCCATGGTTGCCAAAATCGTCGGCGACGCTCTTAAAACGGTGCAGCAGACGTCCGAAGGTTGTCCCCCTTTCTTCTTTCTTCCGATGTCCTCCTCCCTATTTTTTTGTCGTATCCTTTCAGCCCCCTTTCGTTAGCGCGATAGTCGTCGTCTGCGTGTTTCGTGGCTTGTTTACAGCGACAGTCAATTGCGGTATCGGTTGTTGTTGTCACGGCAGCGGCGGGCGCATCATAGGCGGGGGGCGGTTCAGGCGAGATTCGGCTCCAGAACCTGTTGAGCATCATTGACGTGGCGTCTTCCATGGGCGCGCAGCCCGACTGGAAGGCCGTCGCCAAGAAGGTGTTGAAGTCACAGCCTCCGAGAGCAATGGACACCCCAGACTTGGTAGACTACATCATCAAGTGGGGCGGCATGCCCAGCGGTGGTTTGGTCAAGGAGCTAGCGCCCCTGCTCAACCACTACGCGCCTTCCGGCCGCGTGGTGTCAGGCTTGTTCTTCAAGCAGCTGGCGGAGCTCAAGTTCCCCATCGACTGCGCGCCAGCGCACGCGGTGAATGCCGTCCTGTTTCGGCACGCCGCTGCGGAGGACTGCGTGAGGGACGGGTTCGCAGGGTATGTCACCAAGCCCGACTTGGCCATGCTCTCGAAGCCCGACAAACGCCAGGCGGCGACGCAGGCGAACGGCGCCCTGATGCGCGCGAAGGCCATGCTCGAGGAAGTGGAGTTGGACCCGTCAGTGAAAGAGTCGTTGGAGGGCCAGCTCATGATCGACGCCGTGGACTTCCTGATGGAGAAGAAGGACAAGGCGCAGATCAAGGGCGCGGGCTCCGATGGCAAGGGCAGGGACGCCACGTGGAAGAAGGGGTTGGTGACGACCCTTGAGGAGTTCATCGCCAAGTTGGACGGCAACCCAGGTGATGGCCCGACGCATCCATCAGAAGATGGTGCCGCCCCGTCAGCTTTGGCGGCAAATTTCGCCCAGTGTACCGACGGTGGCGAGGCTTCGGGCTTGGGCCAGACCACTGCGCTCAACAAGGACATCGTTGTCGACGCGCACTTGAGACTCCGAAAGCCATCCGAGGGCACGCCGCTGGCAATGGTGGATATTTGGAAGATAACGGATGTCAGTGGCAATGGTACTGTTACTTTCAAGAATGTGAAATTTGACGGCGCGCTTGACGACGATAGCATTACATCCAAGCCATTGCAGGAAGTCGAAGAGCTGTTCCAGACTTGCAAGGGTAGGGAGTTCATGGCCAACTATCCTCACTGCGATGCTGTCAACGACAAGGGCTGCATCACTTTCGAGCTCAAGGGCATGATCTTTGCCGCGCTTAATGCGCTGCATCGCAAACACGGGGCGCAGCACGCCAGGCCCATGAAGAAACCTGTTAGGGCAGTGCTTGCCACGAAGGAGCTCGGCATTGGATGCTACGTCGCAGTGCCTGGTACTCGGCCCGTTGTGCCGCAGACGAAGGACGTCGCGGCGTGCCCGCCCAGGGCTCTCGAGGTCAGCGCCCCCGTGGACGGCGCCCCGAAGATGTTCACCATGCCGTCGCCGCCGACCGATGAGTTCGTTAGCCAGTACTGGTGCCTCCGCGTGGAGTCTGACAGGGCCAAGTGCAATTGCGAGCTCGCCATGCTTACGGTGACAGCGAAGCACCCCGTGGCCGGCGAGAAGATGACGGGCCCAACGATCGACATCACCATCCCGTGCGCCACGAACTTCAAGAAGGTTGCCGGGCACGAGGAGCTCGTGCTTCACTTGGAGGCGGTTGCCACTACAAAAAAGGCGAAGATATCTGAGCCCGTTCTTCAATCGGAGCGGGCTCGCAAGTCTGCGTGAGATCGCTGGGCATTCGCGCGCGCGTGTCGCTCAGCGCGCGCACGCGGCTATCAGGATTGGGCGGGCGGGGAGCTCCAATTGTGGGCGAGCCCCAAGCGCCATATGAACGTGACACGCTTTAGAGTTTGATGTGTAGTTCGGCCGATTACACACTCGTCGACCCTTATCGCGTCAATCGCTGTCGCTACCATAGCGCGTCACACTTGCATCACTAATCGATGCAGTTGCCAGCGTGGCTCAATTGGTCAAGCATGGCTTTCGAACTCAAGCCAGCTTTTGAGGTCATCGGCCCTGGCGGCGCGAGCGTGCGCATCCGCATCTACGAAGCTGGCGGCGAGCAGCTCTTCAACATAAGTTCAAACAGGCTCGCCGACAAGCTGTGCCTGCATGGGCTCAGGAGCAAGGGGCGCGACAGGCCGTCGAGTCGGACTACGCTGATCAACGACATACGCAAGCTCAAGGACGACGCCGTCTATTCGGAGTGCAAGGTGAGGAACAAGCGCTGGACCAGGGAAGCGCTGTCGCGCTTGCTTGTGGCCGAAGATACGTTCAAGGAGGTCACGTTGCCTGCGATGGGCGATGAGCCGTCCCGCAGCATCAAGGTCGTCCTGAACAAGCCTGGGGTGCCTGATCTTCTGGTCGAGTGCAACTCGTCGACGCTCGCGTACTTGTCGAGGGTGATGCGGGCCCAGTTCGATGCCTTCGACAACGCGAGGCAGCGCAAGCAGGAGCCCCCGATCGCGAACTTGGGTCTCATGCACATGTGGGTCACCAACAAGAACGGTCGGGCTTGCGTTCGGGCTTGTAAGGAGAGCGACGACGGCGCCAAGGCCAGCAAGTACTTCAGGCTGGACAAGCACGGCAACTCTGTCGAGGTCGCGGCGGAGAAGGCTCAGTCCTGGCAGGTCGGCGACGGCGTCGCCGAGGCTCATTCTTGCGCGGAGGGCGCGGGGGCGGATAGTGAGAAGGAGGACGATCGAGTAAGAGCTCGTGACTGATGCACGGTAGCACGGTGCCTGTGTAGAGCGTGCGACGCGGGGTTGTTTTGCATTCTCAATCTTGTGTAGAGCGCATGCGTTGGGAGTTGAGCATTCGCTTCGTGGGCGGAGATGTTGCGTCATGTCGCCAATCACTGCGGGGTCGGTGGTCGTGTTGAGGGGCGCCGTGCAACAACACTTAACATGATAGGATACACAACTCGTTAATCGTAGTCGTGCCCATCATCCGCATCCTTCTACCGCGCGCATGCTCCCCTAAACATATCGTCACCATCGTCCTTGTGACACATTGTGCGCTCTGCGTATGTACACCCACGTTACTACTCGGCCATCGCGGCACATTCAGGACATTGCTATCACATGCATTGAGCGGCCCCGGGGAACGCGGAGAAATCATTTGCGTGGGACACGCCCGTGGAATTGCCCACGAACAATTCGGAAAATACGGACAAATAATTCAGCATTTTCCTGATAATTCCCACATACTATTTTTTCCCACCCAAATATTCTGGCGCCCAATCCATCTTAGTATCTTTTTTTGCAGGGTCATTAGGATACGTGACACGAGAACGGCATTCAAACTTGATTTTTTCCGCGGCGTGCTTCGATGGGGCTCAGGAGTGGCACAGGGACGCCCTCTTCTTGCCCCCCCCCCGCCCTCCCCTGCGCCTCCGCCTCGTCCTCCCCTTCTGCTCGTGCTCCCGCTCCTTCTTCTACTCCTTCTGCTCGCGCTTCTACTCGTCTACTCTTGCTGTTATTGCTGTTCCGTCTCCCCCTCCTCCTCCTCGCCCTCCTTCTCCTCGTCCTCCTTCTCTTGTTCCTCCCCTTCCTCCAGTTCCCCCGCCCCTTTCATCCCCTGCCCCCTCCATCATTAGCAGCAGCAGCAGCAGCAGCAGCAGCAGGAGCGACCTCTGGCGCGGGCGCGGATGGGTCCTCATGTGGCCGAGAAACGAAGCGGAAGCAGCGGCTTGCGCGCCCCGGTTTGGCCCCCCCGCGGCCCCCCCAAAAAGCCGCGCACCAAAGGCCATTCTTACCCAGGGTCACTCTTGCGCGTAGCCGAGAAGAGAATCGGCGGCGAGCGAGGGGGGGAGTGGGAAGGAGAAGGTCTTCTCAGAGGGCGGTGGGGCTCCTCGGACGCCCTCCGAGGCCTTCTGAGAAGTTGTGCTTTATCTTCGTGAAAGGCCTGGGGAACTTTCCAGATGGCTGGGGGGCCTCCGAGCCTTCTGAGAAGGCCTTCTCCCTCTCGTTTCCCCCCCTCGCTCGCCGCCGAGAGGAGGAGCGGGGGAGGGGCGACTCGTCGACCTGTTTCGCATCTCTGGGCCCGTCCTGGAGGAGGAGGAGGAGGAGGAGGAGGAAGAGGAGGCGGAGGAAGAGGAAGTCAGGAGAAGGAGGAGGAGGAGGAGGAGGAGGAGGAAAGGAGGAGCAGGAGGGGGGAGAAGGAGGAGGCGGAAAAGGAGGAGGAGGAGGAGGAGGAGGAGGAGGAGGAGGATGGGGGGCGGAGGAGGGGGGAGGGGGGGGGGGGGGGGGGGGGGGGACTCAGAGGATGAGGAGAGCGCCAGGTGGAGGATAAGGAGAGGAGAGCGCCAGGTGGAGGAGGAGGAGGTGATGAGGACTCAGAGCATGAGGGCGTGATCCCATGGGAAGCGTGCTCCACGGTCCTCTTCCCCCTCATCTCCCTCGCCTCCGCATCCTCCTCCTCGTACTCGGCCTCCTGCTTCCCCCCCTTCCGCCTCCTTCTCCCCGTCCTCGTACCTCTCTACCGCCTCCTCCTTCTACTCCTGCGCGCCATGCTGCTGCTGCTGCATATCCTGGCCCTGCGCTTCCGCGTGCTGTTCGTGATCCTCTTTTTTTCCGTGCTGCTGCTTCTGCTGCCCCTGCTGCTCCTCTCCCTGCTCTCCTGCTGCTGCAGGGCTGTTTAGCCCAGATGTCCATTTTGGACTTGGCCCGCGCGGGGGGCGGCCGCGTCCACCTCGCCCCCCTTTTGGGCGCAGCGGCGCAAGACTTACCGAACGATGACGGGCGCGCGCGGCCGCGTATGCGGCCGCGCTATGTCCCAGCCCCCCGGACGGGGGCTGCACTCAGCAAGGGCTACGACGGCCTCGTGGCATGCCGCGACAAGAGGCCACGCCACGGGATGAGGAGGGGCGGTTTAGGAGGAAGTAGGCCAGGGCGGGACGGGCCATACCTTGAGCGTAGGAGGAGGAGGAGGAGGACCTTGAGCGTAGGAGGAGGAGCGGGACGGGCCGATGGAGGCAACTTCGCGTTGGCGGCCGTGCAGTTCCACGGCAGCAGCTGGCGCGGGTGCAGAGCAAATCTTTCAGAAAGATGCGCGCCGAGAACGGCGGCAGGCTGCGGCAGCAGCACGAGTGGCATTTAGAGCTTTGCCAAGCAGCCGCCTACCGCGGCCTCAAGCACGGCGGCCGACCGCGCGGCGGGAAGGTCGCTCGGCCACCCTTCTCACCCCTACCCGCCTCCCCTCGCGCCCTGGCCCACGTCCGTCTTACTTCGCAGCCCTCGCATCGTCGTCGTCGGTTTTGTACCCCGCCTGCCCCCCCCCCCCCCCCCCTCTCGAGTCCTGGCGGGTTGGGCGCCATGCCCCCCCTTCGCCCCTGCCCAGGTCGCCATGGGAAAGACCAGGCGGTCGCTGGAGCTGCGCGCTGCTGTTGCCCGCGTTACCCAGCGGGCGCCGGGCAAGCGCATCCGCTCGTGGTCGCAGGACCCGGGGGAGGAGGAAGAGGAGGAGGAGGTAGAGGAGGAGGAAGAGGAGGTAGGGAGGAGGCAGAGGGCGCTCGTCTGAGAGCCGCGGCGGACGGGGCCCATTCGGAGGAGGTGGGCCCGCCGACGGATGGGGGGGAGGGGAGGTAGATGAGCAGGCGGAGTTGGTCGTTCGGAGGGTGAGCCCGCAGGGCGCAGGGCGGGCGCAGGCATGGGAGGGGAACACACACACATACACATACACATACACACACCCACACCCACACACATGCGCACGCACGCACGCACGCACGCACGCACGCACGCACGCACGCACGCACGCACAGACACACACGCACACACACACACACACACACACACGCACACACACACACACACACACACACACACACACACCACACACACACGCACGCACGCACCACCACACACACACACCACGCACACACAACACACACGCCACACGCCCCCCCCCTCCCCCCCCCCCCCCTCCCCCACCCCCCACCCCCGCAAAGGAGGCGTGCGTCGATGGCATGGTCTTGAGCAGAGGCTTCGACTGCACGCCGTGGCGCGTGCGGTTCGGGAGCCCGCAGTTCGAAGTGGCGCCGCATGCGAGGTACCTGGTCAAGGACCGCGGCTGGGATCTCAGGCGGCGGTGGGAGGAGGCGGGCAAGAGGCGGAGCGGATGGAGGAGGCGGAGGAGGAGGGCGAGGAGATGCAGGGGGAGGAGGGTATGGAGAGGATGTGATGGCGGAGGTGGAGAGGAGGAGGCGGACGAGGGGGGGGAGGCGATGGAGGATGAGATGGAGGTGGCGATGGAGGCGGAGGAGGAGGATGATGATGAGGAGGAGGAGGGGGCGGAGGCGGAGGAGGAGCAGGGGGAGGAGGAGGAGGGGGGGGCGGAGGAGGAGGAGGAGTAGGCGGAGGCGATTCGCTCCCCCATGACCCTTCCGCCGCCGGCCCTGAGGACGCGGAGACTGGCAGGTGGGAGAGCATCAGCGCCAAGGAGTACGTCGACAGGGGTATTGGGCGTGCCTTACCTGGTAGGGGGTCAGTCGAACTACTGGGCATGAAGATGCACCTGTCGCTCGTTGACTCGGACCCCGGGGGGCAGGGGGGGGGCGATCGACGGCGACGAGGGCGATCATCTTGACTATAATAGCCACGAGGAAAACATGGAGGTGGACGCTGGAGATGCGAGGGGTGCCAAGAGGGCAAGGGAGAGCGCGAGAGAGGGAGAGACTTACCCTTCCCCCCGTCCTCCTCCGCTTCTTTGTCTTTCTCGCCCTTCCCCCCCCCCATTCCCCCCCTTTTTCCCCCCCCCCATCCCCCCCCCCCCCCCCCCCCCACCCACCCCCCTCATCCCCCCCCCCCCCCCACCCCCCCCCCCCCCCCCCCCCTCCCCGCCGACCTCCTCTTTGGGTTGACCTCCCTTCTCGTCTGCAACCTCTCCCCCCAGCGACGCACTGTCTCCTTAGGCCTGCCTGTGCCCCCCCCCGCCACTCGCGCCCAGCTGCCCGATCAGGATGGGTTCGAGCAGCGCATGGATGCGCCCACTCCACCGTGCTTCCTTCAGAACAGCCGCGCGAGCACCATCGTCGAAGGCGTCGAGGCCGCCTTCGACGGGCTCAACACGCAGGGCATCAGGGAGCTCGCGCGCACCGTGCCGTACATCTTCTTGAGCCAGGTGCCGGACAATGCGCCGAGCAACGGGCGCGCGTTGGGCTATATACATGACCAGTTGCAGGACCTCACCACCGTCCTCGAGAACCCATTTGACATCTGTGCTGTCCACGCCGTGCACACGACCATGGTGCACGCTGTGAACGAGGACGCCTGGGGTTTGGGGTTTCAGCGAGGGTGCTAGAGGGTGGAGCGGCGGCCCGCGAGGGGGTCGGCGATGCTCGATGCAGTCGACGACGCCGACGGCGGTGGTGCCCAGATTCCCCTTCCCTGCTTCGCTCGGGCCCGTCTGTCGAGGGGCAGGAAGCGGGGTGCGCAGTCTTAGGAGGGCACCTTAGGCGCGATGGGGGGCTGATCACGAAACCAGCAGAGGGTCGAGGAGGTCGAGCTACGGAGGAGGGGGCGGATGGGCCGAGACATGATGAGGATGAGTTCGATAACAGTAGCGCCGCCACATTGCACGCACCCAGGAATCCCTGATTGGTGACGTGCACGCACTGACGGTGGTCCACAGGTCCGTTGGCCATCACAACGCAGTGGCCATGGCCCTTGGCAGTCTCCTGCTAGACCCAGAGGTATTCGAATACAACACCTTGGACTTGCCAGACCCGCGTTGGGCACAACACTTGGGTGAGCTCATGTGGTTCAGCGTGGGGAAGGACGTGCGCGGAAGCACTGACAATGCTGGCGCCGCGGCGAGTGAGCCGCAGGACGTTTGGCACTGTCAGAACATAGGGGGAGGAGAGGATGCTGAGGACGGCTAGCAGCACGGTACGGTATGATGAGGAGGTGACTAGGTGGACCCAACCGCGGATGATGTAGGAGTGGTGGTGCTAGTCGATGCCTCCTCCTCCTCCTCCTCCTCCTCCTCCTCCTCCTCCCTCTCCTCTGCCCCTGCCTCCTCCTCCCTCTCCCTCTCCTCCTCCTCCTCCTCCCTCTCCCTCTCCTCCTCCTCCTCCCTCTCCCTGCCCCTGCCTCCTCCTCCTCCCTCTCCTCCCCCCTCCCTCTCCTCCTCCTCCCTCTCCCTCTCCTCCTCCACATCTCCACCCGCGCCCCTGTGCCCTTCTTCCCCGCTCCTCGTCTCACGAGAACCCCCCCCCCCCCTCCGTAGGGTTACCAGTGCCGATGTGGCGTGCATGGTTTTGCCCCCCTAAGAACATCGAGCAGATCAGACGCAAGATCGCGAAGCTGAGGCAGTTCATTAACGGCGATGTTCGCTCTGGGCGGATTATCCATTACGAGCGCGCTTGTGGACGCTGCGCGTCTGCTGCCGCAGCAGCGGAGAACACTCTGTGCGCGCTGCTGGAAGCAGGGGTGTTGCTCCCGGCGGGTTGCACGGAGCCGAGCAAAAACAGGTGGGGTCACATGGGCGAGAGCATGGCGCAGCAGGCGACACGGCGAGGAGAAAGAGGGCACGGAGGCTGTGGAGGACGACGGGGAGGCAGTTGAGGAGGACTAGGAGACTGAGGCGACGGATGAGGATGCTGAGGTTGAGGGCGAGGAGGCTGAGGAGGAGAACGCGGAGGCTGAGGAGGGGGGCGAGGAGGCTGAGGAGGAGGACGATGAGGCTGAGCTGGAGCGCAGGGCGGCCGGGGAGGAGGACGTGGAGGCTGAGGGGGGGGGGGGGGGGAGGTTGAGACGCTGGCGGCCCAGGGGGAGGAGGCTGAGGAGATGGGGGAGGCTGTTCCGTTTCCTGAGTCAGGCGCCTGGCATCATGGTGCACGACTTGGCCGCGCGGTCGCTCCTGCGCGCCTTCCCCAAGTGGGAGAGGATCGCTGCCGCGCATGACCAGGACTGCGCCGCCCCTTTGGCGGATGGGGGCATGGGCAGGAGAGTCGGGGGGGGGGGGGGGATGAGGCGGCGGCGGAGGCGGCGCATATGATCACTGGGTCCACGGAGAGCAGGGGGGGCAGGCGGACGTGCAGGAGGATTGGGGCGAGGAGGAGGAGCCAGATGACAGCTATGCTGACGCGGCAACGCTGTGCTCATTTTCTTCGGATCCATCATCCCTTTGCTGCTGCGTCTGATTGCCCGGCTGACGGTGCACTTGGCGCGCTTCCTTGCACCCCTCCGGCCAGGAAGCAGATAACGTGGATTACCGCCAGTACGTGAACAGCAAGGTGCACAGGTCATGCTGCTCGATGCGAGGTTTCTTGTTTAAGGCTCGACTGTTGTCGGCTATGGCTGCGGGTCGGCCGATGCACTGGTTGTGGCAGCGCTTGGAATGGCTTGATGAGCACCGCGCGGGCATCATGGATGTCACGCCCTTGGCCGCCGCGTCGGTTCGGTGATGTTGGGGGCGGCGGATTAGTCAGGCGGCGGTCTGAGGTCAGGGGCGGTGACCAGCGGGGTGTCGGGGGGCACAATGACAGCAGCAGCATCAGGACACTGGGCATATCGAAGCGGAATGGCGGAGGTAAGCAAAGATACCACACGAGCTTGAGTATAACACAGAGGATCAGAGGCGAGGGTCATAATCAGGATGCCACAGAGCACCACGAGGCGTCTCGTCTCGCTTCACCGCGTCGCCTAATCTGATCTTCGCGCCTGATTGTCTCGCCTGATCGTCTCGCCTGATCGCCTCGCCCGACCCTCCCCCCCCTCCCCCGTCGCATGCCTAGGTCATTCGACCTCACGTCAGTCCCTTCGTCGAGTGCCAGCGCCGGCTCATGGCGATGCTGACGAAGCCAGCGTCGGAGGAGAGCATGGCGTGGTCGGGGCTCTCCATGCTATTCTTCCACTACGCTGGACGGCCCACCGAGCTCGGCATAGCGAAGCAGTGCAGCATGCAGATCTGCGCTTCCGCGCACGCGCAGCTGCACTGGAGGTTCTACATTATTTTGGGAATCGGCAGAGGTAGAACGGGGCGGCGGCGTCGGGCGCGACTCGGGTGGCGGCGGGGCATTTAGGAGGAGGAGAGTTTGGCGGGGGCGAGGGCAGACGGGCGATTCATGGACACGATCTCTTGGTGATGCCCCTCCCCCCCAACTGGCCATCTCTCCCACGTGGCGCCCCTTGCCTCAGTGGCCACGCTGTCGTAGGCCCCTCCATAGCAGTCACCGCGTCCCTGTCCTTCACCTCTTTCCGACACCTCCACCGCCCCCTGTCCTTGCCTCCTCCAACACCCCCCCGCCCCCCCCCCCCCCGCGCGCTACCCCCCCTCCCCCGAGGTTCCACGACGCGCTTGGGGACTGGCCCTTCCGGCTGCTCAGGATGTCGACGGATGCTTCGACCGAGGACTTCAAGCAGGCTGCTGCTGCGTTCTTTGCCGAGGACAGGTGCTGTCTTGAACCTAAGCTTGCTAGGAAGATGCGCAACTTGTGGTCTACTTCCCAGGATATATTCAGCCTGCGGCTTATCCCGCGACCCAGGTAGGTTCCGACACGGTTCGAGAACGTCCAGGGTGTAACGCCAGAGGCGCCTGTGGTGCCCGCAAATGGATGGCTGCTTCGCTCGGTCATGGCGACAACTCTTGTACGCCTTGGAAACGTCTTGCAGTCGTCGGGGCCCGCTCTTGTTAACCCCGTGAGAGACTCGTGCGTCGGGGGGCCTCGTCGGCCAATGCCCTCTACTGCGCCTGCACCTACACCATATTGGCCCCATCGGGGCTCTCTTGCGAACCCCTCGGGATCTCGAGTCGACGTCTCCCCCGCGCGTCTGCGCTACAACCGCCCCGTGCTACACGTGCGTTAAACTGCAGTGCGTTCACGCTCCCCGCGCTTGTATAAGAGTGGCGGATGCTGGACGACGCGGCATTTTGGCGAGCGTTTAGATTATTCGGCCGGCACGGCCTGTTAACCAATATGGACGTTGAGCGCTTGTTTGCTCAGATTCATCGGAGCATAGACATTGGCGATGTCTTCATGGAGCGTGTGAGGACGAATGGCTTTCTGACGCAGTGCCTCTCGCAGCACCTGCGGGCTGGTGGCCCGGACCCACGAGAAGAACACGCTGAGGATATGATGGCGGCTGGCGCCCCGCTGGAGCGGTCTGTCAGGCCCGTCGCCAGGGCGGGGCACGCCGCGCCAGGGTGGATGATGTATGTGAATGCAAAGGAAAAGCCGAGCAGCAGCGTGTCTCAACCTCGTGACAAACGACAGCGTGTTCAGGCCCGCACCTTACTGAAGGCAGAGTTTGACAACCTCCCGCAGGAGGAGCAGGACACTTGGAATGCCAAGGCAGCGGAGGCTCACTTCATTAAACGGCAGGCTGCAGCGCGCGAGGCAGCTCTTCCAGAGGTCGAGCCCCTACCTGAGGCCTGTGGTCCTACTCCCATGTGCGGCCTCAGTGGTGACGGCCTCCCGCTGAGCCATCAAGCCTTCTTGGCCGCGGCAGAGAGTGACCCCGCAGCCGCTTTCAACCAGTGGGGCCAGCAAGCTCGCAAGGAGTTTCGCGACACAACGTTTGTTAAAGATGCAAACAGGATCCCCCCGAAAAAGAAGATCTCATTGTGGCGCTCGTGCTGGCAACGCCACAGTGGCGTGTGCCAGTCCAAGGATTCGTCCATCTACGAGCCGTGCCTGAAGAGCGGTGCGGCCCTCTCGCGGTACCTCTGGGACAAACAGTGGCAGTTCACTTGGGTGCGGGCAGACCTCACGGCTGCCGATCAGCACGATGTTATGGTTGCAGGCGGTTATTTCTGGGTGGCGTATACCCGAGGTGCGAACCCGCTCATGTCGCTATTTCTTGCAGGTGCCCCTGGGAGTGCAACGCACTGTCGCAGACTCGTCCCGTTGCGCTTCTGTCTCCTCTCCCCTCTCCTCCCGCCCCGCCCCTCTCCCTCCCC
The DNA here is from genome assembly GCA_963575745.1 of Prorocentrum cordatum. Taxonomy (NCBI): domain Eukaryota; class Dinophyceae; order Prorocentrales; family Prorocentraceae; genus Prorocentrum; species Prorocentrum cordatum. The sequence continues at coordinate 183,429 of CAUYUJ010014625.1, forward strand.
CCCTCGCCCTTCCGCTCGCCCGCCCCCCTCCGTCCCATTCTCCTCCGTTTCCTTTTCCTCATTGCCCGCCCCTTGCCCTTGTCGCCTCTGTCGCCACCCCCGCACCCTTGGGTGCCCCCATCGCTCGATAGTAACTTTGTGTGAAGCTTCCTATCTTTGAGCTCTCCAGAGGCCCCCCCCCCCTCCGCCCGTCTTAGCTTTTAAGAGCCGCCCCGCGCCAGCAGGTGAACCATGCGGACCTGGTGAGTCAGTGCAATTTACTACAGACGGGGACAAGCTAGTGGTCCTTAACCAGGTATCGTTGATGAAGAGACTCTTGGGGGGCGCGGCGCCCACGCCAGGGCAGCAGCTGCTGTTGCGGAAGCTGAGCAGCAAGGTCGCCGAGAGCCCAGACTTCCCCTTGGGCGTGAGCGATATCACGCAGACCCTGGTGCCCGACGTCGTCGTTGACTGCGTGCTTCAGGATCCTCGTATGAGAATCGCCCCCCTATTCACTTGATACACCCCTTCCCCATGTGCGAGGTTGGGGTGGGGGATTGGCGTTGGGGATGCTCGTGCGAGCACGCGAGTGAGGACGGGCTTGTAGCAGGACGGCGCTAGGTAGGATGGAGGGGGCTTCGAGACGCCCGTGGCGGTCGGAGCGGAGGAAAACGGAGGAGGATTTGGAGGAGGGTGGAAGGGGGGCAGAGTGCGAAGGAGAAACGTGTGATGGGGTGGGAGGGCACGGTGGAGGAGTAGGGAGAGCGCGAGGAGGATACGGATGCTCAGTTTGCCAGCCTTCTCCCTCCAGGGCGCGGTGCCAGAGAAGACGGGCATCGCCGATGAGGATTGCAAGTTCCTCCAGATGTTCGACCCCAGCACCAGCTGCGGTCGGCTCATTGCTCACTTCCACAGCCTCTTCAACGCAACGGATATCGAGGGCACGATTTCGACAGTTGGCAACATCTTGCAGACCCTCCCGCGCGTTGAGGGGCCTGAGTTGGTGCTGGAGAGTAGTGACGACGACGACCCTGCGGCGCCCGGCGAGGCCGCCGAGGAGCTTCCTGTTGGAGCTGCCGTTGCGGCGGGCGCCTCAGGGGCAGTGGCAGCTGCAGGTCCTGCAGCCGCAGCCGCAGCAGCCGCCCCAGCAGCCTCGCTGGCAGCTGCCCCCCCAGCAGCCGCCCCAGGAGCCGCCCCAGCAGCCGCCTCAGCAGCCGCCGCAGCAGCCGCCGCAGCAGCGGCGCCAGCGGCTGATCCTGCCGCCGGGGGAGAGGCCGCGGCCGCAGCTGCCCCAGCTGCCGCAGCCGACATAGAGGCGGGGCCAGCGGCCGCAGCAGAGGCTGACCCAGCGCCACCGCCCCCGATTCCAGCCCCAGAATGGGGCCGCCGAAGGCGGGGCACACCGTGGGGCGTCTTCCAGATCGCACAGATCTGGAGCGGGGACGTCCATATTGGTTGGGGTGCCACCTGCGGTCAGCACCAGAACGCCCTAGACGGCGCAGTTTGCAAGCGTAACATCAAGTACAGAGGTCGCCGTGGGACAGACATTCTGGACGATGCGGGCTGCGTGCGGCAGCTGAAGCGCTGGCTGCTGGCGGGGATGGCCATTGATCCCCTCGACCCCTGCGCGCGCGATCTGCATATGCAGGTGCCCATTCGAACGATTGGGCCCCAGCGCATGCCAGAGAATCTTGACAGCCCCCCTTGATGGTCTCTCAATTCGACAGGGGATCGGTGATAGCATGAACTTCCGAGGGGGAGGGGCTCTGACTCGTGAAATTATGACGATGCCGTCTCGTGGCGATGTTGATGTTCATGATGGTGATGACGATGGTGATGACGGTTGTGTCTCCGAAGCCTAACCTGCCAGAGTAGAGATATGCATCCGCGCAAGTACCACGGGGGGCTGTCCAGCGCCAGGGGGTAGGTTTTCGACGATGTGGCAGAGCCACAGGTGACGAGCGGATTCGGGCTATCCGTGCTCTTGGCCTGTGCGCTGCTGCGGCAGTGATAAACGCCATTGCAACCCCCTCTTCCTCCCACGACGATGTGGCAGAGCCACAGGTGACGAGCGGATTCGGGCTATCCGTGCTCTTGGCCTGTGCGCTGCTGCGGCAGTCGCCATTGCAACCCCCTCTTCCTCCCACGTTCCCCCCCCCCCTCTCCTCCTGTCTCGCTCCGTCTCCTCCGCCTCCGCCTACTCCTGGCCCTTCTCCGCAGCCTCCGTTTCCTCCTCGCGCGTGCCCATCTCAGCGCCTTCTCGTGGTCCTGGCAAGCGGCAGTGGTGGAGGGTTGCGGGCGGGGGGGGTGGGCAGCGGGGCGGAAAGTTCGGGCGGGGTCATACGCGCGGCCTTTCGCCTACCGCTTGTTCATCCACTGAGCAGACGCTCTACGCGCCACACCCAAGCCAGAGACATCTCCAGGGCTCTGCCGATGTGGTCGCACCGTTGCGCGTGTGACAGGGGGAGACTGATATCTGCTGAAGTAGGTTCCGTTTTGTTTATCTTAAGTACGCGTTATTCCTGGACTCCCCCTATATACTCACACAGGGCATGATATCAGGAGGTCCCTTCGTATCTCAGGGAGCGTGTGTCCCGGGCAACCCGCTTGGTAGTTTACACCATTCCAAAAGCCGGGGTTCCGTTTTACTGGTGCGCAGCTGTCTGAGCTCAGACACCATCTTGGAGCTGGGAGTTCAGCTCACAACCTTCGGAATTACCCCGCCCGCGATGGGCAAGCACCCCGAGCTGCCCGCCAGCCAGCCTCCCGCTCTCGCGGCGAAGTCCATCATGGCTTCCCTACGCCGCAATGCTGCGACGGCCCCCTCCGGCAGCGCCGGCTCCGACGGCCCCAGGAAGAAGCCCCAGGCGGCGGCCGCCCCCCCAGCCAAAGCCAAGCCGAGGGCCGCCCCCAAGAGCAAGGGCACGGGCGCGGGCAAGGCCAAGAGCAAGGCCGCGCCCTTGCCGCCCGCGCCCTCGGCAGTGGAGCCCTCGCCTGCCACGCACTTGCCGTCCGCTCCCGCGGACGTGGAGCTCTCGCCCCCCTCGAAGCGACGCCGGCGCCACTTCGCCGATGACGTGCAACAGGCTCGGGCTGCAGACTCCGACGACGACGCCGCGACGCAGCCAGGTGCGCCAGTCATCCCAAGCCCACCTGCGCACGCTTCTGGCGACAGTGGGGTGTCTGCCGATGTCGCTCGCCTGGACGAGGAGCTGAGCAGCCTCTGCGCAACCATGCCGGAGCCAGCTATGTCCCCAGAGCAGGGCAGCCTGGACCCAGTCATGGCCTCGGGCCACCCGAGCGTCTCGTCGCCAACGGGCCCCAGTGGTCATGAGCAGCACGCCCTTTCATCGACCTGTGGCGTGGCGTGTGGTGCTGCTGGTTCGCCGGCTGCTGTCATCGCCCCCGATCTGCAGTCTGGCGGCGACGGCTTGGACGCAGCGGCCGCTGCTCCAACGCAGCCAGGTCCAGAGCCGTCCAGCCTGCCCGCTCCCTCGGACGTCAGTGGTACGGAGCCGCCAACCTACAAGGAGGCGCCATCGCCTGGTGTGCGGCCCGCAGCGGGTGCCCCTGCACCCGCCGCTGCTGCCGCTGGAACGACACATGCGCAGGTCGCCGACGTGGACGCCACGCTGGAGGACTCGCTGTCTGACTTGCTCGCCGAACATGGCGTCGAGGATGCCGACAGGCTAGCCATCGCCCCTGCCTTGCAGCCTGCCCCCAGGCGGGCGCCTGCTGCGGGCGCTGCCCCGGGGCGATTGGCGCAGGATGCTGCCGTTGAGTTCTACTTCGACGAGGCGAGGGAGCATGCCGATTTCGATGTGAGGGTCTTCGGCCCCGAGGCCGCTCGGCAGATGGCTCAGGGCAATGCCCGCCGCCTGGCCGCCGTCGAGGATCTCGCCACCCCAGCTCAGCTGTCGCCCCCGACGCCGCCACGAGAGCGCATGCCTGCCACCCCGCAGCATGCATCCGACTCACCGGTTATAGTGCCGCAGAAGCGCAGGCAGATGCTGCCGACGTTGGGCCTGCAAACCCCCCGCGCGCTGGCCAAGCAGCCGCGCTTCACGCCACAGTTGAGGGCCGTTCCCGAATCCCCCAGCTCGCACAGCACGGGGTCCATGGTGCCGATGCAGCACTCGCCACTCGCAGCGTCCCCAGCAGCGTCGCCGGGCCCCCGTGGCGGGCCCTCAGGAGCAGCTGTCAAGCTGGGGGCCTGCTCGGATATTGTCCCAACGAGTGGCCCACAGTCCCAGCAGGCGGCGAAGTCGCCGCAGCAGCCGCCGGTGGCGACTGACCTGGTGCTCCGCGAGGCGCCAAGTCGTGCTGCTGCTGCCGCGTTGTGTCCTCTCTCTCTCCTGCCCCCGCGCACCATCGGCCGCGTCGCCCGACTCATCCCTAGGCGTTGTCGGCTGGCAGTCGGGGTCCCAGGTGGATCCCATGTAGGGGGGGGGGGCATCGGGCTGCAGCGGCCTTGGCGATCGCCTCCCCGCCCTCTCGCCCTTCTCTTTAGCACCCCGTGCCTGCCTTGGCCGCCCCCCCAGGCGGATCTGGACGTGCAGGCCGTCGGCGACCTCCTCGGCAGCCTCTTCCAGGGCTTGCCCGACGCGGACAGCGACGCTAGCGACGAGGCCCTGCCTTCGCGTCGTCGCCACGTCGGATTGTTGGTCGGGGGGATTGGTTTTGTGGAGGCAGTTTTTGGAGATTCCCGAAAATATGGCCGTACGAGATGTTCTCGTACGCCTCCCCCCCCAGAAATCACAGGAAATTACACCCCGAGAAATTCCAGAAATTACGATCCTCGTGAGGGGTGCGCTCGTACGATAAATTCGGATTTCCCGTAAAATAATTTTCGGTGTGTGGCCGTACGAGTTGTACGGGTATCTTCTCGTACGGGGTATTTTTCGGGAAACCCCACAAAACTACATGAAACGCCAGCTCCCGCCCCCCCGCTAATTCAGACGCCACGCGCCTCCCGCACCCCTGCCGCAGGCCTCGGAGGGCGATGCGAGCATGCCCGAGCCTGATGAGGTCGTCGCCGCGCTTGGGGCGCGGGCTTGTAGCCTCGGCTCGGCGGCAGCAGCGGGGGTGGCTGCAGTAGCAAGGGCGGTGGTGGTTCGAGCAGCGGTGGCAGCGGTGAAGCTGGCGACGGCGTTGGCGGCGGTGGGGTCTCGTCGGTCGTTCTCGGCGACGGCCCCTGGCGGGCTGCGACTGGACAGGGCCCTGGGGTCCATGGGCCCCTGGCGGGCTGCGTCCGTGACGGCCATGGGCCCCTGGGGGCCGGACCGATGGCAATGTCTCGCAGGGCGTCTCAGGGCGCCAGCGGCCTCCGCGTGGCTGCATCAGGAGCGCGTGACACTCACCGCTCAGGGCCCGCCGTCACGTTCTCCCCGCCCTCTGGGCGGACCCTCCTGTGCTCCGACCTGCCCTCCTACTGTCGCTGCTGCGGGCTCAGCACGTGGCGCCCCCGCGCGATATCCCACTCCATCGCGGCCGACCGCGTCTGGCAGATATGAGCGTGCCGCAGCCTCCTGCGCCTGCGCCCCCAGTGGACGAGTCCGTTGCTGGCAGTGGCTGTGCGCGCATCGAGGACGTCGGCTCAGTGGAGACCGCACCTCCGGGGGTCCAGAGCGAGCCCCACGCGGCGGTTGGCGGGGTCGTGAACCAGCCAGAGACGGACCCATGGCTGCAGCCCACCCCCGTCGACCTTGGACCTGACCCATGCGTCGCGGACGGCGCGCCGTCTCACCAGAGTTCCGACCCATTCTCGTATGAGACCCAGCCTTCGTCGTCGGAGACCGACGTGCCCTCGCCGCCTGAGGGGCCTGAGCCGCCGCCAGGGCTTTACCTGCAGGTGCCGCCGCCGCCGCCCTTGCACCCGCCGACTGAGAGCGCCGACTCCGTTCTGCCATCCCAGGACGTGCTGCCAAGCAAGGCCCCACCACCAGCGCTGCCCTTCAGTCCGATCCACGCCCCGCCGCTCGCTACCATCCACGGCGTTCCAGCAAAGCCACCGCCGGGCGTGTCTGCGAGCGTGTGGCTAGGGAAGCCGCCGCCAGCCTCCCGCACGCCGCGCAGGATGGCGCTCCCGCCACCACCGCCCAAGACGCCTCCCGCGGGCGCGAAGGCCCCGCCCGCGCTGGCTTCACCAGCCCCGAAGCCAAAGCCCAAGCCGCCCCCCCCGGCCTTCCTCGCGGGTGAGCGTTCCGCTCGCGAGCTCGCGCTGGCAGCGCGCGCGCCGCTCGCACCTGTGCCTGAGGGCAGCATGGTGCTGGACCCAGAGCCCTATGTCGCCTCGCCCACCGACTCGTCGGATGGGGATGATCCGTTTCCCTTGGCGCATGCGCAGGACCCCTGGGCTCCAGTGCAGAAAGCCCCGCCAGCAGTGCTCCCCCAGAAGGCGCCAGCGCCGATGCTGCCGCCTGTCGTCCACGGACTGCCCCCGCCAGGGGCCGCGCAGCAGGCGGCCTATTGCGGCGGCGCTTCGATATTACTGGCGACGCCGTTGGGGATGGCGACAGCGATGGGTCGGCGGCGATGTTCACGTCGGGGGCGGGGGGGGGGACCCGTTAGCGGCGATGTCTCCCGCCAGGCGGCTGGCAGCTCGAGCGCGGGCATCCCGTTCAAGAATCCGCCGGCGAAGCATCCGGCTGGGGCGACTCAGGTGATGCCCTCGCCCTTGCCCTCAGTGCTCCCCCCCTCCTCGCCGTTGGTGCTGCTACTGCTGGTGCTGCTGATGTTGCTGCTGCTGCGTGCGCTGTGGATAGTTGCCTTAAACTCAGTGGGATGTGTTCTGGGCCTCAGTGGGGCCCTGATGTGACCGCTGCCAGACCTTCCTTCTCCTCCTTCCTCCTCCACCTCCTCCTCCTCCGTGTCACCCCCCCCTCCTCCTCCTCCTCTCCTTCTCCTCCTCCTCCGCCTCCTCCGCCTCTTGCTGCCTTCACCATTTCGTATTGAGCCGCTACCCCTGGCTTCATTATGCGCCCCTAGCCCTCTTCCTGCTCCTCCTGGTGTTTCTCCCCCTCCACCTCATCCTCCTCGTCCCCGCGACGGTGACCCACATCCACCATCATCGCGAGATCCCCGCGGTCAACATGGTCTTCGGAGCCATGTGGGCACACTACGCATTCCTCACCTTCAGGCAAAAGCTGGACCTTCTGGTCTCGTAGTCTCCGACTCTTGCGAGAGCGGTCAGGCCAACGCAGACAGCTGGTAGCGCGGTGTCTGTTGCTGGGGAGTGCCCAGCAGCCGACGCCGCGCTGGCAGCCCTTGTCAGCAGGTCTAGCCGCTCTAGCGGCTCCGGAGACCACGCCCCCTCCACCGCCAGGATGGATGGCAGACGTACTACACAGATGATTTCCACGCGGTCTACTTCCACAACACTGTGACGGATACGCAGCAGTGGTACCCGCCCGATGAGGAGAGCGCGGGCACAGGGGGTTCTTGAGCTGACTTTAGTTCTGCGCGCTTTAACAGATAATTGGTGAGCCCCCTTCCACGACGGAGGTTTCACCACCTGTCGTGAATACGAGCTAGCTTAGGCGTGGCATCCGCGCTGCCAGGCAACGCCAGACTTGGGTCGCCTGCAATGTCATCTCCACCCCGTCTCCATCTGTTTTTTTTCCTCTCTCTCTCTCTCTGTCCCTGCACGATCCGTCTCTGTGCCTGTCCGACGCGTCTCTCGCTCTCTATCCCTCGCCCTCTGTCTCTGTCCCATCCGTCTCTGTGCCCCCCCCCCCACCACCACTCTTCTCTGCACGCCGCTTCCTGCGCGCCCCGGAGCCTAAGGTCTACGCAGGCCAGGTGCAGCGCCGAATCGCCTTCAGGGCGCCCAATCCCACGACGTGGTGACCGCCTCTTTGCCCTGCGGGACCGAGAAAAAAAGATGGTGCAGAGGAAGCGGAGTGCAGAGAAGAGTGGTGGTGGTGGTGGGGGGGGGCACTGGCGTGCCACCGTGTGCAGCATGTGGCAGGTGTTCCGAAGTTACGTTGGCATGTGCAATGTCTTGCTTGCGGCTCATGTTTGCGCATGGGAGGACTCTGCAGTTGTGGCGCGGCCACGGCCGCTTGAGGCCGTCATGGACCGATGTCGGTCGGTCCGCCAGTGCTCCTGGCCCTTGGGGGGCTGTCGCCAGGTCCTGCGTTGCCCTTCTGTCGGCGTGGCCCTTGGGGGCCTGTCGCCAGGTCGGAGCGTTGCCCTTCTGTCGGCGTGGCCCTTGGGGGCCTGTCGCCAGGTCCTGGGTTGCCGCGTGTCCACTGGAGGCCTCTGGACACTTGTAAAGACCGCTGGAGGCTATCAGCCCGCCCCCTCCCTTGCCGCCCAGGTCCAAGACGACCCGCTGCAACTGGCCATCAAAGCCATGCACGACAAGATCCCACCTCAGCACTTGCCCTGTCTCCTGGACGGTATCTCCGAGGGTGCCTTCAAGGTTGGGACAGGCTATGTGTATACATCTTCTCCATACCATCTGTCGTCTGTCTTCATAAGCCCACGCTCCCCTCCCGCTGTTTCCGACGCACCCCCATGCCCTCCCCCCCGTCCTGCCCCCCCCCCTCACCCCCCCCCCCCCCCGCCCCCCCCCTCCCCCCCCCCCCCCCCCCCCCCCCCCCCCCCCCGCACCCCCGACCCCCACCACCCCTCAGTGCATCTGACGCTTCCCAGCCAGGGATGGGGCGGCACGCGTGGGAGTGGGGAATGGCTTCCTACTGGGTTCCTTGGGATGCGTGGGTGGAGGTCGGGCGGGGGGGGAAGAGTTTGTCTTGCCCAAGCCTCGTGGATATCCACGAAGCCCCCCGCCCGCCCCCGGCTTCGATCGGCTAGAGGCTTCAGCGGGAGCGACGTCTTCGCCAAAATCCTCGAGGCCTTTTCGCGGGAGTGGGAACGCCGCTACCAAAAATCTGTTTCGTTTGAGTGCATCTTCCAATGCGAGAAGGGCAACTTGCAGCAGGCCTTCCTTCGCTCGCAGTTCCCTGGCGTCAAGTATTTGTTTGGAGACATGGCGGAGCCAGCGCCTTAAGCCGCGTTGCTGGGTTCCGCGCCCCCCGTGCCCCACCGGCAACGCATTTGTTAGATGGCGTTGCGGAGCGACGTCCCGCTTGCATGCACGCCCCCACCCTCCCCCGTCTTTGGCTCGGGCGCTTTCTCTTCTCTCGTCTGGCGTTGACCGTGCGCGCGATCAGGCCTTTGTTCGCCACATGATCTGCCGTGTCTTCAGGCCATGCATTAAAGTAGGTAGATCGATGCGTGGACGCACCGATCATCTCTGGGACACTCTGTCTGAGACGCATCTAAGGCTCTCCAAGCCGAGGGTCCTGGACCTTAAATCTGGGACTCGTGTTGTGGTGCCGCCAGTGGATGTTTTTTTCTGCTGGGTTTACGTGCACGACCAAAAGTGCATTGAACGGGGCTACGAGAGGACAACGTCTGTCACCCATTCAGAGTGGCGAGGGAGAAACAGGCAAGGCTTGGCGCATGACTGCGGACTACATTCAAAAAGCTCGGCCTCGCGTCGTTGTTCTGGAGAACCTCACCGCGCTCATGAATGAGGCAGAGCCGGGGGCGTGCCCCGACAGCATCGCCATCTGCGAGTTCCTGCGCGAGAACGGCTACTCAGCCCGTGCCGCGGCCTCGGGACTAGCTTATTGGCACTGGCGGCACTGGCGTGCGTTACCGTTCGGGGCCTGACGGCGGCGGCGGGGGGCGACGAGGTCAGGCGCTTGAGGATAGCCCGGGTAAGGATTGTGCTGCCCTGCAGTTTGCCTCGCTTACACTTCCTGCCTCCGCCGGCTGCCCCCCCCCCCGCCCTATGCCAGTGCCCATGTTGTTGCATCGGCCCCGCCATCCGTCTCCGCATCCACTTCATCTCAGCCCCCCCCCCCCCCCTCCACTCCCCTGCCCTGCCGCAACGCTTAGGCGATGCGTGTGAACGCGCAGGAGTACGGCTCCGTCGTCACGCGCATCCGCATGGCGGTGGTGGCCTTGCTTGATGATTCGGTTGGAGCGGGGCTTACTGTGGTATCGTCCGTGCTTCCGGCGATCAAGGTCCCACAGCTGCCGCTCGATTCTTTCTTTGAATGGGAGAGCGTTCCCCTCTTTGAGGGTTCCGAGCCCCCCGCGATCAAGAAACTGAAAGGTCTTTCGCAACAACACGGTGAGTACTTCACGGATGCAGGCATCGCTTACCCTCCTGACCTCACAAACTACGATCCAGAGTTGGCGACTGTGGTGAGCCCGCTGTGCAACGCGCAGATCGAGGCGCGCCCTGCAGCTTCAATGCATTGTACATGTCCTCGCGTCATGCCGGGTTTGGCGCCGCCCGTCGAAACGTCGCAAGACTCCCCCCCCCCCCACCCACCCGTAATGTGATGTGCCCTGTGATGGGCCCAGTGTTGCCGCTTTTTTACTTGGACGCCATTTTGCGAGTCCGCTTGATCGTGAGGGGGGCCAGGGCTAGGAGCCTGGAGGCGACGGGGGACGGCGGAGAAGGCGCCCGGGGAGGAGACAGATCACGCGCTCCAGCAGGATCAGGATTAGCACTGGAGCGGGGGCGGCCAGGGGACGGCGGAGGAGGCACCTGGGAAAGAGGCAGAGGACGCGCTCGCTCAGGATCAGGAGTTGCACTAGAGGGTGGGGTCAAACTGGTGGGGGGATGCGCTAGCCGAAGAGGAGAGCGAGGAGGGTGCCCCCCAGCCCCCCCCCCCCCCTCAGCACAGGTGGCAATCTACGGCCACGAGTGCGACCCCTGGCCAGCAGCTCCAGGGATTATCCAGTGGGCAGATATCAACTTGTCTCTTCGTTTCTCCCTCGGGAGCGATGGCCGCGGAGCCGTGTTCAAGGAAGCGATGCCGACTCTCACTACCAAGTCGGTGCTCATGATGAGGATCATGAAGGCTGACGGCACGCGGCATTGGAGGCGCCGCCGATACCCGTTCTCTCTTACTGCCCGTCGTCTCTCGTTGTTTCTGCCCCGCCGCTCCCGTCGTCTGTCGTTGCCACGTCCTTTCGCTGTAGTATTTGATTGCCTTTCTCACCGCTCCGATCATGGTCGATCCCCTCTAGGGCACGGGCATCTCAGCTTCTTTCTTTGATGCGTGTTTCGCCCCAATCGTCCTGCTCCGCTGTCGGCGCCAGGCTGATCACGGGCGAGCTCCTGCTCAGGCTCATCGGCTTCTTTGGTGCCGGGCCCACTGAGGACGGATTGGCGCGCCTCCTTGTGGGGAATGCTTACAGTGGATTTGCGTTTGCCGCGGTTGCTTTGGCTGCTTTCTCGGGGGTCGGGCGGGGTCGCCACCCGTGCATTGGCGACTCGGCGTAGATGGCAATTAGACGAAGGTGGGATCTTTAAGGGGGATTTCGGATTTCAGGTTGATGTTTACGGATGACAGATTGGGTAGCGCACGCGCAACTCTCAGGGGATGGAGTAGATGGGGGGAGGGATGAGGCGGAGGAGGAGAATTGCCCGGACAGTCTACGCCCCCGTTTCCAGCGGCTTGCGTCGGGGGTCTCACCTCCAGGCAGCGTTCCTACCGCGCCGGGCGAATTTGCATTTGATTCGGCCCCGACCCTCTCCCTGATGATCTGGGCGTTGCCCCGCTCATCCATCGAGCTGCGGGTAAGCCGAGGGAGAGGGTCGCCTGTGAAGGCGCGCAGGCAAGCTTCCAGGGCAGAGAGTCGGTCGCGGCTGATTCTCTGTAAAACCTAATTCCGCACTGTGTGGATGTGTCTCCTCGTCGCCCCCTCCGCACCTCCCTCCGCGCCTCCCTCCCCCCCCCGCCCCTCACTGCCTCCATCCTTCCCTTGTGCCTACCTCGCTCGTCACCCTCCTGCGGCTAGTACTGTCACACGCTTGCTTCCTCGTCCGAGCCTGGGGGAAAGGGGTGGGGCGGTGCAGAAGGACGCAGGACATTCGCAACGGCGCAACGCACTCCTCCTGCTCATCATGCAATTGCCGCCTATAGTTATCCCATTGTGTCGGGGCCCGCACGCCGCTGAACCACTGCCGCCTGTGGGTCGCGCGTTCAGCTCGGAGGCTCGAGAGCTTCCTGCGGCGGAGGCCGATCACTCGAGCACCGCGGCCCCGCACCGCCTGGCCCGTCGCCCCGCGGACTCACAGGCCCATGGCAGACACTGGCGCTAACCAGCCTGACCCAGCAGAGACGCCCGACCTTCTCTACGGCCGCGGCGATCCGTCTCGGGCCCGTTACGGGCTGTGGGGCGCTGAGAACGTCGACAAAATCGTGATCTCTTGCACGTTTGAGGCAGGCGTGCAAGTTGAGGTCACATGTTCCTCTCTATCGTCCTACCCCAACTCCCCGCAACCTCCCCGCCCAACTCCCCGCCTCTCCGCGCGTGCTAGGTCATCCCGGACGGCAGGCTGTGCGGGTTATGCGGCCGCCGCGACACCGAGCAGGACCACGTCTTCAATGGTGAGTGCTTGCACTGGGGGTTCAAGCCAATGAACAAGAAGAACCGCGGCTCGTTCTGCTTCTACTGTGTGCGGACCCACGCAGGCTTCTGGGCATGGTGCGTCTGCTGCTGCTTGTCCCCCGCCCCCCCGCCTCCCCAGCATCGACGTCCTCCTCCTCCTACGTCGTAGTTCTCCTCAGTGTCCTGTTTTTCTCCTGGCCGTCCTCCTCTGTCTCCTCTGCGTGCTAGCCGAGCGCCTCCGCCCCGTCCCCCCCCAGCCCCTCCGCCTCATTCTTCATGTCCTCCTCCTCCTCCTCCGCCTTCTCCGCCTCCTCCTCCTCCTCCTCCTCCTCCTCCTCCTCCTCCTCCTCCCCCCCCCCCCCCTTCTCCCCCTCCTCCGTCTCCTCCCTCGCCTCCTTCTCTCCTTCTCTCCGCCCCCCCTCTTCGTACTCTGTGCCAGGAGGAGAACGAGGAGGATGCGACGGGGGTAGATGGGGTGGCGAGGAGGCGCATGATGGGCTTGCAATCTCCCAGCCAGGATTCTACGGAGATCAGCCAGCGACGCAGACGTGCGCCCTGCTGGTTCCAGTCATTGGCAGCAACCGTGAAGTGTGCGAGGAGTTCTTCACTCGCCGACACGAGGCCGTGGCCTACTTCGTGAATGCGAAGGCCACCCGCGGGGTCAGAGTTGCCTGGCGCGAGATCCAAGAGAAGGTCGAGAGCTACAATAAGCACGAGGTGCAGACGAAGCGAGCTCCAGACAGGATACTTCTACTGGCCGATTATCAGGCGTCGCTGGGCGACCCGTACAGCAACGGTAAGGGCCACCAGGTGTGCATGTACAAAGGGCACCAGTGCGTCCGCATCCCTGGGAAGCTGGAGTGGCTGGTCCAAGAAGTGGAGACGCAAGGCGTTAGCAAACGCCGCCTGAACCAGCACTCGGACGACGCCATCTTCGACGGTCAGCTCCAGCGTGGATTTGATGGGTTGGTGTCTAGTCTGACAAGCTTGTTTGCACGGCCATCTGGTGAGGAAGCCCCTAGCATTTTTTGCCAAGGCGTCTGCTCCGCCGCAACCAGCTTGCATCCCGGCTCCGCCAGCTGTCGCTACGCCACAGGGTGGGATGCAGCCCGGCAGCAGCTGCGGCGTGTTTCAGGCCGCGTACTTCCCAGTGGCCATGCCGCCAGCAGCGCCGCCATCAGCACCCAGTGTGCCTGAGCCAAAGAAAGGCGCCAGGGCCAAAGGCAAGGCTGGGGCGGGTCCTCGGCGCATCCGTCCATCCACCGAGTCTGACTCAGAGGGTGCGAACAGCCGCCGGGGACCTGGCCGCCCGCGCGCGAACAGGCGCCAGGTGCTGCTCACGCACTTGAAGGAGTTTCGCGAGAGCGCCCAGGACGAGAAATACTTCGCCATCGCCAACTTTCGCAGGCAGCTTGAGGGCGCAGTCGCCAATTTCAGCAACACGATCGTGCCTGCTAAGCAAGTGGAGGAGGAGCGCAAAAGCGCAGCTGAGCAGGGTCAGCCAGAACCAGAGCTCTACGCGGACAGCGACGACATCCAGGCGCTGAGGAAGCAGGGCCAGGAGGCGGTCTCCATTGCGAAAGCCTGGGCGAAGAACTCCGAGTTCGACAGAGACTTCGCCAGGTCTTACCGCATGTCCTTGACTTTTTTGTCTACACCTCCTACAGCGGAGGTGCCGCTCCCAGCCTGGATGCTCCAGGAGTTTATCGCTAAACAGGTCGAGGCCCGACTATGCATGAATCAGTTGGCTCTCCTGGATGCGAGTTTCCCCTGGCTGACCACTGCCCCGCTTCCAGGCGACCCATTGTCGCCGCTGATAGGGATGGGGACTGTGGTCAGTTAGCGTGGAAACCTGCAACCATTGGCGTCCACAGTGTCATGCCACAAGGCTGCGACTCCCGACGAGGCTATGTGGTGTCTTTTGAGCCCTGAGAAACTAGCGGAAGCAGGGTACCCAACGCCAGCGTCGCAGATGGCAATGTGCACTGACATGGCCAAGATGAAGATTAGCATGATTGCGCAGAGCAAAGCGCAATTCATTTGTCAGGATTTGGCACGGCTGGCGTCGTCTCTACCATCGTCGGCGGATGACAAGGTGAAGGCCGACATGAACGCCTTGAAGGTAGCGCTGGGCTTGCTCGACGAGAATGCTATGCCGCTGGCTACTGAGCTTGAGGTTGCCGGCGAGGCCGTGGAGGCCATCATGAATAATGCGTTGCCGATGGCTGGCTCAGTCGTGCAGTGGCCTGAAGCCAAGAAGCTCTTGCGCGATGCGCAGGTCGCTTTGGCAAGCTTCTCCAAGGGCTATGACCAGTCGAAGCGGATCAGGTCTCTCCTGCAGAAGGCGCTCGACAATGCCCAGCAGGACGCGACGACCCTGGACTTGCGCACCCGCATGGTCAGCACAACGGGCCACATTAAGGGCATATCGGACGTCCTGGCCGAGTCGACGCCGCTGTCAAAGAGGTACTTCGTCACCCCCGAGGTGGAGGACGCGCTGGTGGAGTACAGTGGGATCGCTGGGGACCTGCTCCTGGACATGTCTAAGGATCGCCCTCTCCCGATGCCCCGTGACATCCGCATTGCATCCCTCCCTTGCCTTACTCCAGCTTTCCAATCCGTTGCTCCCGTGTTGTCATGTCGCCTCTTGCCATGCGCCCAGTCCTCTCCACGAGGAGCTCGTGGACAGGGTTGTCACAGCGATGGACCGCCCGCTTGAGGAGGCGATTTGGGACAACACCGAGTGGGCTGGTGGGTCGAAGCTATTGGCTGACTTGATTGGGGCAGTGGACGATATACCGAAGCTGTCCAAGCATACGCAGAGCGAGCTTGATACGCGGGGGTACTCGGAGACGGCTAAGTTGGTCGATGCGTCACCTGGCGTTGTGAAGATGTTCCACGACCGCAACGAGACTGGAGCGCTAATTGCACGGGTGCCCGAGTACATGGAGAATGTCCGTAAGGCTCTGGCTGGGAACCTGACGCAATTCTGGGAAGGTCATGCCGTGGCCGAATCGGTCTCTGCCGTGCTGGAGAAGTTCGCGACCTCCGAGGCGTTCGCGGATATATCGGGCATGCTGGCCAAGCGCCTCACTGAGCGCATCGAGATGTTCGTCCGCATAGCGAACGGGGCCATCTTTGGCAACTTCCCGAATGACTTGTTCTGGCAGGCCGCCTGGGCCGACTCCCTCTGCACGCCAGATGACATCATCGGGCGGGCGGTCTTGATCTGCGGCTCGGGCTACGGCGTGGCCCTCACGCAGGACGCCGAGGCGGCCTTCCAGGACGCGACTGAAGCCGCGAGGTACTCTGACGAGGTGTTCCGTTGGCACGTGGGGGCGATCATGAACGTAGGCAGGGTGTGGCTTCGTGGTGTCCCATTGATCACGTGCAAGCTTGACTTCGACGCGGACGCCGCCAAGGCGTGGGTCGACGGCAGAGATGCGATGGACAAGCTGGTGCTGACGGTTGACTCCATCCTCCGCTCGCACGAAGCAGCCAGCGGCATGACCTTTGCCGACTGGGACTGGGGCGTTAAACCAGTCGGACCATGAGGAGGACGGAATGCATTGGGGAGCAGGCGTACCAGGGCGACGGGGAAAGATGGGAGACGACGAGGAGGATGAGGCGGCGACGGTGGACGCAGTGGACGTGGAGGCGGAGGGGGAGGGGGGGAGGTGGAGGAGAAGACGACGGAGTTCTCCTCCTCCTCTTCCTCCTCCACCTCCTGTCTTGCGCGTTATCCGTGTAAAGGGTCCACGTCTCTCAGGCAAACTATTTGAGGAGTGGGGCTTCTCGAACAACGAAGCGCATGCCAGGTGATGTGTTGTCGGTGAGAGCTTCTCGGAGGTCTCTTGGGCGCATCTTGAGCTCGCTAGGGGTCCTGTTGGGGATCTCTTGGCGCCCTCATGGGGCCCGCTTGGAAGTCTTTTGGGGTCCTCTCTCAGGAATTCCCAGCGGGGGTCGTCTCCGCCGTCCTTCCCTCGGTCGCCCGCAGTCGCTCAGGACTTCAGGGGCACGATGTTTGTGCAGAACCTCGAGACCTGCTTCGATGCGAAGGGCAGGTCGGCCTCGGGTCTGTTCGACGGCTTCCCGATCCCCAGGGCCATCCGCGATTCGCTAGTCGCCATCGAGAAGTCGTTGGTGGAGACCCGGTCTCGGTGGATCGCAGGCTTCGAGGCCGCGTACACCAGCATCGGGGACTGGCAGCCGAACTGGCGCCCCGTGAAGGATGTGCTGCTGGCCAGTCCTCCGCACCCAATGACGAAGGAGTTGGTCGGAAACAAAATGCTCAAACAGTTGGGCCAGCTGTGCGCTGACATGGACGCGCGCCTCAAGCTCTGCCGGCGCGTCCCGACCATCTTCGAGGCCACCGACCTGTCCAAGTGGGAGGCCCGCGTGCTCGAGGGGATGGTCACCATATCCCTTACCTTCACAATCTTCTCCATGAAGTACGCCTTCCCCCAGCTCAAGGGCCCCAAAAAGCTCAAGGTTCCCAGGGTTGATATGGAGGAGGGCGAGAGTCAGACGCGGGAGTCGCGGCTCGGGGGAGGATCCAGGAGTGCAACCTCATAGGTGGAAGCGAGGGCAGAGGATGAATGAGGCGTTTCGGCGTGGACAGGCTGCACGGACAGGGGGGGGGAGGAGTTGCGAAGTAGGATACGAGGATGAGGATAATCATGAGTAGCGGGGTAGGTGCGTGGAGCGGGGTCGGAGAAACCGTAGGAGAACTCGGTGAGCAGGAGACGCATGATGATGATGATGATGATGAGTGTGATGATGATCCTGATGCTGCTGATTATGATGATGATGATGATGATGGTGATGATGATGATGATGATGATGATGGTGATGATGATGGTGATGCTGATGATGATGCTGATGATGATGGTGATGCTGATCCTGATCCTGATGATGATGCTGCTGATGATGATGCTGATGATGATGATGATGCTGCGGAGGAGGATGAGGAGGATGTGTTTTGGGGCGGCAGCTGGGGAGGAGGATCATCTCCCCATCCGTCCCCGCCCCCAGATTGCGGCTGACAAGCTCAAGGCCGAGCTCGAGCAGAAGGGCGTGTGGGCGCATATGCCCACCTGCGTCTCCGCCGCCCTCGCGGGCGGCGGCCAGATCCTGGAGGTGGGCGACGGTGAGGTCCCCTCCGACGCGTTCGGCGCGGCTGCGTGAGGCACCGCCGGCGGGGGAGGGGGCGGGCGACGGCTGCGTGGCCATGTGGGTCGGCCTCAGCCTTGCTGCCCCCCCCCGCCCGTCCTCGCACCAGCCTCAGCAGGCCGTGGTAGCAGCTGCAGCAGCCGCAGCAGCAGCAGCCGCAGCAGCAGCAGCCGCAGCAACAGCAGCCGCAGCAGCAGCAGCAGCGGCCCCAGCAGGTGGCCGCAACAGCAGCAGCAGCAGCCGCACCAGTCGCAGCAGCAGCAGCCGCACCAGTCGCAGCAGCAGCCGCACCAGTCGCAGCAGCCGCACCAGTCGGCTGAGGGCGATAGGATAGACTGGACTGGAGCGCCAGCGCACGCCGGCGCGCCGATGGCGAGACTGGAGAAGAGGAGGAGGAGGAGGAGGAGGAGGAGGAGGAAGAGGAGGATGCCTAGAGTGTGGCGCAGAGACTTCCTCTTTGGCACTAGCAGGAGGAGGAGGCGGAGGAGGAGGAGGAGGAGGAGTAGAAGGAGGAGGAGGAGGTGGAGGAGGAGGAGGAGGAGGAGGAGAGGGGGCTCGCGTGCTGCCCGCCCCGCCACGCCTCTCTTCTCCTCGTGCCGCCCTACTCTTCTCCTCGTCCACGTGCTGCTTCCATTTCCCCTTCCATGACCGTTCTGTCCTTCGTATTGCTCCCAGTTAGTTGATCCATCGCGGCCTGCCGGCCCACGTCCCCGCTCAGGGTCTCGCCGCTGGCAGCCGACGGTCGCGTCGAGTATGTGTTCGGCTAGTTTAGGGTTTCAGTATCATGTTGTATTTTCAATATTTTTCAGAATATTTCGTAATTAATTGTTGGGGGCGTTGGAATTATTTATTGGATATGTTTCTATTATTTGTTGGGGAATGGCCCTCTGCGTTCCCCGGGGCCGCTCAAGTAATTCACCGCCCACCAAACCACCCCAACCCAACCCGAAGGCTCATATTTTCCCTCGATTTCCAGTGGGGGGGGGGGGGCGGGAAACGTCGAAAAAACACATGTGGAACCCTTACCCCCCCCAACCTGAAATTCGGGTCTTCGGGTTGGGTTGGGGTGGTCTGGTAGGTAGTCAGCAATCGGGCTTACAGTCAACTCGCATGGGATGGGCCACCTTCCCAAGAGCACCCGTGCATCCTTGCCTCCTCCGCCCATCCTCGGCCGCGTTTGCGGGCCGCGCCCCGCTCGAGAAGCCTCGACATGGGCGTTTTAGGCCCTCGCATCCTTCTCGCGCATCCATGATACGGGCCGACTGTATGGGGATCAACTACTCCAGATTTCGCAATAAAAGGGAGGGGGTCTGGACCCTCCAAGACAAGCCATTTCAGACCTCCCCCGTGGGAGAACCCTCCAAAACATCGTCCCCAGACCCCCCCAGGCCCTCCAAGATAGCCTGGAAGAGACCCCCCCCCGAAATGAGACCCCCCTCCCTTTATTACGAAATCTGGAGTAGATAATCGATTTACTTCAAAGGTGGTGCTCCCGCCGAGTATACAAGCGGCGCGTAGGTTCGTAGATCCACGGGGCATTGTACGCATTTGCTTGTGGATTTGGCGGGGAAGTCAACCTTAGGAAGGCTCGGAAGGTTTTAGGTGCCGATTTCGGGCTGTCGAGGTCCCTCTCTCTACCTTCGGGCCCCGCGAAAGGCTACAGTCGGGGCGCTGAAGAAGGAACTCTTTTCGTTGGGTAGGGGCTCCGTGTTCCTGATTGCTTCGCAGTTTGCCCTACGTTCCCTTAGGTTTTCGAAGGGAAATCGAAGTTCAACTTCTGGAGAGAAGGCGCCCCGTTCCTTACTTAGGGTTCCTTAGGTCAGCGCCCCGACGGTAGGAGAGGCGCGGGGGGGGCGGGACCGGAGGTCTGCTGCACGCAGCCGGCTTCCGCGCCGCTGCCGGGCCCATTCCTCGATGCACGGGCGCCTCCCCGCGCCAGGCGGCGACGGGAGAACCGAAGCATTCGAGGCGAGCAGTGGCGAAGCGTCCCGGCTCGCCTATAGGCCCACCAAAGAGTGTTCTCAGAACATCTTTGGGGGGGTCTGCACGACGCGTTATTAGACCATTTCTGGCTGGGGCCGTCTTGCTTTTGTTGTTTATACACGTCGGACTTGTGTCCTAAGGAGCTTGGTTTTGTTATCAGAACCTTCTTGGGTGCCAAGAACACTTCGTGGTAGGCCTATAGTCACCGAGCGCGTTCCACTATTCGCAAAGTGCCTACTCGCAAACGTCCGAAAGAAACACACATGTCTGCTTGGATGAAATCTATCGTAGGTTCCCCTCGGCAGACCCACGCCATCTGCGAGTAGCTACTCTGCGAGTAGTGGAACGCGCTCCTCTACATAGCAATGCCGGGACGGTCGGCCCCTGCTCAATCGAGGCGCCCCCCCCTGCCCCGCGCGGTCCAGGGAGAGGTCGAGGGTCCCGGGCCCCCCCGCACACACCACAGGCACGGGCAGGGGACAGGGGACCACGAGGGACGCGGGCCAGTGGCGAGCTCAAGTCGGGCCTGCCCCCCCTGCAGGAGGAAACTTCGAAAAGAGCCAGACAAGTAGCCTGGTGACGATATCTTGCGTATCCTTTGCCATCTTTTCTACACGTGCTTGGAATAGCTTGGACTTGTCGTCCACAATCCGCCTGTAGGGGGACATGCCCGACCGATCGGCAAACCCAAAGCACACGGGCCCAGAGCACCGACCACAGTCGACCTGGGGGCGCACGCAGTGCGCAGGCTGTCCCCGAGAACCTTGCCGAAGCTGAGGTCGACGGCGCCGCCGCAGACCGACGCAGGCGGGCCGACCCGAGCCATTCGGACGGCGACGGACCGCATCACATCCGCTCGGTCAGCCCCCATGGTTTCAGCCTCGAGACCGACGGGAATACCTGCCTCCAGCTTCAGCAAAAGCACAATACCACCACCCTTGCTATGCAAGATTCGAGGCACCCAGCCAGACACCTTCTTGCTTACACCCGCTGTGCCAACACTGCGGCACATGGCGGATGGACTGCCCGATGGGGCTTCTCACCACCGTCAGGCCGATGCCTTCGCAAAAGCCGTTGCGGAGGCACCGACCACACGACGGCCCCCAATGGCTCCAAGCAAGGCGGTGTGGCCATTTGTACGCAACCAGCGCTGGTCGGCACTGCCACCGAAGACCCGACAGTCGCCGACCTCCGCAGCACCACAAGGTGGCACGAATGTTTCTGGCCGTGCAAGACCAAGCGCAAAACTCGCAGAAGACGAGGTGCGCCCCAGAATGTATCTACGTGGCCTCTCTCTACGGCTATGCCACCGGAGATAACGCCGATTTGTTCCGTAAAGCCGTGGCGGTTGCCGCCGCGGTTGGATCCGCCCATTTTTTCAGCGCTTGGATTCTAACACGGATCTAAACGCGAACGCATTCCTCGTGCGCATGTTGCAGGAAGTCTGTCCCGACGTTAGCGCGCCAACCTTTGCCACCAGCAACATCTGGGACCGCCGCTCCAACTGCGCTGGCGCCACGCGGATAGACTTTGCCCTTACTGACGCCGCGGGAAGGCACTTTGTCGTTGACTTCGCCCTGCTCCGGAGAAAAAAAAACTCCCTGCCAAACAACCTTTGGGCCTCCAGGTCGCCCTGGACATGCAGCGTTTCGACCAGACCGCCCCGCGCCTGCGCAATCCTGCACCCCATCCGCCCATCACGCCAGTTCACATGCCGCGGGAAGAGCAACATGATGTAGGAGAGATCGTTGTCCGCAAGTACCAAACGGCCTTCAGTGCTGCGGACCAGGTTGGCAACGTTCAGGATATATTCCTGGCCGCTAACAAAGCCAGCCACACCTACAACCTCACCATCCTGCGCGATAGACCGCCCCCTACCAACGAGGAGCCGCGCCAGCGAGCTCCCATCAGACACGGAGAGGCGCACCTGTGTCCGGTTCCCCCCCTGTCGCTCCAAGGGCTTTCCCCGAGTGCGGAGCCGCCGCCGAGCACATGCACCGCCTTGACAAGAGGCTGAGGCGACAACTCACCGAACTCCGCTTCGTCGCCACGCCGCAACCCGCGCGCAAACCGCCCCCGTCCCCTCCCGCCCCCGACAGCAGCAACAACACTGCCCGGCAAGAAAACCGCGCGCGGGCGGCCGCCCGCGCCCTGGCTGGCCGCCTTCGGCCAGCTGCCTCTGTCGATTCCCCGCAGCTGCGGAACGACCAGGCCCCTCCGCGCGGGAAACAACTGGACGGGGTCATCACCAACGTGGAGTGAGTCCTGCGTCGGCGCGGCCAGGAAGCCAAGGCCGAACGCGCCATGAACTGGACCACCCGCGCGCGACAAACTGACGGGAGACTGGCTGCCGCGCAAGCCAGGACAGGAATTCACCATGTGCCAGTCTGCGTGCGCCCACGGACGAGGACCCCGAAATCCGCTTCCGCGCCGAAAACGGAGGCGACGGCGACGCGACCGCCGCCGCGCCAGACGACGAGGGCGCCCTGAGCTCTGACAGCAGCTCGGACAGCGACACCTCAAGCACGCCCCCACTCGCGAGCTCAATCCCGGCCGACACGAAAGCCGTGTTCAAGATCATGGTCGACGCGTGGGAACCAGTAGTTGCGCGCTTCCGCCCCGCAGGATGCGGCGGGGGCGTGGCCGCTCGTGCCTGGGCAGTCTTCCGCGACGAGTGCGCTCGCGAGCTCCCCTCCCTTCAACGATCCCCCCCCCCTCGCCCTCGCGGACGAAGCCGCCGTCGGCTTCATGCGTCGTCGCCCAGACCGTCGGGCTGGAGGATTGGGCGGATGTGCCGCCCGAGAGGCGAAAGGCTTCCCCGACGCCATTATGCGACTGTACGCCCAGGTCATTCGCGCCATGCACCGCGCGGGCGACGTTCCGGGGCGCGTTTCTCCACGTGCCCAACCTCCGTCTCCACGAAGGAACAGGGGGATCTCTCCGCAGACCAGCGATTCCTTCCAGTCACGCCTGTTTGGATGTACGCATGGGAAGGCCTTGCCTACTGCAGTTTGAGCGAGCGGCCGAATCGCTGGACCCACTCTATTAGGTTTGGACCAGCCCCAAGCCACCACTGGTCAGGTCATCGCCTCACTCGCCCTGAGGGTCGAACGCGAGCGGCATCTCGCCATCCCCCTGGCGGGGGCCGCCCTCGACTGGCAGATGCTTCGATAACCTCATTGCCGAAATCTGCCCGGCGCTTGCCCCGCGAGCGGAGTGCCCGCCCCGCGTCGTCGACATCCGACGCGGCTCCCGCTCGAGGCACCAGCGGCGCATCCGCGCGGGCGGGGCATGCTCTCAACCGCTGTGCCGCGCAAGCGGGCGCCTGCAAGGTAGTTCTGGGTCCTTCGACGACATGTGCTCGTGCGCGTCTGGATCTGGACAAATCGTCAACGCCGCAGCGCCCCCCGCTCGCTCAGCACCACGTTTGTCGACGACAGCAATTCCACCGCGGGCTCAGCGGGCGACCTCCAGCGACCCCCCGAAGTTATCGCAGCATTCGATCGCCTCTCGGCCCCCACAAATCCACCCAGGGAAGGCGGCGGCTTGGGCCCTCAACCCTGACCTGCGCGGCCAGATGTCCCAGCTGACGCTCGACGTCAAACTCTGGGAATCCAGGGCCACATCAAACTCGTCGGCAGCTACGTCAATGTTGAGGCAGAGCCGCTCCCAGTCGCTCTAATGCTCGCGCGCGCCGCCGACGCCAGAGTCGCGGGCGCCTGCCAGCGGCCCCTTCGCATCGGCCGCCTTCCCGTGGGCATGGGGGCCAGAGCCCGACAGGCAGGATCTTTAGCGGCTTTAGCGGCCAGCGTCTGCGCCGCTGGGGCCGACGCCCAGGCGCCTCGCACCAAAGCAAAGGCCGCCTACAACAAATTTCCCCCGGCAGCCGCCCGCCCCAATGGTCAACTTTTGGGCCGCGCTGACGGCGTGCATCCCGGGCCATGTTGTCGAACTTACACAAGAGACCATCCTTGCGGTCCGACGACAGGTCCGCCGCGACCCTGAACTAGACCGTCAGGCCGCCGAACTCAGAGACCACGCCGAGTCCGCCGGGGAGGGGGGCCCCTGGGCGCCTTGCCCAAGTCCCGCAACAACTCCTGGACCTGGCCCCACTCTGGCACCTTCTGCGACGACTGGGGGACCCGCACCAGCTGGCTTCGCGATGCCCGAGGAGCTTTCCCCATGCGGCGAGCTTCGCAAAGACGCGCCTGCCTCCGGATAACCAGACCCTCGCGCCACGATCTGGGGTAATTACCCTCCCACGTGTGAGTAGGGAATCGACGCGTTCGCCAGCGCGTGGCTGGCCCTCGCCAAAGGGGCCATTCACATCAACACCCGACAACGAGGCCTCCTTTATAGTTACCTCGCGGGCGGCGATCACGCGCGGCAGCTCTGCGGTCGCGCCGAGACATCTGCTGGCCCAACCCCGACTTGCAGGCGCGGCAAAAACGGCTAGCAGGCGCAAGATCGCGCCATCAGGAGGCGCCCTTGCTGGGGGCCTGAAAGGCGCCCCCTATTGTCGCGATGCGCGCCGACGAGAAATGGACGGCCCTTCCACCGCGCGCGCGACATGTTCGGCTCATCCGCGAATTCACCGAACTCCTCGACCGCCAAGCAGAGTTATCCAGGGATCAGCCCCCCCAGCCCACCCCTCGCCCGCCACCTGGAGGGCCCGACGGCGCCACCTGCGCCACTTACGCAGACCCCGACGGGAACCCATGGGCCTACGCGGCCACTGTCGGAGCGCGCTCGCATCTAGCTGTCCCACTGCTCGCGCGCGCTGCCTATGGGGCCCATGACGGCATGGGCCACCGCCTCAACTACACTGCCCGCGTCCAGAGACTCACCCAGAACGCCAGGAGGGCCCTGGCTATTCTCCACTGCGCCCCCACTGTCGAACGCCCTCTCCGCGTTTCCGTCGACAACCATGCCGTGGTTGACGGCTTCCAGCGAATCCTTGACGGTCCTGCCACGCCTTCAGATGGATCGCGGTGTGGCCTCTCGACACGCACCAAACGCTGCGCCATTGCCATGCTTGATATCTCCCGAGTGGAAGGATCCCGGGCCACCTTGGCGACGATGGCGTCAACGCAAGGCGCGTCGGCGTCATGGCGGGAAAGTGCAAGAGCCAATCGCATCGCCTCGCCAGTGACGCGGTCGCGTTCAACCACGCCCCGCACATTGTAATGGAAACTGCGAAACGGCGGCGCCGTTTTGCGGTGTTACTCCATCGCGCCGCGGCTGCCATCTACGACGAACGACACCGCGCGCCCCCACTTCCCCGCAGACGGGCTGGATTCGCAAACGCTCATTTCAACAATCTTGAATCAAACCCAACTTTAACGGCAGGCGCACCCTTTTACCAACCATGCACCCCCAGTGACCCCGACGCCCTCTTGGAGGAAGCCCACCGCGCCTGGGTTAATCCTGAAGACGACGAGGAGGGCCCTTTTGGCTTCGTGGAGGTATGGACGATCTGGAAACACCCCATCCACCCGACCACTGCAGATGCAACGCCGGCAGCGACCCCCCGGAAGCACTGCGCCAGCGGCGCCGAGCTCAGTCGCGCCTACAGGGGGCACCGCGACCGCGCCCCTCGACAGCGAGGATGATGGTGCGCCAGGCCAATGGGGCGAACTTCGGGCACCGACCATAGCCGCGCCCAAAAGGGGGCCCGACCAGCCCCCTCTCGACAGTAGCATCGCCTCCACGGAGAGCACGGCGAAAGCTCTCACTCCATCCCCGAACATGGCGGTCGCTGGATGCGCCCTCCTCCAGAGCGACGACCTCCGGACGAGCAAAATCTATTGACACAGCGTGCTGTTGATACTCTCTTGGGATTCCGGGATTTCTAGCCCCCCTTGCGCGGGGTATACTTTGCGTCGAGTATTGTCTACTTTGCCTGGTGCCGCTGGTCGGTCACCCATTCGCAATCGAGTGGTCGCCTGTAGGGGGCTACTTGGCACACCCGGCGAGGCAACGCAGGCGCGACCCTTGAAAATTTCCCGGGGAAATTTGAAGCATTTGGGAACGTTGTTGCGAATGTCTGGCCTCGTCCCAGAATCGATTGTGAAAAATTCCGGGGTCGATTCTGAGAAATTCCGGAATCCATTTCAAAAGTTCTGGATTTCAGAATTTGTTCTGACATCCTGCGTGGTGGGATCATTCCACCCCTCATTTTTTCCGATTGTTGCCGGGCTCCTTTCTGGAAAATTCTGGGATCGCTTGCGCCAGCAAAAAAACGGGATCGCTGTTTGACACACTCTAAAATCCAGGAATTCGCCGGGCGGTCCGACGGGCTCGCCCGGCTGATTCACGCGCCGTGCCGCGCGCGATTGGGCGCAGCGCGCGCCGCGCTTTGCGCCCGCGAACGGCACTCGAAGGGTTTATTGTAGTGGCCTTCGGCCAGTGCCGCCGATCCGGGTCGCTCGGGTTTAGTCTCCAGACGCAGACATTATGGGCGCACGCTCGAACGCACACACGCAGTCACACCACCCAACACGCGCCGCAGACATGGGGGCCTGTCAGGGCGTCCTGGGGGGCTTCTCGGAGACTTTTGGGGGCCCTTTTGGGAGCTCTTAGGCGTCTGGGGGCGTTTTTTGGGGCATCTTAGGGGCCTGTCAGGGCGTCCTGGGGCGCTTCCTGGAGGCTTTTGGGTGCCCTCTTGGGAGCTCTTGGGGCCTCCTCTTTTTCTGCTTTTCGTCCCTCTTTGGGGTCTTCTTGGGGACGCTTGGGGGGGCTCTTGGGCCGTCACCCCGCATCCGCCGGAAACTCGCCCCCAGCCCCCCCCCCACCCCCCTTTCCCTGGCAGAGCCACCCCGGCAACCCCCCCAGAGGCTGAGGCTCAGCCTCGAGGCTGTAGCTGAGACTCCTTGAAACTCACACGCCGGATCGGCGGATTTCGAATATCGCGGCGCGGCAGCTGCGACTCGCGGAGCAGGACATAATTCAGCTTGGAATCTCCCAGAGCGCTCCGACGCGCGAGCAATTCATCGCGCACTTCGCGCAAAGAACCTGCGCGACGGCATGCGCTCGACCATGCGTCCATGGAGCCCGCGCGGAAGAAATCAGGAGAACCTGGCAATCTTGAAAATTATCAGCATCAATCCATCATGCTCCTCTGAGACCTGGGTCGCCGAACCCGGGCGAGAACGACGCGGCCCCCCTCCGAGGTTGGGCCGACCGCTGCTGCTTCCGCTCACCAGTCCCAGGCCCAGCGACTGGCCAGGCCGCGGGCTTCCCCAGCATCGCCAAAGGCCAGGGTCAAGCCTCAACTTTGGGCGTCGCAGCCCAATGCCGAGCAAAACACCGCCCAGAGCACCGACAACCGCGACCCAAACAGGAGCCATAGAGCGGCCGCCCAAGCGGGCCCAGTGCTGCGCACGCGCCCAAACCCAGGCGAAGGGCGCCACAGGGACACAGCCTCCACCCTGACATCCGCCCGCGCCCCAAAGCCGGGCTGGGCTCCGTGCCCGGCGGGTGGCCTCTCGCCCCGACCCGACGCAGCAACCGCCTCCGTGGCCTCCCGACGGCGGCCTCGCGGCGGAGCCCGCGCCCGCGCGGGGCGCCGACCGCCGCGCCGACCTCGCCACTCACCTCGCACATGCCGTTGGCAGTAGACGACCACGCCACGCTCCCAACTCGGTTCGCGGCCGCGCCGCGGAGCTACGGGCGCCCCGCGACCGTCGTTGCCACCGGCTCTCCAACCGCACCCACCAAGTCCGCGCCCTCATTCCCCAACATGGCCTGCTCGTGCAGCGCCTCCGCCGAGCCCGCGAAACCTTCGCGTCTCTTTCTGCCAGCCCGTCACCTGATGGCGCGACCTGCTCAGGGCCGTGCAAGTTTGCGCAGGGCCCCCTGCCCAGTCTTCGGCCCCCCCTCGTGCTATCCCGATTCACCGCGCGGCCGCGCGTCGTCGGCGCCTGGCTGCGGGGGCGGGGGCCCTCTTTTCGCAAGCCGCTTAGCGGCAGAGCCCCTGTCCCATGGCCGCTGACGGGGCTTTGCCGACGAAGGCCCTTCCGCCGCGGGGCGCCGAGAGACGCGGCGCATCGCCTGCTCAGCGCCCCGCCTCTTGCCTTAGTCGCTTTGCGCCGAGAGGCGGTTGTTTCAACGTCCCCCGTGCCCCAAGGTGGGCCCTGCCGCTAAGCGTGCATTGGCGGCCTTGGCTACCGCAGTTGCCGGCTGCGACGGGACGCTCGTCTGCGTGTCCGATCTCTTTGTTTTGTAATGCGTCCTCTCTCTCTGTTTGTTTTTGTTTGTCTCTCTCTCTCTCTCTCTCTCCCTTTCCTTCTCTCTCTCTCTATCTAGATAGATTGGTGTTCGTGCGTGCTTGTCTCTTTTTCGTTGTTTCTCTCTCTCCATATCTCTCTTTCGCGCGCTCGCTCTACATCATCTTGTTGGTATGTGTTCTCTCACTGTCTCTCTCTCTCTCTCCTTCTTTCTGTTCGTACATATGTATATACATACCTAGTTATGTATATACATATATATATATATACACATAACCGTATGTGCATATATATATATATATATATATATATATATAGTTGTTCCTCCAGGATTGCGCGAAGCGTCACAAAAGAGCGCCAGTTCGAAAATGCCACTCAGGCCAAAACGGGCCAGCCCCGTTGTACTTCACGGGCCACGGCCTGCAGCGCAGTCGCGCCCGGGGCAGCCGTCAAACGGAACATGCACAGCATCGGGCCGAATCCAGCCGCAGCGACCGCGGGGGAGGCAAAGGGTCCACTTCGCGCCCGCTTTTCGAGCCGAGCCCAGCCGCCGACGAGGACTGGACGGAGGGGACGGACGGGAACGAACGGGTTCTGCGAATATTTCATGATCGGGCATTGTGATGATGCTGTTGGGCGGGCATGTCAAGCATCTGGGGCGCGGGGCGGACCTGGACCACCGTCTCGGGCAGGCG
Organism: Prorocentrum cordatum; assembly: GCA_963575745.1. Lineage (NCBI taxonomy): Eukaryota > Dinophyceae > Prorocentrales > Prorocentraceae > Prorocentrum > Prorocentrum cordatum. Next base: position 211,909 of record CAUYUJ010014625.1, read on the forward strand.
TGGAAGGCGCTCGTGCGCCACCAGGGAAGAACTTATGTACAAAGCGCACAAATTTCGAGACAGGTCCTGGCTCTTCGATAGCGCCGTCTCGCCCGTAGCTCTCTGCGCGGCATTGCGCTGGACGTTATACGGAGACCGTTGCAGGACAAACTTCGTGCGAGCACAACGACGCACGCGGAAGACGGCATTCAGGGGTTCCGACTTGGCGATTCGTGGAGATATCGGACACAAGTTCCAGCAGCCTGGGCGGTGATACCACACCAATTCCATCAGATCATCACAGTGTGGAGTGTTGGCGAAGTTGGGTTCAGCGTGGTACACGTAAAGTAAAGACGCGCATGGAGTCCTGGGGCGTGAAAGTTTGGTGCGTGTCGCTGCGCAAATTGCAATGGAATGTTTGCGGCCGGATCGGAACGCTGCCGGCCGACATGCTGGCCAGCAACATTTTGTCCTGGGACCCAGATAGAAATTGCAGAGCACAGGGGCGAAGGCCGCGCAGACCGCGGAAACGGTGGAGTGACGAGATCAGTGTATTTCTGAGTTCGCACGGCTTTGGTGTTTCACCAAACCCGTGGCAGAGCGCAGCAGCGAATCCAGATTCGTGGCGAGCTTTGTTTGTTCAGTATTGTCAGATCTGAAGTTTCACAGAGCAGCGCTGCGACGCGTGACCACCTCTCCCACGAACGGGGCGGGCTTCTGCCCGGCAGGGTGTCAGTTCAGTTCGGGGGGAAACCATAAACACACTCTCCGGTGCGGCAGGGTTGGTCTCCGGCACGGCAGGGTGCACTGTTATCAGCTCAGGCCCGGCGCGGTTGGTGCCCAGAAATCATGAAGACAATCTCCAATGCATGGGGCGCACGTTCTTCGAGCGTGCTTGCACAGAACGCGCGCTTGCTGCCAAGCGTGATGCGCCCGAGGTTGGTCTATGAGCGTGCGGCCGATGAAGCGTGAAACGCAAGGAGGCGAAGAGAGGGACATACACAAGATGGGGACAAGGGGCGACAGGAGAGGGGTCTTCCTCCTCTTCCAGGGGGGGTGGAGGAGCGCAAGAACGCGAGACGATTCGTGCCCCGCGCCTAGCGCAGCGCGAGGCGGGAACGCAGTTTCCGTTTCGGCCACCCACCTCCGTCTCGAGATCCGACTCTGGGAAAAAATGGCATCGCAAAGAATCACTATTCGTCTTTGTACTGCAAGGGGATTGTAATGCAACTTTAATCGTCGATTTCTTTCTTTTCGACGTCTTCGGCTCTTCGCTGCTTTTGGCATCCGAACACTGGGACCCGGGTCTGTCGGAATCCCGAGGGCCCAGGGAAGTCCCTTTGACGATGTTTTGACACAGCCTGCTGCAGTTGCACTGGTTTCCGGGGAGGCGTACACCCCATCCCTCTGCCGCATTTCCCGAGCTTGATAGATCCGTGAGGGCCCCAGGGCCAGAAACGAGGCAAGGACGCCCGTTGCGAAAAAGATGTGGCGCCAGTACAGTCGGGGCGCTGAAGAAGGAGCCCTTTTCGTTGGGGAGAGGCTCGGTGTTCCTTGATTGGTTCACAGTTTGCCTCAGGTTTGCCTTAGGTCTTCCATGGGAAGTCGAAGTTTCACTTCTGGAGAAAATGGTGCCTCTTTCCTCATCTAGGGTTCCTTAGGTCAACGCCCCGACTGTATCTTTTAAGTCTGCGAGGGGCTTCTCCTGAACCTGCGGGCAACGAGGGAGGGAGGCCTCGCAGACCCAGCTCACCATGGCCGACCTGGTGGAGCCCACTGACCGCCCGCCGGCGCCGGTCACGCTGGACCTCCGCCCTGCGCGGCGTTCAGGGGCAACGTCGGGGGGGGGAAGGCTCAAGGGGTGACGCATCGACCCCCAATCGCCCACGGATCGCCGTCAGGGGCCCGATTGCTCACCCGATGGCCAGATTGAACGTGCGGATTTGCTATCGGGGGCCTGTCGCTGATCTGTCGCGCCGATGTCAGCTCGATGTCCCCCCTCCTTGGGCCAGTCCCCGCCGAAACGTTGCCCTGAAGGTATCCCAGGGACGACGAAGGGTCCGTGGTTGGGCTGCGTTTCGTGTCTGGCGTAAGGATGGGGTCATAGAAAGGGGTGGTACCGAATCTGCTGCATGCGCATGATTTCGGCTCCGCGGGCGTTTTCCTCGATATACTGGCGCCTCCACCGCCAGGCGCTGGAGAAATAAACCACGTGGGCTGATTCGGCAACACCTCTTTACACACGATGGAAAGTTCGGCCCGAACACACACACACACATAGTCATTGATATTCGATACATTGTATGAAAATAGAGGAAGTGGAGGGGACGGGGGGAACCCATGAAATATGCACAACTGTTTGTCATCATGGAGTCTGTATCGATCCATTTGTGTCCCCCGAGGCCCTTTTATGATTCGCTGGCCCTCCTTCACCACCGCCCCCGCTTCGTCCGACAAGATGATGATGATGAGGAGGAGGAGGAGGAGGAGGAGGAGGAGGAGGAGGAGGAAGAAGAGGGGGGAAGGAGGAGGATGAGGAGGAGGAGGAGGAGGAGGTTGAGGAGGAGGAGGTTGAGGAGGGGGAGGGGGAGGAGGAGGAGGAGGAGGAGGAGGAGGAGGAGGAGGAGGGGAGGAGGGAAGGGGGTGGAGGGGGAGGAGGGGGAGAAGAAGGAGGGAGGAGGAGGAGGAGGAGGAGGAGGAGGAGGAGGAGGGAGGGAGGAGGAGGAGAACGAGGACGAGACGAGGAGAGGGAGCAGGAGGAGGAGGGGGAGGAGGAGGAGGAGGAGGAGGAGGAGGGAGGAGGAGGGAGGAGGAGGGAGGAGGAGAGGAGGAGGAGGAGGAGGGAGGAGGAGGAGGGGAGGAGGAGGAGGAGGAGGGAGGGAGGAGGAGGAGGAGCAGGAGGAGGAGGAGGGAGGAGGAGGAGGAGGAGAGGACGAGGAGAGGGAGGAGGAGGAGGAGGAGGAGGAGGAGGAGGAGGAGGAGGAGGAGGAGGAGAGCTCTGGGGGAGGCGTGGGCTCTGGCGGACGGAGGCGGGAGGCGACTGCTCGGCGGAGTCGGGCGCAGAGGCCCGCGCGAGAGTCCTCCTGCAGGCGGCGCGGGGCGAGAGCGGAGCGCTGTCTCGGCGAGGTGAGCGGGAGTGGTCCTTCTCATCCTCTTCCTCTTCCTCCTCTTTCTCTCCTCCCCTCCTCCCCCTCCTCTCCTCCGCCTCCTCCACCTCCGCCTCCCCCTCCTCCTCCGCCTCCCCCTCCTCCCCTCCGCCTCCTCCTCCTCCTCCTCCTCCTCCTCCTCCTCCCCCTTTCCTCCTTTCCTCCTCCTCCTCCTCCTCCTCCTCCTCCCCCTCCTCCCCCTCCTCCTCCCCCTCCTCCTCCTCTTCCCCCTCCTCAGGGTGCGCGGTGGAGGGTCTTTTGCACGAGTTCGCGCGCGGGGCCTGCACGCCATCCAGTGCATCCCGCGCGTTTTTCGTGCACGCCGCCATGGGCAGATGCTGGGCACGCCCCTTGACCCTGACGTGCCCAGTGGCCTCGGGGAGCGCGCCCCCCCCCCATCTGAGGCCCAGGCGTGCGCGTGCGGTCTGGCAGAGCAGGCACTGGCTATCTCATCAGACATTCAGGGGCGTGATGGGTCCCACCACAACCTTTCATGCACCGGCCGCTGCCACCGCCACTCCCGAGAGACCTCCATGCTATCGTAGGTTTTGGCATATTCAGCACAACGTTTTCGAGGACGTTTCGGATCGTTCAGAATTGTCTTCTCATCCCCTAGCGTTCAAAGTGTGCGATCCACATTGGAACGGCTCCATCCATTCTCTCCACGCGTGTCGTGAGCTAGTTGTCGTTGCCCCCGTCGATCTGCGAAGGACCCCTGGGCGGATCATCAGCCTCTCGACACGGTGATAGGCCAGGTTGCTCAGATGTTGTTGTGCTCTCTGACGCCGCCGCCCAATGCTGCCGCTCGGATTGTCAGGCGTGGGCTCCCAAAGCTCAGTTCAGAGCCAGGTCTCCTGTTGCATTGTCCAGTCCTCCATCGACATTCGAGACTAGATGGTCCCATTATGTTGCTAGCTAGTCAGGGCTGAAGAGGATGGGGAGAAGAGCAGGAGGAAGGGAGCAATGTGAGGGGGGGGGCGAGATGGCAAAGTAATCGGGAGGAGACGATTCGAACCCAGAGAAGGACGGGAAGCATTCCTGACCAAGGGTGGGGTAAGTAATGGTAGGAGGGTGAAGGGGACGCGAGCGAGCACTACGGCACTTCATATAGTATTCACCACGAGGCCTTTTCGATTGGGCTGCCGATCGATCTATCGCAGGTACCGTGTTGACTGGTGTGTGCTGCCTGTTTCTGGCTTGCTGCAGCCTTCCTGTGTCCTTGCTTCGCTGTTTCGTATGTGGCAGGCGCGTTTTTTCGGGCGTAGCCCGAATTTGCGTCTTGGGAGATAAACTAATTGAATTAAGCTGAACTGGACTGAACTGACATGAACTGGGTTGACTGGTCGCATCCGATAGGAGACGGTTTTATTCTCGGCCGCCAAGGGCGCAACCTATGGCGCAACCGATCGGAGACGTTTTTTTTCTCGGCCGCCGAGGGCGCAATCTGTGGCGCAACCGATAGGGGACTTTTTTTTCTCGGCCGCCGAGGGCGCCAACCTATGCCGCAACCGATAGGATACGTTTTTTTTTCTCGGCCGACGAGGGCGCCAACACGTTTATGTATGTGGCGTTGTTTTCTTCTTCTATCCTCTCAGGAGGGAAAGAAACACACAGACACAATTAATCGTCGACTTCCAGGAACAGATGGGAAAGTATGGAAAGTGGGGGGCAGACGAAAACCCAGAACATATGGGAAAATATGGGGACTCTTGTGATTTAATCGCTTCGCTCATTCCGCCGGCCCTCGAGCGCTCTATGGGGCCTCTTTGAAGCCTCTGGGGGGCCTCTTTGGGGCCTCCTAGGGGCCTCTTGGGGGCCTCTTGTGGGTCTCTTGGGGCTCCTAGGCGGCGTCTTGGGGCCCCCTTGGGCCTCTTGAGGAGCTCTTGGGGGCCTCTTGGGGCGGGGTAGTCGAGTGCACCCCCCTCGGAGGCCGCGATCCTCGTGAGGGGTGTCGAAAAAGGGCCCTCCAAACCATCTCTGAGTAGACCTGGTCGGGCTGCTGTCGAGATGCTTTTCGCCGGGGGACCCCCAGGGGCCGCCCCGCGCGCGCGAACTAGACATATTGTTAACCAGTTGCCGGAGATCTTGGCACGCCTCTGGCCCGTTGGGCCGGCGAGTTTGTGTCTAGTGATTTGTGTGTCCCTGGGCTCCTTCCTCCTTTTCTTGGCATCGCTCGGACGTGTGCAATTTTTCTCGGCGAGAACCATCGAGGACCATCCTGGACCATCGAGCAAACAAAAGACACGCACGACACCGAAAGATGCACGGGAAATGGACGTCCGAGCGAGGGCAAGTTTTCTCGGGCCGGGCGAAAGGGGGGGATTGCGGAAGGGGGGGTTACGAATCTTGCTGCATGCAGCTGGTTTCGGCCTCACCGAGGGGCCCATTCCTCGATACATATCCGCCTCCGGCGCCTGGAGGCGCCGGGAAAATCAGCTACGTGAGCTGGTTCTCAAACCCCCCCTTTGCTACCCCCCCCTTTCGCCCGACCCGATTTTCTGTCAGCCGCACCGGGGCGCCCTGAGCTCCCCGCCCGGCGCGCGGCGGCCCGCAGGCAGCGCGGTCGTGAACCCGCTCCTGCCGGAGCCCACGCAGACGCCGCCGCCCACCCAGGCGGGCGCGCGAGGGGCGAGGTGGGGAGGCCGGCCTCGGGGTCGTGGGCCCGGGGAGGACAAGGTATCCAATACCGCTACACTGCGCCCTTGGCCCTTGGCATCGCTCGGACGTGTGCATGTTTCCTTCGGCGAGGACCCTCGAGGAGCATCCTTGATCATTTGGCGAAAAACCCACGCACAAAAAACCGAAACAAACACAGGGAATGGACGTCCGGGCGATGGCCAGCGTGGGCCAGAGGAGGACAAGGTACCCATGCCTCTACACTTTCCCCGTTTTTTCCCTTTCTGGGCCTCCTCGGAGGCCCTCGTCGCTACCGCTGGGTTCTCCTCGAGCTCCTGGTCAGAACGCCCCCCAAGAGAGGTCTGGGGAGTCGCGGCATCGGTACCTCTTGGTTGCCCCAGGGAGGCGGGGGAGCCAGCCTCGGGCTCGTGGGACGTCGGTAGACCCCCCCCCCGGCATCCAAGCAGTGACGAGGCGTCCTGGCTTCCCGATTGGCCCGCCAAAGAGTGGCCAAGAGATTTTCGCGGTGTGCGCGCACTGTTAGCAGATCCTCTCTGGCCGAGACCGTCTTTGTCTGAACTCTCGGCTGCCTGCTGTTCTCGACCACCTCTGGGTTTCAGAGAGCACCTCGTGGCAGGCCAGGAGTCGCCGAGCGCGTTCCACTACTCGCACAGCGCCTGCTCGCAAGCGCTCGAAAAGCACATGCCTGCGTCGACGCTGCCTGTCGGCCTTGCGGCTCCTGGCCACCTTGCGAGCTGCTGCTCTGCGAGCAGTGGAGCGCGCTCGCCCAGAGGGGCTGCCCGGACGGCCGGTACCTGCTCGACGCAGGCCCCATCGCCGTGAACAAAACAAATCGCCTCCCTCCCTCCTCCTCCTCCTCCTCCTCCTCCTCCTCCTCCTCCTCCTCCTCCCTCCTCCTCCTCCTCCTCCTCCTCCTCCTCCTCCTCCTCTTCCTCCTCCCACCTCCTCTTCCTCCTCCTCCCCTTCCTGGTGCTGCTCCTTCTGGTGTCGCTTACGGCCCCCTGGTCGCACTGCACGGCTGGCATGGACGGCGCGCCCGGGGGAGAGGGTCGGGGCTTCTAGCGTTCAATCGGGCGTGCCCCTCTGCTGGAGGGACATTCGAAAATAGGGTTTACGAACTAGTCAGGGGATTGTTTGTTTTAGGATTTTGTGTGTGTGTGTATCTTGAGGCATTTTTGTTCGCATTTTTGATTTGTTGCCCACAATCCGCATGTAGGGGAACATGCCCGACCTAGTTCTAGGGACATCGGTGAAAGGAGGGCCCCCGACACGGATATGCACCAACGAGTCTCGGTTTTCGCGCAATGGGGTGGAGATGCACAGTGAGCAGTTTGAATGAGGAACACATTTTTACCTAACAGCGAAGACTGGTAGGTTTCTAGTGGTGTCAAAAGAGAGCATCTGATGACTCCCCAGGGGGGTCTGGGCAGCCGTTGGGGAGCCGTTGGGGTTTTCCGGGGGGGATCGTTTTTTGCATACAGTCACACACTTCGTGCTCTTCGACCTCCCAGAACTCCATTCCCCACATTCTGGGCCAGCATTTCGTGAATGTTTTGGATGCCCGGAGCCAACTGTAGGCCACTTCGTGCTCTTCGACTTCCCAGAACTCCATTCCCGGGCCACATTTTGAATGCCCGGAGCCAACTGTAGGCCACTTCGTGCTCTTCAAGTTGTAGGCCACTTCGTGGTGTTCGAGTTCCCAGAACTCCATTCCTGGGCATGATTTTGAATGCCCGGAGCCAACTGTAGGCCATTTCGTGTTCTTCGAGTTCCCAGAACTCCATTCCCGGGCCACACTTTGAATGCTGAGGCAGGCTGATGCTGAGGCTGAGGCAGGCTGAGGCTGAAGGCAGACTGAAGCTGAGGACGAGGCTGAAGGCAGACTGAGGCTGAGGCTGAAGCAGGCTGAGGCTGAGGCTGAGGCAGGCTGAGGCTGAGGCTGAGGCAGGCTGATGCTGAGGCAGGCTGAGGCTGAGGCTGAGGCTGATGCAGGCTGAGGCTGAGGCAGGCTGAGGCTGAGGCCGAGGCTGAAGGCAGACTGAGGCTGAGGCTGAAGCAGGCTGAGGCTGAGGCTGAGGCAGGCTGAGGCTGAGGCTGATGAGGCTGAGGCTGATGCTGAGGCAGGCTGAGGCTGAGGCTGAGGCTGATGCAGGCTGAGGCTGAGGCAGGCTGAGGCTGAGGCCGAGGCTGAAGGCAGACTGAGGCTGAGGCTGAAGCAGGCTGAGGCTGAGGCTGAGGCAGGCTGAGGCTGAGGCTGAGGCAGGCTGATGCTGAGGCAGGCTGAGGCTGAGGCTGAGGCTGATGCAGGCTGAGGCTGAGGCAGGCTGAGGCTGAGGCTGAGGCTGAAGGCAGACTGAGGCTGAGGCTGAAGCAGGCTGAGGCTGAGGCTGAGGCAGGCTGAGGCTGAGGCTGAGGCAGGCTGATGCTGAGGCAGGCTGAGGCTGAGGCTGAGGCTGATGCAGGCTGAGGCTGAGGCAGGCTGAGGCTGAGGCCGAGGCTGAAGGCAGACTGAGGCTGAGGCTGAAGCAGGCTGAGGCTGAGGCTGAGGCAGGCTGAGGCTGAGGCTGAGGCAGGCTGATGCTGAGGCAGGCTGAGGCTGAGGCTGAGGCTGATGCAGGCTGAGGCTGAGGCAGGCTGAGGCTGAGGCCGAGGCTGAAGGCAGACTGAGGCTGAGGCTGAAGCAGGCTGAGGCTGAGGCTGAGGCAGGCTGAGGCTGAGGCTGAGGCAGGCTGAGGCTGAGGCAGGCTGAGGCTGAGGCTGAGGCTGAGGCAGGCTGAGGCTGAGGCAGGCTGAGGCTGAGGCCGAGGCTGCAGGCAAACTCAGGCTGAGGCTGAAGCAGGCTGAGGCTGAGGCTGAGGCAGGCTGAGGCTGAGGCTGAGGCTGAGGCAGGCTGATGCTGAGGCAGGCTGTGGCTGAGGCTGAGGCTGATGCAGGCTGAGGGTGAGGCAGGCTGAGGCTGAGGCCGAGGCCGACGGCAGACTGAGGCTGAGGCTGAAGCAGGCTGAGGCTGAGGCAGAGGCAGGCTGAGGCTGAGGCTGAGGCAGGCTGATGCTGAGGCAGGCTGAGGCTGAGGCTGAGGCTGATGCAGGGTGAGGCTGAGGCAGGCTGAGGCCGAGGCTGAAGGCAGACTGATGTTGAGGCTGAAGCAGGCTGAGGGCGAGGCTGAGGCAGGCTGAGGCTGATGCAGGCTGAGGGTGAGGCTGAGGCAGGCTGAGGCCGAGGCTGAAGGCAGACTGATGTTGAGGCTGAAGCAGGCTGAGGGCGAGGCTGAGGCAGGCTGAGGCTGAGGCAGGCTGAGGCTGAGGCTGAGGCAGGCTGAGGCTGAGGCTGTGACTGCGACTGCTGTTGCCACTGCGACTGCGATCGCGAATGCGACCACGACTGCGAGAACAGCAGAATTCTACAACAGGATTCGTATCTGAATCTTAAGGGGAATGCTTCCAGATATGCTCCTACACATCGCTGTTAGGTTGCTTTGCCGGGATAATTCCAAAAGGGGCTCGGTCGTTCCTTAGGTTTGCATGCGTTGTTTATCGTTCCTTATGCGTTATTTTTATGTATCGCTCCTTAATGCGTTATTCCTTGGAAAAGAGGGGCTTCGTTCCTAATTGAATCGCTTCGCTCATTCCGCCGGCCCATATTGCCTCGCCGCTGTCGTCTGTCGGGGTGTTGTTGTCAATGCGGTGCGGTTGGGCGGCTGCCATTTTTCGGAGGCGGTGGGTGGCGGGTCAGAGGCCTCACGGATGTTGGTTAGGCTCTCGTGGTTGGCCTCTCAGGGGCCTTTGGGAGGCAGTTTTGAATCCTCTTGGGGGCCGTGTTGGGGCCTCTTGGGGCCTTTTGGGGGCCTCTTGGGGCTTCTTGACATGCCTCTTGCGGGCCCCTTGGGGCCTCTTGGCGGCCTCTTGGGGTCTCCTGGGGGCCTCGTGGGGCTGAAGGCAGGACTTGTTGGTTCCTGGTCCTCTTCTTGGGCCCCTTTTGGGGCCGTTTTGGGGCTTTCTTGGGCCGTCTTGGGCGCCTCTTGGGCTGTTTTGGGGCCATCTTGGGCAGTCTTGGGGCCCTTGGAGGCTTCGTGGCCGTCTTGGGGCGGTCTTGGAAGCCTCTTGGGCCGTCTTGGAGCGCCGGTAAGCCGAAAAGGCGAGAACGCCAAAAACCATCAGAAACTAAAGGAAAATCATTAATTTCTGCCTCTGTGGGCCCTCTTGGGAGGTCTCTTGGAGGCCTCTTGGGACGTTTTGAAGGCGCTGTGGGTGGTCTGGGGGCAATATTTGGCGTCTTGGATCGCTCTTGGACCGTCTCGGACCATGCTGAGCTCTCTTGAAGGCCACATGAAGCGCTCCTGGAGCGCTCTTGGGAGCCTGCTGGGACCTGGCCAGGACCTGCCCGGGACCTGCCCAGGGTTTTGCTGGGACCTTGCGGGCGTTTCGTCCAGGGACCCCCAGGGGCGGCCCCGCGCGCGCGAGCTAGAAATATTGTTAACCACTTACGCGAGGTCTTAGCACGCCCTTGGCCCGTTGGGCCCGCGAATGTATCGTTCCTTAGGTCAGGCCGATGACTGTATTGGGGGGGGGCTGCAGTGTGGGCTGCAGACAGGGTTTCCCTTTAAGGCCCCTGACGGGGCCCCTGAGGGCTCCTGACGGAGCCCGTTGGGATCCCGCGAGGGGGCTTTCGGGACCCGAAAAGTGCACCTTTCTCCCCCCGCCACTGATCGCCCCCTCAGTAAGCAACGCCCAAGATTCGGCAGCGCAGATATGGATGAAGGCGCGTGCCTTAGCGACGGGTCCCGTCTCCACACGACTGCGACGCACTGGGCCTCTCGCACTAGGGGTGGGGGATAGACGAAGGGGCAGCGAGGTCTGCAGAAGAGTGGCGGGGCCCTTCAAGACCCCAAAGGGGGGCATTCGGGGCCCGAGAAGTGCACCTTCCTTCCCCCCACTACCCATCGCCACCTCAGCCAGCAACGCCTAGGATGTGGCAGCGCAGACATATGGATGAGGGCGCGTGGCTTAGCGACGGGCCCCGTTTCCGCACGAAGGCGGCGCGCTCCGTCGCCAAACCGGCCCCCTGACACGGACATGAACCACCGACGTTTGGGCTCCGCGCGCTGGGGGGGGGAACTAAATGAGTGGGGGAGGAGGAGGAGGAGGAGGAGGAGGAGGAGGAGGAGGAGGAGGAGGAGGAGAAGGAGGGGGCAGCGAGAGAGGACCGCAGAAAAGTGCCCCAGAGGGGCTGTCGGGGCCCCAGAGGGGGCTGTCGGGGCCCAGAGGTAAATGGTGGGCAGCGAGGGCTGCAGAAAATTTGCATTCGGGGGGGGGGGGGCGGGGAGGTAAACGCTGGGCAGCGGGGGCTGCAGAAGAGTGGCCTTTCGGGGCCCGTGACGGGGCCTCCTAGGGCCCTGGCGGGGGGCCTTCGGGGCCCGAGACTTGCAGCTTCGTCCCCCCACCACTCCGTCGCCCCACCAGTAGTCACGAACTCAAAACAGACGCCCAATCCCAAAAACGCGGGGGCCAAGACAAAACGCAGACGCCTCGAGACTTCGCGGAGGGAGATTTTGGGGTAAGGTTTTACCAGGGTGACGACGACGAGCGCAAAACATACCTCGACATCTTTGGCCGATCTTCGAAACTTCGGCGAATCCGCGATTTTGGGATTGGGGATGTGCTTTTTTCATGGTCAAGTAAGCATCGCCCAATTCCGTCGGCGCAGGCATGGATGAAGGCGCGAGGCTTGTCCACGGGTCCCGTTTCCACGCGAATGCGACGCGCTCCAGCGCCAAGTCGGCCCCCCGACACGGAGATGCACCAACGATGCTTGGGCGTCGCGCCATCGGGGGGATCTCTATGGGGGGGGGGGGCGGCGAGAGTTGCAGAAAAGATGCCCTTTGGGGCCCCTGACGGGGCCCTTGAGAACCCCAAAGGGCGCCTCCAGGGCCGGAGAAATGTGTTTTCCCCCCCCCCCCCCCCACCATTCACTGCCTGTGCTCGAAGTTTCGCCCAATATTCGGCAGCGCAGGCATGGAGAAAGGCGCGTTGCTTAGCGGCGGCTCCCGCTCCCTCACGGACGCGACGCGCCCCGTCGACAAATCGGCACCCGACACGGATATGCATGAATGTTGCTTTTTTAGGGCCCGTGACGCGGCGCGTTAGGACCCCAAAGGGGGCATTCGGGGCCCGAATATTGAACCTTTCTCCCCCCATCGTGCATCGCCTCCTCAGTCAGCAGCGCCTCGGGCTCGACAGCGCAGACATGGATGAAGGCGCAGTGCTTAGCGACTGGTCCCGTTTCCAGACGAATGCGACGCGGTGCGTCGCCACATCGGCCGCCGACGCGGAGATGAACCACGGCTCCTTGGGCGTCGCGCAATGGGGGGGAACTAAATGAGTGGAGGAGGAGGAGGAGGAGGAGGAGGAGGAGGAGGAGGAGGAGGAGGAGGAGGAGGAGGAGGAGGAGGGGGCAGCGGGAGAGGACCGCAGAAAATTGCCCCAGAGGGGGCTGTCGGGGCCCGGGAAGTGCACATTTTTCTTCCCAAACCACTGACCGCCTTTCCAGGAATCAGCGCCCAAGATTCGGCAGCGCAGGCATGGATGAAGGCGCGTGGCTCAGCGACGGGCCCCGTCTCCACGCGAACGCGACGCGCTCCGTCGCCAGATCGGCCCGTGACGCGGATGCGCACCAACGATGCTTGGACCTCGCGCAAGGGGGGGGGAGATCAACGGGGGGCGGCGAGAGGTTCAGAAGAGGGGCCCTTCAGGGCACCTGGAAAGGAGCCCTTTTGGACCCCAGAGGGGGCCGTCGGGGCCCGAGAAGGACAACTTCCTTCCCCCACCTCTCCTCGCCCCGTCAGCAAGCAGCGACCAGGCTTTGGCGGCGCAGACATGGAGGAAGGCGCGTGGCTCAGCGACGGGACCCGTTTCCACGCGAATGCGACGCGCTCTCCGTCGCCAAGGCGCCCCCCGACACGGATATGCACCAACGATGCGTGGGCGTCGCACGAACCAGCGATGCTTGGGCGTCGCGCAGTGGAGGGGATACATGGGGAGGCAGCGGGGAGCGGGGGATGCAGGCAAGGGGCTCTTTAGGGCCCCTGGCCGGGCTTCTGGGATCCCAAATGGGGCTCTCGGGGCCCTAGGAGTGCATTCTTCTTCCCCTATCACTCGTCGCCCCCCCAGCAAGTGACGCCCAAGATTCGGCAGCGCAGGCATGGATGAAAGCGCGTGGCTTAGCGACGGGTGGCGCTCCCACGCGAATTCGACGCGCTCCATCGCCAAATGGGCCTCCGACACGGATATGCACCAACGATGCTTGGGCGTCGCGCAAGGGGGGGATACATGGGGGGCATTGAGGGCTGCAGACAAGTGTCCCTTCAGGGCCCGTGACGGGGCCCACACCTGTAGGACCCCAAAGGAAGCCTTCGGGGCCCGAGAAGAGCACGTCTCTTCCCCCCACCACTCATCGCCCCGTCAGTAAGCAACGCCCAGGCTTCGGCAGCGCAGGCATGGATGAAGGCGCGTGTCTCAGCGACGGGGCCCGTTTTCACACGAATGCGACGCGCTCCGTCGCCACGCCGGGCGGCGCTGGCTCCCCGTGTCGCCCCGATCCGCGGGCTTGGCGCCCACGCGCCAGATCTGCTGGTTTGTGATCCTCTGAGCGTGCGTTCGACGGCGCGCTCCAGACAGGTCTATGCCTTCGAGGACTGAAGAGGTTGGCATCTCTTCCTCGGCGGAAGGTGGGAGGAGGAGGAGGAGGAGGAGGAGGAGGAGGAGGAGGAGGAGGAGGGGAGGAGGGCGGTGGTGGAAGCTGGCGACGGTGACGCGAGGGCGGTTCCGCCAGCGGAGGCCAGCGGACGCGCCGCCAAGAGATAGTGCGTTTTTTTCGTTCGTCGTCGTCGTCTCCTCCTCCTTCCCCCCCCTCCTCCTCCTCCTCCTCATCTTCCGCCTCCTCCTCCTTTCCTCCTCGTCATCCTTCTCCTTTTCCTCCTCCTCATCCTTCTCCTCCTCTTCCTCCTCCTCCTCCTCCTCCCTCTCCTCCTTCTCGTCCTCCTCCTCCTCCTCCTCCTCCTCCTCCTCCTCCTGCTCCTCCTCCTGCTCCTCCTCCTTCTCCCTCGAGGGCTCCTCGAACCCGCCGGGTGTTTCGCCGTCTCATCCAGCCTGCCCCGCCTGCCCCGCTGCTCGCGGCCGCCGGTGCGCGCGCCAGCTCTCCCTGAAGCTGGCGTCGGGGTGCCCGCTGCTGCAGGAGTGGCCGGACAAGGCGCCCGCAGCCGCGGGGCGCAGCGTCTGCCTCGTCTGTGCGCGGGCACCGCCAGAATGGGTGAACGCAGGGCACTGCACGAGTCGGGGGGCGAGGAGGAGGAGGAGGAGGAGGAGGAGGAGGAGGAGCAGGAGGAGGAGGAGGAGGAGGAGGAGGAGCAGGCGGAGATGGGCGCAGGGGGGGATGCTCGGAAGCTGGGCGAGGGCTGGCAAAATCCGTGGCTGCTAAAACGGTCTTCCCAGAAGAAGAACAAGCAACTCCCCGGAATGAAATTCAGCTTGCTAGAAGTAGTAAACGGGCTGCTCCCCGGACGGAGAGAAAAAAAACAATTTCCCGGAGCTCCGTTTTAGCAGCCACGGGTTTTTGTGGTGTGCGCGACATGTTCTTAGAACATTTCTGGCTGAGACTGTCGTGTTTGAACGCATCGGGTTTATGTTCCGAGAACATTGTTTTTGCTCGTCAAAAACGTTTGGGTTCTTAGAACATCTCGTGGTAGGCCTATAGGAATGCCAGGACGGTCGGTCCCTGCCCAAATGAGACGGAGATCCCCAGGGGATAGGCTCGGGGGGGGGGGGTGATTCATGGACCTCCGATCGCTCATTCATCGCCGACTGGGGCCGGATTCTCCTTCGGGGCCTATCGTCGATTTATCGGCGATGTGTCACCAATTTCAGGTATATGTTTCCCCCCTGACATCGCCCCTCAGCGTAGTAGATTTTGCTTCTCTCAGGGCCATGACCCGTCCGACGTCACGCGCTGGCGCAATGGGCAAGTCAATTCCAGCACCACTTGTATGCAGGCCTTGGTTGTTGCAGCCTTCTCGCACTGCAGCTTTGTGAGCAAGCAGTTGCATGTCTCTGGTCGTTCCAGACACATCACGCTTTACTGGGATCGAAGACGGAGCGTGCTGCCCCTCTTGCCAACGGGCCCTCGTTAGTATGCGCCTTGCGGGCTTCACAGGGACAGCTTCGACAAGCCTTCTTGTTTAGTTTTGCGTATCGGCTTCCAGGGCATCGCAAGATCATGACAGTGTCCCCGTACCACAGAGAAGATATCGAATCGTGACATCTCTTGCTCCCATCGGGCACGCGCAGCCACAATTTCGCCCAGCGGGTGGCGACGCATCAGATCTGCAGTGCGACTGCAGGAGACCGCGAGGGGGGCTGCACTCTGGTCCATCAGATGTGGCGGATCACGAATCTGGACAGGAACCACAGGAACCGGACGTCCAGACACGCTTATCCTTTTCGGTGTCGCCGCAGCAGGTACTGAATCTGAAATGTGTCACATGCTCGTTTAAAGCTTTATCCGATCACACTAGCGCTAAGTGTTGGCTCTGGGATGTCTATTTTCCACCCGGTGCTTGTCTCTGATATACCTGTACGACCACCCTTCGAGTGATCAGGAGGTTGGGGGAGGGGAAACAACCGATTACTTGCAACTGCGACGTGTGTGAGGATGACAATGCTGGTGGCACAACCTCGTGTTGGCGACGACGCGTGATGACGATGTTGCGCCGCGATGTGATGTCACTACCGACCCCGCTATCGATCTCACTCGATCGATCTCACTATCGACCTCACGGCCAGTCTTAGTATCGATGGATCCAGCGATCGATCCCATTGGCGATCTCACGCTGAGTGGCGTTGAGCACGAATCGAGCCAAATCAGCGCCGCCGCCGCGCTGTGATGGATGCTTGCTTGCTGACTGTGGTGGTGAAGTGTTGATGGCGATGTGATGTGTTTTTTTCTGCACTCGTGCCATCACCTCCAAGTGAACTGCGCGCCAGTAGCCCGCGACCGTCGGAATCGGTGACCGAGTCGTTGCCAACACGGCTCAGAAGCCGACTGATCCTGGCATAGTTTGGGCCACAGAGCTTGGGAGAACGTGGGCCTAATCAAGCGTTCCCGTTGCTCCTGCGCGCTCGCTGTTGGAGCGCGCAGGAACAACATTCGCTCCCTGGAGCGGTCCCAATCCATCCCACAATCGATCTCACAATCGATCTCACTGTCGATCTCGCAATCGATGGCAATATCGACCTCACTATCGATTTCACTATCGATGCATCTATCGATCTCACTATCGATCTCACTACCGCTCTGACGATCGATGTAGCTACCGATCTCACTATCGACCTCACTATCGATCCAACTATCGATCTCACTATCGATCTCACCACCTCGGTCGTTCTCGATCTCACGAGCATGCACACTATCGATCGAGACACTATCGGGACACCACGGCGGGACACCGCGGGACACCACTGGACACCGCGTCACACTGCGGGACACCGTGGGACACCACGGGACGCCACCCACGGGAAACCACGAGACACCAGCGGGACCACGGCGGGACACCGCGGGACACCAGCGGGATCACGGCGGGACACCACGGCGGGGCCCCCCCCGCCACCAGGCGCTCACTGGAGGGCCGGACTTCTGCGTCCAAGTCGCCCTAGCGACGGCGGGATCAGCCTTCTCGCGCGCCCACGCAGCGTCGCTTCGCCCTCGCGCGCGACACGAGCACGAAGCCGAAACCGATTGCCCTGTGGGAGGCTCTCCGCTCCTCTGCGGTCTCACCCCCCAGCCCTCCGGCACAGCGCCCTGCCCAGGAGCGACGGCACCGCCGTGGCCTGTGGCAGCAATACGTGTGGTCAGTGCGAGCTCCCGGCGCTGGCTGCGGGCCTGACCTGTACGCAGGTGGCCGCCGGAGGTAGGCACAGCGCCCTGCGCAGGAGCGACGGCACCGCCGTGGCCTGCGGCCGCAATGCCGAGGGTCAGCGCAACCTCCTCCCAGCGCTGGCTGCGGGCCTGACCTACGCAGCTCACCTATTGCCAGCTCTGCTGCTGCAGGCGCTGCTCGACGGCGACTCGAGGCGCCTCGTGCCCTGCTGCGGGGCGGAGCGCTCCAGAACCGAGACGGGTCCCGACACTCTCCTCGTGGACATCTGCGGCCAGCTGTTGGCAGATCACCGTGCGGGCAGGCTGGGACCCAGACCCAGAGATCCGATGTCGTGATTTTTTCAAGACGGGGTCCCCGGAAGTCTCGACCCATTCCCCAGGACCGGTTTTTCATCCTGAGTCGTTTTTTGACGGTCCCGAGGCCCGGCGAGGGTCCTTGGGGGCCGAAATTTGCGAAAAACCTCCGTCTTGATTTTTTCATTACGTTGGATCTCTGGGGGGGAGTCTGGCGAGTCCACGCGGTCTTGAAGAGTGGCCGGCTGCTCAGCACCCTCTCGGCCGAGGAGACCGTCGCCGGCGGCTTCGGGCCGGCTCGGCCAGGCGGAGCCGCCACGTGGGGCCCCTCCTGCGCCGCGGCTCGGAGAGGGAGCGCGGCCTCTTGGTATAGTCACTGCGCAGCTGTGCTCTCGGCAGGGCGAGCACGGCACCGCAAGCAAGGGGGCACGTGTGCCCAGGCCAGGATCAGATCAAGGAGAGCCAGAGGAACGATCACAGGCACAATCAATCGTCGATCCCCCAGAAATGTCAAGAAAATTTGGGAAGTGGGGGGGAAGGCGAAACTCACAAAGATAAGAGGCAAACATATGGGGACTTCCATTCTTTGTGTGTGTGTGGATATTTTTGTGTGTCCCTGGGCCCCTTCAGCTGTTCATAGCTTCCAGCCTCTCGGGGCCCTCACCGCGCCTCGGGGCTGCCAAGAGAGAAGCAGCCCGGGATGCCACCGGGGCCTGGGCGAGTGGGCGATGGGGTCGAAGGCCCACGTGCCGAGCAGAAGCGAGGCCCAGGCGTATGGGCCTTTCTCCTTTGGGGGGTTCGACCTGGCATCGCTCGGACGTGTGCATTTTTCTTTCGGCGAGGACCATCGAGGATTTTCTTTTTGGCGAAGAAAATGCGCACGAAACCGAAACAAACACGAGCGATGGCCAGTCGAAGGTCCCCGAGACCCGGGTGCTGCAGTCTTTTCACACCGTGCGCCCTCGGCGTGTTTCGGACCTGGGGCCATCACAGCTCGATCTGGCTCTCAGCATTCGGCAGGACGAAGGATCCCGGCTCTGGTGGTGATCTCTGCGGTGTTGCAATTCGTTCCGTAACGTCGGGTCTCGGGGGTGGGGCTTCGAGAGATAGGGCCCCAAGAGGAGGGGAGTGCTTCTTGTTGGATTCGCACTCTTCAAGGCATCCTCGGGATACGGCACCATGCTTCGGGCTCCGTCGTTGAAGTGCCAGCTCGTGAAAGAAAGTCTCGCCGTCGCATCTTGGTGTGGTCGCTTCCCCCTGCACCTCCTTGCAGTTCGCGATCCTGAAACGCGAGTTGCCCTACAGTATCAGATGGCTCTCGGCCCACCCCGCCACCGTGTCTGGGTTGTGGATGAGAGGCCTCTTGGATGTTCGTTGGGAGCCAGTTCTGAGGCCTCTGGGGGGCTGTTCTAGGCCTCTTGGATGTTCGTTGGGAACCAGTTCTGAGGCCTCTGGGGGGCTGTTCTTGGGCCTCCTTTGGGCCTCCTGTGAACCTCTCTTGGGCCTCTTGGGGCCTCTTGAGGGGCCTCTTGAGGGGCCTCTTGGGGGCCACGTGGGTCCTCCTGCGGGCCTCTCGGGGCCGAGGCCTCGAAAAGTTCGTTCGGGCACCCCGTCTGGGCCCCCCCTTGGAGCCGTCTTGGAGGCCTCTCGGGCCGTCCCGGGGCGATCCTGGTGGCCTCTGAAGCCGCCTTGGAGCGTCGGGAAGCCGAAGAGGCGACTCCGCCAAGATGTTTCAGAGATGTGACGAGCCCTCCTGGATGCCTGTTGGGGGCCCCTTGGGCTGCCTTGAGAGACAGCCCTGGGCGACCTGAAGCGACCTTGCCCTAACCGTAACCGTCGTGCGGCCTTGGAGCCAGCCGCGCGATTGCCCCTCTTGCGGGGCTGGCGAGCTTCGGGACCGTGGAGGGCCGGGGGAGATACGCCAAATCCCTTCTGAATCGACCCCCCCTAAAAGACCGGACCCCCCTTCGAGTGCGACCTGGTATTCCGGACCCCCTCTTCGACGGGGCGCCTTCACAAACCGGACCCCTCAGGCTCCAATCCTTAGAAAGCGCCCTCATAATCCGGACCCCTCCAGTTACAAAAAAAGGGCGCCTTAAAAAACCGGACCCTGGGGGACGACGAACGAGGGATTTGGAATACTACCAGGGGCGCGTAGCATGATGCGTCCCGCAACCCTTTCCAGCGGCGGAATCATCGCACGTATGGGCAACCGATGTGCAACCTGCATCTCAGCGGGCGTCCACCACAGGGGGCCGCTCTGGGCGCGAGTTCCGCCCGCCTCTTTGGGGGGCTCGGCGCCGGGGCCTCCGACGCAAGTCCGTGCTGTGCAGACGTGGACTTGGCTGTCGGCATGGCGTCTGTCTGCTCTGCGCTTGGCCGCGCGGCCTGTCTGCATACTCTCCAGCCATGCGCAGAGGGGGGTGGGGGGAGAGGGGAGGGCTTCTCAGGAAGCACCCCTGCTTCTCATAGGAGGCGCGGGCCTCGCCTCTAGATGCAAGGCCGGCGCCTTCTAAGAAGCAGCCTCCTTCTAAGAAGCCCTCCCCCTCCCTCCACCCCCGTGTGCGCGCCGCCAAATATCAGAGCCCCGAAGCATCAGGGGTAACTCGGGTCAGGGCTAACTCGGGTTCGTTTTTCGGGAATCCAAACCCGGGTTACCCTGGGCCCGAGTTACCCTGGATAACTCGGGCGCCCAAAAATACAGTCCACCCGCACAGTGAGGACGGGCAATCTCCCCAAGGGCGCCCGTGCGTCCTTGCCTCCTCGGGGCATCCTCGGCCGCTTCCGCTGGTCGCGCCCCGCAACGAGACCTTCGCAGTGGGCTGCCGAGGGCCTTCGAAATGGTGCATCCTTTCTGTGCTGGCTGACTGTACTGCATGCTCCCTTCAGGCGTGCCCGCGTGCGCCGGGGGCTCGTGCCTTCAAAGCACTGGTGTGTAATGAGTGGAGGAGGAGGACGACGACGACGAAGAGTAGGAGGAGGAGGAGGAGGAGGAGGAGGAGTAGGAGGAGGAGGAGGTGGAGGGAGGAGGAGGAGCTGCAGGAGGAGGAGGGGAGGAGGAGGAGGAGGAGGGGGAGGAGGAGGAGGAGGAGGAAGAGTGAGGGAGGGAGGAGGAGGGAGGGGAGGAGGAGGAGGAGGAGGAGGAGGAGGAGGAGGAGGAGGAGGAGGAGGAGGAGGAGGGGAGAGAGGGAGGGGGCCTGCACGCCTCACGCCGACCCCGACCCCGCCGGGCAAGAGCCCCTGCGCCCGCGGCCGCGGCCCGCGGCCCGGGGGCCCCCTGCGGCGCGGGGCGGCCTCGGGCCGCAGGCCCCGACGCCGCAGGGCCTCCCCGCCCCCCATCAGAGGCGACGATAGGGGCGAATACAGTGGGCGGCTTGAATAAGGAACACGTACTTTTCAAAAGGAGCTCGGTCGTTCCTTAGGTTTGCATGTGTTACTTACAGTTCCTTATGCGTTATTTGTTATGTATCGTTCCTCTATGCGTTATTCCTTGGGATGAAAAAGGGGCTTCGTTCCTTATTTAGGGTTCCTTAGGTCAAGGCCCCGACTGTAGCCCAGGGGAGAGCAATCCGTTCGGTACGAACGGAATGGGTACGGAAAGAATGGGTACGATGCCCAGCAGCAGTTCTGGTTCATTTTGGACAGGACTCGCTGTCGGTGTCGCCGCGGCCTGTGTCCATTTGAGACAGAAGGCCGCCTGCCCAACAGCGGCCGCTGTTGGTTTGGGACAACATGTGTTGTTGAGCATTGTACCCATTCTTTCCGTACCCATTTCGGGCGTCCAAATACGTGTATCCAGGGGCGGCTGCCGGGCGAATACGTGTGATGCCCGCTCTACCATGAACACCCGGGCCGAACGAAAGGGGTGATATAGGGAAAGGGTGGGTTACGAAGTCTGCTGCATGCAGCTGGTCTCGGCCCCGCTGCCGGGCCCATTCCTCGATACATGGGCGCCTCCCAGGAAAATCAGCTACTTGAAACCAGTCTCACCCCCCCCTTTGCTATCCCCCACTTTCGCCGGGCCTGTCCCCCTACAAGGGGAAGATTCAAAAATAGTCAACAAAATAGTCTGGGGACTATGTTTCCACCATGTTTTGACAATTTGGGCGGATTTTGTTGGGTATTTTTCACTTTTCGCCCAAAGCCCCCTGTAGGAGGACAGGCCCGACTCAAGCCCAGGGCCTCGCCGCCCACCAGAACTACCGCAACCCGACCCGAAGGCCCCGACTTGCAGGAGGGAAAAAACACAGACACAATGAATCGTCGATTCCCAAGAGAAAATATGGGAAAATATGGGAAGTGGGGGAGAAGACAGAAACCCAGAAAACAGCACGCGCACGGAGCCCGTACCCCCCCCCCCCGCCCAACCCGAAAGTCGGGCGAGGTGCGGGGGTCTTCGGGTTGGATGGGGGCGGTTTGGTATGGAGGAGGAGGAGGAGGAGGAGGAGGAGGAGGAGGAGGAGGAGGAGGAGGAGGAAGAGGAGGAGGAGGAGGAGGAGGAGGAGGAGGAATAGGTAGTCAGGGCCAGTGCCGCGAACAATCGGCAGCCTGACTGTGCCCTCGCCCTTCTCTCCTGCCGCTCCCTCCTCCTCCCCACGCCCTCCCGCCTCTCCCTGCTCCTGCCCTGGAAGCCCCCTCCTCCTTGTCCCGATCCTGCTGCTCGTCCTCCTGCTATTCACCCCCGCCCTTCCCAGAACGCCCGCGCCGTGCAGTCGGCCCGGATTAGTATAGGTCGACCCTGCCGAATCAAGGGTACCCTCGCGCCCTGTGTCTCGCGACCCATGCTTCCTGCATTCCTGTAGCAGTGTGGCCCTCGGAAGGGTCTTGTGTCCTCTCGCGTGTCCTCTCTCATCAAGTCCGACTCGGAGGTGGATAGACCTACCCTGACATGTCGATTAGTGAATTCGCCGTTTTCGGTTCGCGAGAGGGCGTCGCGGCCGTTATTTTTGCGGGTCCAGGTCCGTCGGATTCGGTCCCAGGCCGTTTTCACTAAGGGGAGGTTTACTAAAGGGAGGTTTGGTCACTGCCGACCGACTGTGCTCCGGTTCACAGCGCGCACTCCCAGAGGTCTGGACCGCCTCCCCGAGACTTGGTGATCCCCAAACGTGGTGGTGAGAACACCCGGTGGTGAGTTTTGGGCGATTTGGGTAATGGTTTTCGAGCGCTGGCTGGCCCAGGAAACGCAAAACCTCGTGGCGACCGCGTGTCCCCAAACCCGGTGGTGACCCAGAATTTTTTTTGGGGGGAATCGGGGTCACCACCGGGTGTCTCACCACCTGGTTTGGAGACCGCCTCCCCGAGACCGGCTCTCCGTCCCCGAGGCCCTCTGGCGACGGCCCCGCGCGAGGGGCGGGGGCCCCGGGAGGCCGGAGATCCTGGCCGAAGCTAACGTCACGTCCGAAGCTGTCCTGCGCAGGGCTGGGCTGCAACGCGGAGGAGGAAGGAGGAGGAGGAGGAGGAGGAGGAGGGCGAGGAGGAGGAGGAGGAGGAGGAGGGTGGAGGGAGGAGGAGGAGGAGGAGAGAGGAGGAGGAGGAGGAGGAGGAGGAGGAGGAGGAGGAGGAGGAGGAGGAGGCGGAGGAGGAGGAGGAGGAGGAGGAGGAGGAGGAGGAGGAGGAGGAGGAGGAGGGAGGAGGAGCGAGGAGGAGGAGGAGGAGGAGGAGCGAGGAGGAGGAGGAGGAGGAGGAGAGGAGGAGGAGGGGGAGGGGGAGGGGGAGGAAAAGGGGGAGGAAAAGGGGGAGGGGCCTCCCGGCGCGAGGAGGTGTCCTGCCTGCCCTCCTCCCCCCGTGCCGCTCTCCCCCGCCGCGCTGGGCCCTGGCTCGCGGCCGCCCCGGCGTTCCCGAGCGCCCCGCGGCGTGCACGGGGGGGCCTCCCGGCGGCCGAGGTGCTCGTGGACGCGCCCGACCCGTGCAGGGGCGCGCCTGCCGGGACGGCCCCCTGCCGGGGCTCTCGGGGGCGGAAAAGAGGGGGGTGATGACCAGGGGGGGCGGATATCATGGCGGGGGCCATGATATCTCCCCAGATCTCATGGCGCCTCTTCTTGTTTCATTACGTCCCTGGCCCCCCCGCTGGGCCGCGCACATGCCGCCGGTCATGATTTGCACCCCCCCCTCTTGGACACCCCCCCCTCTTGGCCGCTCCCGAGGCTGTGCGGGCAGAGGCCTTTGCAGCAGGGGAGGGGGCCGTCAACCAAGGCCCGGCGGGGAGCCCAAGGGGGGAAAGTGAGACTGGGCCCCAGAGGTCCAACGTAACTCTTGACCAAAATCAAGACGGAGGTCTTTTTGGCCAATCTCGGCCCCCAGGGGCCCTCGCCGGGCCTCGGGGCCGTCCAAAAACGACTCAGGACGAGAAACCGGTCCTGGGGAATGGGTCGAGCCTTCCGGGGACCCCGTCTTGAAAAGAAACACGACATCGGATCTCTGAATGGGCCGACCTTCCCAGAAGGCTCGGTGCGCCATCTCGGCGGCGCGCCCGGAGAGGTAGTTTCGGGTTCGAGGTCTGAGGTTGGAGGGGGATGATGATGAGGGGCCAAGGGGCCATGATGAGGAGGTCCAAGGTCTGTGATTAGTTTGACCAGATCGAATTTTGGACGACACAGCCTGGTGCTTCCGGTGGGATCCGATTGCTGCTCGCCCTGTGCGAGCGTGACCCACGATTGGGCCCCAGACTTCCTGCGGCTGGATAAGACGGTCGTCCTGCGAGCGATGCGTTCGATGCCCGTGAAAACAGTTGCGCGCATGAGGTTCGACATCACCCCCGTGGCCCCGCCCCCGCGCCCACCCTCCCCCCTGTCCTCGCACCCCCCCTTCCGGCCTGCGGGGCGCCAGGCCGGGGGAAGGGCCACTGGGGGGTGATCTCGAGTCTGATGGCTTTGCTGCCGCTGCCGCTGTGGACGCGTCCGTTGTATGGCATGCTGGGCCAAACCGCACGGATCATATTCGGGCTGGACGAAAGGGGGGGAATAGGGAAAGGGGGGGGTACGAAATCTGCTGCATGCAGCTGGTTTCGGGGGCCCATGCCTCGATACATGGCCGCCTCCCGGCGCCGGGAGAATCAGCTACGTGAGCTGATTCTCAAACCCCTATCCCACCCTTTCGCCCGGCCCGACATATATGACCATCGCGACGGTCAGGAATGCGAACGTCAGGAAGGCGACATCGGCAGCAGCACCAACGCAAGCGGAGCGACCGCAGGACGGCAGTGATGAGCCATCGGACGTGCGGCCGTAGTGCGAGGGTTCAGCAGGCGATCCAAGATCGGTTCGCACTCCTTGCCTGAACCCGCACCTCCCGATAATCAATTACCCCCCCTTTCAGTACTGAGTGTGGATTATCCACGGCCAATACAGTTTTGGCCAGGGAAGAGAGGCGGCAAGGCCGATCTTTTATATCACGGGGACAGTTGCGAAACGAAGTTGCTCTTTTCGTATGTCGAGTAGCCAGGACTCCTAAGGGTTCCGATTGATTTGTTCAGGAATCTTCTGGATGTCTTGGATTCCGGAGGATTCCCGAAGGAATTCGATTGATGTCCTATGGATTTCCTCCTCCTCCTCCGCCCCGAACTTGTTTATCCCCGTTGTTTTTTATATCCCCGCCAATGAGCCGCCATGGTAAATCGACTTGATTGTTACACAAAACCGAAGGTCCAGAGTCCAAGTTTTTTTTTGAAATCTGGTCCTGGGGTTCCTCGTCCTTTGAATCCCTGGTCCTGAATCCAAAGGATTCCCTTTGTGTTCCTTTGTATTCCTGTGGCTCTCCAAAGAAATCCCATGGAATCCAAAAGAAATCCAATAGAGGTCCTCAGGATTCTTATGGATGTTCGAAGGAAGCCAATTATTGATGTCCTCGGACATCGATGTATCTCCTGAGGATCTCTATCGATTCATTGGCTTACGCCGCACAGCCGACTCCTTCGGGCGGCAGCAAGAGTGAAAGACAGAATTCGCGGAACGTGCGCGATCGCTGGGCAATCTTGAGGATTTGGCCTGTCCTACGTAGCTTGTGGGGTTCAAGGGGGGGCCTTGTAGGGGATTGTTTTGAAGTTTTTCGTAGTGAGTTTCTTGGGGCCTCCACGGGGCCTGTCCCAGGCCTCCTTTTCCACCTCCTGGATAGGCTCGGGGATCGCTGCGACCCAGCTGGGGTTGCGTCCGGTCAGAAGTTTGAGAGTGGACCCAGCTGTGTCGACGAGGAGCTTCCTGAAGGCCCAGAGGGGGCGGAGAGCGCCCAAGAAGTAGGAGCCTCATGCCTCGAGCCTCGATCCAACCCGTTTTCCTTCCTTGGCGAAGGGGTGGCACCGGCCAGGGAGGTCGATTCTCATCCTGGACTTTCGGCGGTGGTCCCCAGCACCGAAAACGGTTCTTGGAGACTGACTTCGAGGAGATGCCTCGGGTGGTCGAAAGACTATAGAAATCTGTGAGACATCGGCGGCGACGATGAAATGTTCTTTCTTTTTTTCCTCTTCCTCCTCCTCGTCCTTCTCCTCGTCTTCTTCTCGATCGAGGTAGATGCCCGCGGCAGTTCATATATATATATATATATACACACACGTATATTCCTCTTTTATTTTTATAAGCCCGGGCGGGGGGAACTGGACTCCCGGGATCTGGGGCTTTGGATCCCTCCGGACGGGCCTCGGAGCGGCCCCCCGGGCTTCGCAGGGCGTTTTGCCAAGCTTTCCCAGCACACCTAGTTCGATCAGGGGGGTCATCGGAGACGTCCCAGAGACCCCCAAGACAGCACAAGAGCGCTCCAAGAGTGACCGACGTGACCTCGAGATGGCCCAAGAGGCCTCCAGGACGGCCCCAACAGGCTTCAAAAAGCTTCCAAGAGCGCTCCCAACAACAACAGAGAGCCGCGCCCAGACGGCGCATCGGCAGGAAATGTGCACATGCATACGTGGAAAATGTCACTGGGCCTCGGCCGGCAACCACTTGCAAGCTTTGCGCAAATGGCGCGCGAGGGTACGCAGCAACACTCCGTCTGAAGAGGGTGGGGGGGGCGGGGAGGGGACAGGGAGGAGGGAGGCGAATGAGCAGAGCGAGGGAACTCATCGCAGTCACACTGACTGTTTACAATACTCTTTAACAGCTGCATCCCATTCCCTTGGAGGAGAATTCAATAATATCTGCAGGCGGTCGGGGTCGTCTCCTGCGACTCTCAGCGCGCGGGCGTGCATGTAACTGGTCCATTGCAAGCGCGGTCTGCCTCGATTCTTCAGGGACCGCCATTCCCGCGGCATTAGGGAGTGCGCCTCGCCTGGCTGGAACACCATTGCTTTCGGCAACGATTGCGAAGGTGCCCTTGCTAATTTACCGTAATATTTAAGCTGCCTCTCCAATAGTATAGTTGACAATGGAGGAGATTGTGCTTCAAGCAGGACGCGTTGATTGCTGAAGAAAGATAGGAATGCCGGTTGGATCTTCAGTACTCTGCGGTAGCATTTGGCTTGAAATCCATCCAGTCTGTTCTTGTCTGCTTGCAATAATACACAAGATTCCAATCCGTACAATAATTTGGAGAAGACGCAGGCTTGCAGTACTCGTAGCTTGTGCTGCTTGGTCATGTTTGCATGGTTCCACACAGCACATAATTTGTCAAATGCTCCTTTTGCTTCTCCGAGGCGGCGCGTTATTTCAGCCTTGGGCCGACCATCTGCGCTTAAGAGGCCACCAAGATAAACAACGTCGTCTTTAGATTGGATTTCTTCTCCATTCGGCCCCAAAACCGTAGCATGCGATCTGATTTTCAGTAATAATGTTTTGCCAGCGTTCAGGTCGAGCCCAAAAGTTTTCCCAATGTTTGACACGATATGAAAATGCCTCTGAAGTGACTCCGGACACTGTGCCACGAGCAGCGTGTCGTCGGCGTAGAGCACGTCATTAGTAACCACATACGGCTTATTCTTGGAGATGCCCGGCTGCGCGTGGAAGTCCTTGTCGACGGCCTCGAGAAGCACCGACATAACGATTACGAACAGATAAGGAGATAAAGGACAACCTTGTGCAATTCCAGCTGGTTGACACTTTTGCGATGATGTTGTTGCCCCATCTGTGACGACAAACTTGCGCGCCTTGTAGATCGCGGCAATCATGTTCAGCATGGCGGGTGGTACTTGGAAGTGGCGGAGTGCGAACAGTAGCCCCGCTGGTCTGATACGATCAAAAGCTTTGCTCCAGTCTAGTAACAGCAGGAACAGTTTACCATTTTTGTCCTCCAGTGCAGCGTCAATGAGTCTTCGCACTAAGAATAGTGCGTCGCCGGTGCCCCGGGCAGGCCGGAATCCATATTGAGATTCTCGTAGTTTTTCTTCAGCGCCTCCAGTCTTGAGTCGGTGTAAAATTATACTGGCCAAAACTTTATAGCCCACCGCTAACAGGGATATGGGCCTATAGTTGGATGGCTCGGAGGTGTCGCCTTTTTTGAATATTGATACAACCGAAGCTTCTCGCCAATGCGCTGGCATGTCTTTCTGCCGCCAACAATCGTCACACAGCTGTCTTAATATCTCTAGGGCCGCGCTGTTCCTCCATAGCGCGTGCCATAGATCAGGGGGTACTCTATCATTCCCGGCCGCTTTCTGCACCTTCAAGCGTTTGACTGCTCGTCGAACCTCTTCCAAATCGATGCTGCCAACGTCGATGGGTAAGAAGCTGCTGTCCTCCGCTAGGTTGGGAAGCTGTTCTGCCTCATGACATAATTTCCATTGTTCTTTTTCCAGATAGTTTGCCATCGTTTCGGCTCGCTCCTCTGCGCCAACTAGATTACCCTGGGTATCCCGTAGACGTCCATATTTCATCGGCCGCCCTTTCCGGAGTGATCGAATAGCTTGCCATCCGTTTTGTGTTATTGCTTCTTCCAGCCACGCTTTCCTGTCGGCCCGTGCCGAAAGTTGTATCTGCTTGTTGAGGCCTTTCATGACTTTTGCATCCGCCCCGGCATTTCTACGGCGATTCCGCTCTTCGATAAGATGTAGCGTTCTCGTTGTAATCCACGGCCGGCGCTTCTGCACGGAGATGGTTGGCAGAACATGTTGTGCAGATCCCAGCATGCATGTAGCCACGGATTTTGCCCTGGACTCCAGATCTGTACATGGCGGATTGCTTTCCCAATTGCGAACAAAGGCATCAGCGTATTTATCTGCGATGTCCTTGTTTTGTAGTGTCGTCAGATCTGCTGTGGCTGTTCTTGCTGAGCGTTCCTTTTTGGGGATGTCTACGTCGAGGTCCACTATCTGCACGAAGTGATGCGATTGGAGCGCCCTCCACCGATCGCTCCAGATAGCCGTAACGCTGCTGAACCAACTTCGCTCAACTACGACATGGTCCAACTGTTCGAACCGACCTGGTTGTACTGGTTCTGCTGGATGGGTGCCCAGATCGCGGTAAGTTGCTTTAGCTTCGAGTCCTGCGTCGAAAAATGTATTCGCAACGCACGCTTCCAGGGCACCACACAATTCCAATAGTAATTCTCGGTTTGACGTTGGCTCCCACTTCCCGGTAAGATTCTCGAAAGGATAAGGTCCTATGACTTCCCTTTCTCCGGCACGTCGTCGCAGAAGCCTCGCGTTGAAGTCCCCCAGCAGGACGGTTGGCCCATAAGATTTGCATCTGGTGGCGAATGCCGTCAGATCGGTGAAAAAATCGTGCCGGATATCATACGGATGCTCGTTGGTCCAAGCGTATACTGTAATCAACGTAAGAATTCCACCAGATACCCGGAGCCGAATGCTGGCCATTCTGTTGTCCTTTTGTAGGTAACCTTTGACAGCGTGTCTCATCCAAGGTGCCACTACGAACCCGACTCCTGCATATTCTCTGCTGTCGTGCTCCGTCCCAGAAAGAATAAATAAGTATCCCTCGTGTTCCAAAATCTGTGACCCACGGCAATGTGTCTCTTGAAGACACAACACACCGATATTTAATTCTGACATGTGCTTCATTATCTCGTACAACTTGTGTGGCTTCTCCGGGCTGATGCCTTCGACATTCCAGGAGGCAATTCGTCCACACAGTACTGGCGAACATGGAAATGTTACCCATTTGCCCGTACTCGTCGTACTTATAGTGCCGATGCGCCGTCGTATTTCCTAGTGGTTGCCCTTCTTTCCCTTGCCGCTGCCTTTAGCACGCTGGAGGGCCCCATTAGCGCGATCGGTGAGGTCAGACACCTCCGGGCTGTTTGTAAGATCGCCCCAACCAGCCCATGCTCCACACCACGTAACCTGGAGAGCGGACCCGGCGACAAGTACGTGACACACAGGTTCTTTGGCTACTTTGAGCTTCTGTTCCAGAGTATCCACACGTACCTCGCTTTTGGAATAACCCCATCCCAAGAATGTCTTACGCAAGCTGAACAAGAAGCTCTCTGGGACCCTTTTTTCCAAAGGTTGGTCTGGACGCGTCCAAATCACATTTCCTTGATGTTTCAATTGAGCTTTCCCCAGGACTGTGACGAATGTGTCCCGGGCACTGGCCGTGTCAAACTTTGCGAAGAAGATCTGCTGGAACGCGTCGCCCTTGATGAAGGTCTCCTTAGGCTCCGGAGCTCCGAAATGAAGCGCCTGTTCATTGATCCATGCAGACGCGTCGCGCAAGGTATCGAAGTTACCCAATCCACCAATGACAGCATTGCACTCATACTGCTTGTTCGTGGTGAGTTCCGCCATTTGGCGCTCGATCTCACTGAGTTTCGCCTCAACTGTGGAAGCCAGACTGCGTGCGGAACCAGTCGCAGAATCAGCATCTGGACGATGTGGAAGCGACTCGAGAACGGCAACGCGTGCGGTGATGTCATCGACAGCTGTCTTCAAAGGCTCCACCGCGTTCCGCAGGTCTTGTTGCGAAACGCCGTGCTGCTTGATCGCACGAATATCGTTCTGGATTGGTTGAAGCTGGTCTCGCAATATTTGCTTAAATTGCCCAACTGTTAGGCCATCCGTATCGTTACCCGATTGTGAACCTGCGGCTGCGGCAAGGTCATCGTCGGATAGTTGTTGAGGTACGGCTTGAAGATCGTCCAGGCCATCCATCTCATGTAGTGGACTGTGGATGCGATGTTGCTTTGCCCTACCAGCAGGGGGCTGCAAAACGTCCTTGACGGGGGTGCCGGCTCTGCGAGTTTGTTTTGTCGTCGGCGGAGGCGAAGCAGCCTGTTCAAACTCTCCATCCAACTTGAGGGGAACACGAGAAGCCATGATGTATGCAAGATCTTCGGTGAGAGTGCAAGTGGCGCACTTCTAAATCGGAATGTAGAGCAGTAGGAATGTAAGAGCAGTATGGGGCCTGTAAGAGCAGTATCAACTGGAGCAGTACCGCTGCTCCACGGATAGACAAGCGCGCTCCACTACTCGCAAAGTAGCTACTCGCAAACGGCCTTGAGCCATCTGGCAAACTTATAGGGCGCTCCCAAGAAGGTCCCAATAAGCAAACATTATGTTTTTGGCGGGTTTTTGGTGGATTTGGGGGTTCTCATCTTTTCGGCTTCCCGACGCTCCAATACGGCAGTCTTCTGGGCGTCCGAAGCCGCCTGGGAGGCTCCAAAATCGCCCCACAACCATCCATGGGTCCAGGCAGTCCCAAAGAGCCCCAAAACTGCACAACAGGGGTCAAAGATGGCCCGAAGAGAGGCCCATGGCGGCCCAAGACGGCCACAAAACACCCTCCGAAGCATTCCAAATCGTGACGCGGTCGTTCAGGGAGACCGCCATTGGAGGCAGGGTTGGCCGAGGAAGGCATCAGTACCTCCAGAACACGCCCAGGAGGCCTCCAGAAGGCTTTAAGAAAGCCTGAAACTTTTGTGAGGCCCCCAGGGGCTCTCCAAGGAGGAGCCTCCGCAAAAAGAGCTGAGGAGGATGGGGAACATGCGCAGGGTATGGCGAGAACGAGGAACAAATGCATGGAGGAAGGATAACGAATAACATCTTTTTAGCGGCGATGCTGGAAAAAAGGCAACAGGGAGTTATCGCTAAATTGTCGGCTTCACCTTCCTGCCATTCCGCCTGCATGCAAAACTTCAAGGACCAATGTGCATGGCGCGAAGCGCCACTGCAGTCTTGTATGTATGTATGTATGTGGATATATATATATACAGGTATCTATATATATATGTATTCCCTACCTAGGCTCTGTCTAGAAGGCTTCTTACTTTAGAGCTGAAAGGGCCGGGCAGTGGTCCTCGCCCCGGGCGGTTCCCCTAGGATCCGCCCCGCGGTTCCCCCAGTTACGTCCCCTTAGCTTAGCGTTGCTTATCTCACCTTAGCTTAGCTTATGTCATCATAGCTTAGCTTAGCTTCATCTGAGCTCAGGCTTATCTTAGCTGAGCTTACCTTCATGCGCATGTGTGCAATGCCCTACCTAGGCCCTGCTTAAAGGTCTAGCTTCGCTTAGCTTAGCTTCGCTTAGCTTATCATAGCGCAGCGCTGCATTCGCATAGCATATCATAGCATAACATAGCCAATCATGTCATCGCATACCATAGCATAGCATAACATAGCGCAGCATAGCATAGCATTGCATAGCGTATCATAACATAGCGCAGTTTAGCATATCATATCATAGCTTAGCTTACCATAACACATCGCAGCATGACATAACATAGCTTAGCATAGCATATCATAGCATTGTTCAGCATGTCATAGCATATCATAGCGCAGCATAGCATAGCATAGCATAGCGCAGCATAGCATGTCATATCATAGCATCGCATGACATAGCAACTACTGCTGCTTTCCTAGGGGCTTCAACTTCTAGGTTGGGTCGCACGGGGGTAACATATATATATATATATATATATGTGTATAGTTGCATACATATGCATGTATATATATATATATATATATATATATATATATATATATATATATATATATATATAATATATATCAAAGACGCCTACGGCGAATCACCGCCGCCCCCTGCCGTTGTGGAAGCGCCTATGTGGCCGAACGTTGAGGCCAGACCTGCGAAGCCATCGGACCATGTGTTCCCCGAATCGGTTTGGAAAGCCTTCGGGGAACACGTGGGCATCTTGAAGGTCATCTTGGCCGTCTTGGAGGCCTCTTGGGCAAGCTTTCGGCGATCTTTGGGAGTTGTTGGGCCGTCTCGGGCCGTCGGAAGGCCGAAAAGAAGGACATGTCAAAATCCGTCAGAAACCTAAGGACAATCAATGTTTTTGGCTTCGTCTGGCCTTCCTGAGGGCCCTCGCGGGGGCTTCTTGGGCCGTCTTGGGCCAGCTTCGAGCCAACTTCGGCCATCTTGGTGGGTTCCTGGCACGTCTGGCGCCGTCGGAAGCCGTTTGGGGGGCCTCTATGGGCCGATTTGGGGCCCTCTTGGAATGCTCCAGGGCCGTCTTGGAGGCCATTTTGGGCGTCTTGGAGGCCATCTTGGGCGTGTTGGAGGCCTCTTGGGCCG
The DNA here is from genome assembly GCA_963575745.1 of Prorocentrum cordatum. Lineage (NCBI taxonomy): Eukaryota > Dinophyceae > Prorocentrales > Prorocentraceae > Prorocentrum > Prorocentrum cordatum. The sequence goes on from CAUYUJ010014625.1 coordinate 244,295, forward strand.
TCTTGGGGCTCATCTTGGAGGCCACTTGGGCCGTCATGGGGCCCACTTGGGGGCCTCTTGGGCGATCTTGGGGGCCTCTTGGGCCGTCTTGAGCCGTCGGAATGCCGAGAAGAAGCACATTCCAAAATCCTTCAAAAACATAACGGAAGTCAATGATTCTGGCCTCTTCGGGCCCTCCTGGAGGACCTCTTGGAAGCCTCTTGGGCCGTCTGGGAGGCCTCTGGGGGGCCTCTTGGCTCGTCTTGGACTCTCTTGGACTCTCTTGGGCCGTCTTGGATGCCGTCTTGGACCATCTTGGGCAGACTTGGAGGCCATCTTGGAGGCCATCTTGGAGCCGTCTTGGGCAGAAAAGTAGGGAATTGAGGTCCTTGGAACAAAATCCCGGGACCCCGGCGGGACGCGCCGGAGCCCCAGGGGGGAGTTCTTTTGGAAAAAGAACCAACACCAAAACCGAGAAATCCAGCACGCCAGGCACCCCTTTGCTAAAGCAAAAGGGGGCGGCGGATCGAAGACGCCTACGGCGAATCACCGCCGCCCCCTGCCCTTTCGGAAGCGCCGATGCGGCCGACTGCTGTGGCCAGAGGTCTGCCAAGTTATTGGGCCATATGTTCCCCGAATCGGTCTTTACAGCCTTCGGGGAACACGTGGGGGAGGACGGGGAGGAGAGGAGAGATAGGAAGGGGGGGAATGGAGGAGGAGGTCTCTTGAGTGCCTTTTTGGCTACTCTGGGTTTATATTGGGCCACATGTGCGGTCTTGGAAGCATCTTGGGGGCCTCTTTGGATGCCTTGCGGCCTTCCTGTTCTGCCTGACGCCGTCTGGGCTGGGTTGGGGGCCTCTCTGTGGCCTCACTTGGGTTTATCGTGGCCGTAGTGGACGCCAGCGTGGGCGTTTGGGAGATCTGCCGGGCCGTCTTGGGGCTGTCTTTGGGGCCGTTTTGGGGCTTTCTTGTGCCGTCTAGGGGCGTTCTTGGAGGCCTCTTGGACTGTTCTGGGGCGCTCTTGGAGGCTTATTGGGATGTCGCGGAGTTTTGGAAAGCCGAAAAGACGATATACACAAGATCTGTTCGGACCAATATGAAATGAACGGTAATGGTCTCTCGGGGCGTTCTTGGAGAATGTCTTGGAGGCCTCGTTTCTATCTGGGGCTGTCTTTGAGGCGTCTTGGGCCGTCTTGGAGGCTTCTTAGGCGAACTTGGTGGTATTTTGTATGCCTTTGGTCGATTTTGGAGGCCATCTTGGATAATTCTGCCAAAATCCTTCAAAAACCTAAGGAAAATCAATGATTTTAACCTATTCGGGCCTTCCTGGAGGGCGTCTTGCAGGGCTCTTGGGCCGTCTTGGAGGCCTTTTGCGGGCCTTTTGGGCCGTCTTAGACCATCTTGAGGCCATCTTGGGCCGTCTTGGGTGCATCTTGGAGCCATCTTACCCGTCTTGGAGGCCATTTTGGCCGTCTTGGAGGCATCTTGGAGGCCATCTTGGGCCATCTTGGCCGTCTTGGAGGCCATCTTGGGCGTCTTGGAGGCCTCTTGGGCCGTCTTGAGGCCCTCTTGGGGCCTTCTTGGGGGCCTCTTGGGCCGTCATGGGGCCATCTTGGAGGCCTCTTGGGTGCTGTTGGGGCGATGTTGGGGACCTCTTGGGCCGTCTTGGGCCGTCGGAGAGCTGAAAAGAAGAACATGCCAAAATCCTTCAAAAACCTAAGGAAAATCAATGATTTTAACCTATTCGGGCCTTCCTGGAGGGCGTCTTGGAGGGCTCTTGGGCCGTCTTGGAGGCCTTTTGCGGGCCTTTTGGGCCGTCTTAGACCATCTTGAGGCCATCTTGGGCCGTCTTGGGTGCATCTTGGAGCCATCTTACCCGTCTTGGAGGCCATTTTGGCCGTCTTGGAGGCATCTTGGAGGCCATCTTGGGCCATCTTGGCCGTCTTGGAGGCCATCTTGGGCGTCTTGGAGGCCTCTTGGGCCGTCTTGAGGCCCTCTTGGGGCCTTCTTGGGGGCCTCTTGGGTCGTCATGGGGCCATCTTGGAGGCCGCTTGGGTGCTGTTGGGGCGATGTTGGGGACCTCATGGGCCGTCTGGGGCCGTCGGAGAGCTGAAAAAAAGAACATGCCAAAATCCTTCAAAAACCTAAGGAACATCAATGATTTTAATCTATTCGGGCCTTCCTGGAGGGCGTCTTGGAGGGCTCTTGGGCCGTCTTGGAGGCCTTTTGCCGGCCTTTTGGGCCGTCGTAGACCATCTTGAGGCCATCTTGGACCGTCTTGGGTGCATCTTGGAGCCATGTTACCCGTCTTGGAGGCCATCTTGGCCGTCTTGGAGGCATCTTGGAGGCCATCTTGGGCCATCTTGGCCGTCTTGGAGGCCATCTTGGGCGTCTTGGAGGCCTCTTGGGCCGTCTTGAGGCCCTCTTGGGGCCTTCTTGGGGGCCTCTTGGGCCGTCATGGGGCCATCTTGGAGGCCTCTTGGGTGCTGTTGGGGCGATGTTGGGGACCTCTTGGGCCGTCTTGGGCCGTCGGAGAGCTGAAAAGAAGAACATGCCAAAATCCTTCAAAAACCTAAGGAAAATCAATGATTTTAACCTATTCGGGCCTTCCTGGAGGGCGTCTTGGAGGGCTCTTGGGCCGTCTTGGAGGCCTTTTGCTGGCCTTTTGGGCCGTCTTAGACCATCTTGAGGCCATCTTGGGCCGTCTTGGGTGCATCTTGGAGCCATCTTACCCGTCTTGGAGGCCATCTTGGCCGTCTTGGAAGCATCTTGGAGGCCATCTTGGGCCATCTTGGCCGTCTTGGAGGCCATCTTGGGCCAAGTTGGGGCAACAAAGGCATTGACAGATGGATTTTCAGAAACTTGCGGGTGGCCGGCGGGACGGGCCGAAGCCCACTGGGGAGTTCTTTTAGACAAAGAACCAAAACCAAAACCTGAAACATCCAGCACGCCGTGCACCCATGTGGCAAGCAAGACCACAGGGGGCGGCGGATCTATCGAAGACGCCTACGGCGAATCACCGCCGCCCCCTGCCTTTTTGGAAACGCCGATGTGGCCGAAAGTTGGACTAGAGCTTGGCCAAGCTATCGGACCATGAGTTCCCCGAGTCGGTTTGGAAAGCTTTCGGGGAACACATGGGAGAGAATGATTATGAACAGGAAGAGGAAGAGGAAGAAATAGAGTAGGAGGATGAGGGTTGTTAGGAGTCTCTTGGGGCACCCTTGGGGTCTGTTGGGGGCTTCTTGGGGGCCTCTTCGAGGCCTCTTGGAGGCATCTTGGGGGCCTCCTTGGGCCTCTTGGGGGCCTTTGGGGGCTTCCTGGGGGTCTCTTTGGCCGTCTTAGGGCGTTCCTGGTCCGTCTGACGCCGTCTGGAGCCGTCTTGGGGGCCTCTCTGGGCCGTCTTGGGGCCCTCTTGGGGCGCTTCAGGGCCGTCTTGGAGGCCATGTTGGGCGTCTTGGAGGCCTCTTGGGCCGTCTTGGGGCGCTCTTGGGGCCGTCTTGGGGGGCCCTTGGGCCGTCATAGGGCCTTCTTGGAGGCCTCTTGGGCGATCTTGGGGGCCTCTTGGGCCGTCGGAAGGCCGAAAAGAAGAAAACGCAAAAAACCTTCAAAAACCTAAGGAAACCAATGATTTTGGCCTCTTCGGGCTCTCCTGGAGAACGTCTTGGAGGCCTCTTGGGCCATCTTGGAGGCATCTTGGGGCCATCTTGGCCGTCTTGGAGGGCATCTTGGGCCGTCTTGGAGGCATCTTGGAGCCATCTTACCCGTCTTGGAGGTCATCTTGGCCGTCTGGGAGGCATCTTGGAGGCCATCTTGGGCCATCTTGGCCGTCTTGGAGGCCATCTTGGGCCAAGTCACCCGTAATTTTCCCAAAATCCGTCTGTCAATGCCTTTGTTGCCCCAACTTTGCCCAGGATGGCCTCCAAGACGGCCAAGATGGCCCAAGATGGCCTCCAAGATGCCTCCCAGACGGCCAAGATGGCCTCCAAGACGGGTAAGATGGCTCCAAGATGCCTCCAAGACGGCCCAAGATGCCCTCCAAGACGGCCAAGATGGCCCCAAGATGCCTCCAAGATGGCCCAAGAGGCCTCCAAGACGTTCTCCAGGAGAGCCCGAAGAGGCCAAAATCATTGGTTTTCCTTAGGTTTTTGAAGGTTTTTTGCGTTTTCTTCTTTTCGGCCTTCCGACGGCCCAAGAGGCCCCCAAGATCGCCCAAGAGGCCTCCAAGAAGGCCCTATGACGGCCCAAGGGCCCCCCAAGACGGCCCCAAGAGCGCCCCAAGACGGCCCAAGAGGCCTCCAAGACGCCCAACATGGCCTCCAAGACGGCCCTGAAGCGCCCCAAGAGGGCCCCAAGACGGCCCAGAGAGGCCCCCAAGACGGCTCCAGACGGCGTCAGACGGACCAGGAACGCCCTAAGACGGCCAAAGAGACCCCCAGGAAGCCCCCAAAGGCCCCCAAGAGGCCCAAGGAGGCCCCCAAGATGCCTCCAAGAGGCCTCGAAGAGGCCCCCAAGAAGCCCCCAACAGACCCCAAGGGTGCCCCAAGAGACTCCTAACAACCCTCATCCTCCTACTCTATTTCTTCCTCTTCCTCTTCCTGTTCATAATCATTCTCTCCCATGTGTTCCCCGAAAGCTTTCCAAACCGACTCGGGGAACTCATGGTCCGATAGCTTGGCCAAGCTCTAGTCCAACTTTCGGCCACATCGGCGTTTCCAAAAAGGCAGGGGGCGGCGGTGATTCGCCGTAGGCGTCTTCGATTCTTTTAGAAAAAGAACCAAAACCAAAACCTGAAACATCCAGCACGCCGTGCACCCCTGCAAGCAGGGGGCGGCGGATCGTGGCCTTCGGCCCATCCCGCCACCGTGCCTTGGTCGTCGGCCTGAGATCCTCTTTGCCTCTTGGGCCCCCTCTGAGGCCGTTTTGGGGCGGAAGGCTCGGATTGTTGGTTCAGGCTCCCCCTCTTGGGCCCCTCTTTGGGCCGTCTTGGGGCACTCCCAGGCCGTCTTGGGAGCCTCTTGGGCCGTCTTGGCGCCCTCTTGGGCCGTTTCGAGCGCCTCCTGGGGCCTCTTGGGCCGTTTTGGGGCGGTCTTGGGGGACCCTGGGGCCGTCTTCAACGCCGTGAAGGCAGAAAAATCGTGCAGGATAAAGATGTACGTTCTCCAACAGGAATTCGACGATGTTGGCTTCTTGGGTCCCTCTTGGGAATGCTCTTGGAGGCTTCTGGGGCCGATCCTGGGCGTCTTGGGCCGACCTCTGGGCGTCCCGGGGGCCTCTTGGGCCGTCGTGGGGGCTGCTTGGAGCCCTCTGGGGCCTCGTGAGGCCTGATGACACCTTTGCCCCCCCCCCCCCCCCTTCCTCCAAACCGGCCGGACTGGGTTCCCGAGAAAGGGGTTTGGGGAGGGGAAGCATCTCACACGCCGTCACCCCAACGGGTCGGCGGATTTGTGTTGGCATCCCCATGGGTATCCAAAGGAATCCTATGGATTTCCATTGGATTTCTATTGCTTCCCATGGGATGCTTATGGGTTTCCCAGAGCCCTATGGATTGCCTAAGGAATCCCATGGATTCCCTCAGGAATCCGTTGGTATCCTGAGAAAATTAGAAGGATGTGTTTTTAGTATCTGTATGAACGTTCACGATCAGATTGATCAGCATCATCGTCATCGTCTTCACCATTATGCCGAGATCTCCGGGATAACGTTTATTATTCCCGCTGGACCCCAGACTTTATTATCCCAGGAGGAGTTTTACCGGAAGGTGTCGGTTAGGATGTTCCAACTTACTTCAGCCGGCATCAGCCGACATAGTTTCGAGAAGCAAGAACATACCGACACCGAAGGGTTTTCTCGTGTCGGGTTCTGGGAGGCGGTAATCGTTCGACACTGTTGCTACATTTTTCCGTGTGCTCGAAATAATTCTAGACGTTTCGCGAATCCCCACCAGCCCATCCATAACCGGAAGTGCGGGAGCAAAGAGGTGGACGGCCGAACCGCGCGAAGGAGGGAGGAGGAGAAGAAGGAGGCTGGATGGATGGATGAGGGAGTGGGGAGAAAAAAAAGATGATTCGGATGATGAGGAGGAGGAGGAGGAAAAGGAGGAGGAGGAGGAAGAGAAGGAGTAGGAGGGAGGAGGAGGAGGAGGAGGAGGAGGAGGAGGAGGAGTGAGCAAAAGGATGAGGAGGAGGAGGAGAAGGAGGAGAGAGGAGGAGGAGGAGCAAAAGGGACAGAGGCCTCTTGGATGCCCCTCGGAGTTTCTTGGGATATCGCTTGGGCGCTTCTTGGTGGCATCTTGGGACGTCTTTGGGGGTCTCTTGGCGGTCCTTAGGGGGCTCCTGGGCCTCTTCGGCGCATCGGGGGGGCCTCTCTTGGAGCGTCTGGGGGGCGCCTTGGGTGCCTCGGGAATCCTCTTGAAGCCTTCGGGGGGCCCCTTAGGGGGTCTCTCGGAGGCCCCTCGGGGCTGCTGGGCGCCTTTTGGGGGCCCTCTTGGGGCGCTCTTGGGAGCTTTTTAGTGGCGCTCTTCGGGGCATCTTGGAGCCCATCGATCCAAACAGGAGGGAAGCTCCAATTAGCGACCCCCCCCCAAGAGGCCAGAATGGGGCCAAAGCCGTAATACAACCAATGATTTTGTCTTCCTCGCCGAGGCCGTTTTGGATGCTCCAACGCGTCGTGGCCCCCCCGTCCAGGTCCAGGGGAGGGGGTAAGGGGGAGGGGTGAATCCCTCCCAGGAGAGGAAGAATGGTAATTGGAAGAGGAAGGAAGCTCCCTGGACCACCTACGCCCAGAGGGCTGGTGGGATTTCTGGTATTGGGTCCTGGAGTACGATGGGAGCAACCTCATCCCTGCCAGGTGGAGGGTTTCTCCGAATGGCTTAGGCGACCCCTCCTCCTCCTCCTCCTCCCCCTCCTTGTCCTCCTTTTACTATTCATCCTCCTCCTCCTTCTCCTCCTCCTCCTCCTCCTCCTCCTCCTCCTCCTCCTCCTCCTCCTCCTCCTCCTCCTCCTCCTCCTCCTCCTCCCCCTCCTCGCCTTCCCCTCCTCGGGCCGCCCGCGGCCCCGTGGGCCACCGACCCACTGCCAGGAACTGGACCAGCGCCGCCGAGGATAGCGGGGACTCCGGCCAGCTCCTGAGGCGGGGCCGGCCCGCGGCCCCCCTCTGAGGGCGGCGCGCCTCCGGCGGCCGCCCCACGCCGCGAGGCGCCCGCCGTGCTCGGCCTCGGCAGCGCGCGCGGGGTCGCGCTCCCGCGCCCGGCCACGCGCAGGCCCAGAGATCCAACGCACTAAAACATTCAAGATGGAGGTGCTTCGCAAATTTCGGCCCCTCCTCCTCCTCCTCCTCCTCCTCCTCCTCCTCCTCCTCCTCCTCCTCCTCGCCAGGCCTCGGGACCGTCCAAAAAACGACTCAGGATGAAAAACCGGTCCTGGGGACTGGGTCGGGACTTCTGGGGGCCCCGTCTGGAAAGAATCACGACGTCGGATCTCTGGGGAGGGGGGTGGGTGGAGGGGGGAGGGCTTCTTGGAAGCACCCCTGCTTCTTAGAAGGCGCGGTCCTTGTCTACAGATGTGAGGCCGGCGCCTTCCGAGAAGCAGCCTCCTTCTTCTAGGAAGCCCTCCCCCGTTCCTCCACCCCCTTGTGCGCACCGCCAGCTCGCTTCGAGAGAAGAAGCCCAGAGGAGGATAAGGTACCCATACCTCTACCCTTCCCTCTTTTTCCCCTTTCTGGGGCCTCGGAAGCCTCGTCGCCACCGCTGGATTCGCCTCGAACTCTTGGTCAGAACGCATCCCGGGAGGGGTCCGGGAGTAGCGGTGTCGGTAGCTTTCGGTTTCCCCAGGCACGATCTTTAGGGCCAGGATGTCGCGAATGTTGTCGAGGCCGCTGGTGGTGATGGGCCACGCTGGCCGTCGCGCATTCGCGAGGATAAGCCACGGATCGACGACCAAGCTGAGCAATGACTAAGACCGTCACCAGCGCGTCCGCGTCTGGTCTTGGTCCAGGTCGTGGCACCCTTTCCCTCCATCGATTGTTTCTGGGGCACAACTTCAGTGTCTAGGCTATGGTCACCTCTCGCTGTTGATCCTTTTTCTTCCCAACCATCCTTTGAAGGGACAGCGCCCCGCGTTCCTCCTCTCCTCTACTCTCCTCCTCCTCCTCTTCTCTCCTCTCCTCCTCCTCCTCCTTCCCCACCTCCCTTCTCCCATCATCATCATCATCATCATCATCATCATCATCATCATCGTCATCATCATCATCATCATCATCATCATCATCATCATCATCATCATCATCATCATCATCATCTTCATCATCATCATCATCATCATTATCATCATCATCATCATCATCATCATCATCATCATCATCCTTCTCATCATTATCACCATCATCATCCTCCTGCTCCTCCTCTTCCTCCTCCTCATCATCATCACAATCGTCATCATCATCGTGGCCCCATAGGGAGCTCCTCCCAAAATTCCAGTGGCGCAGTTCGCATGCGTCTTCCTCACCCAGTACAGCGTTTCGTGGCCCCAGAGGGAGCTCCACCCAAGGTCCCAGTGGTGCAGTTCGCATGCGTCCCCCCCACCCAGTACTGCGTTTGGTCCCGTTGGCGCAGTCGCATGCGTCTCCCCCACCCAGTACTGCGCTTCGTGGCCCCATATGGAGCTCCACCGAAGGTCCCACTGGCGCATTTCTCATGCGTCACCCCCACCCAGTACAGAGTCTCGTTGCCCCAGTGGGAGCTCCTCCCAAGGTCCCAGTGGCGCAGTTCGCATGCGTTCCCCCCCCCACCCAGTACAATGTTCCGTGGCCCCAGAGGGAGCGCAGTTCGCATGCGTCGCCCTCACACAGTACAACGTTGCCTTGCCCCACAGGGAGCTTCACCGAAGGTCCCGTTGGCGCAGTCGCATGCGTCTTCCCCACCCAGTACAGCGCTTCGTTGCCCCATATGGAGCTCCTCCGAAGGTCCCAGTGGTGCAGTTCGCATGCGTATCCCTCACCCAGTACAGCGCTCCGTGATCCCAGAGGGAGCTCCACCGAAGGTCCCAGTGGCGCAATTCGCATGCGCCCTCCCCACCCAGTGCAGCGTTTCGTGGCCCCAGAGAGAGAGAGATCCACCGAAGGTCCCGGGTGGCGCAGTTCGCATGCGTCTCCCCCACCCAGTAAAGCGTTTCTTTGCCCCACAGGGAGCTCCACCGAATGTCCCGTTGGCGCAGTCGCATGCTTTTTCCCCCACCCAGCACAGCCTTTCGTTGCCCCATATGGAGCTCCACCGAAGGCCCCAGTGGCACCGCCCGCATGCGTCACCCCCACCCAGTACAGCGTTTCGTGGCCCCGGAGGGAGCTCCACCCAAGATCCCATTGGCGCAGTTCGCATGCGTCTCCCCCGCCCAACACAGCGTTTCGTTGCCCCACAGGGATCTCCACGGAATGCCCCAGTGACGGTGTTCGCGTGCTCGCCCCCCCACCCAGCACAGCGCTTCGTGGCCCCATGGGGAGCTCCACTGGAGGTCCCAGTGGCTCTACTCGCCTGCGCTTCCCCCACCCAGTACAGCGCTTCGTTGCCCCGCAAGGAGCTCCACCGAAGGCGCCCCAGCGGCGGCCTCGCTCCAGTGTGGCGCGCCGTTCGCGCTTGTCGCGGCCCCGAAGGGCGGTTCCGCGCCATAAAGCACCAGTGGCAGCGCCCACACGGCGGCCCCACCGCACATCGGCACACCCTTCGCATGCTCCATGGCCCCATGGGGCGATTCCCCGAGGGCGATGCCCACAACGACGGCACTCACAACTGCACATGGTTGGGTCCCCCGCCCAGGATCATTTGTAATCTCGCAGCCGCGGCGCTGAAATGAGGGCCAGGTCGGATTCGGAAGGGGCCCGCTGTTTCTCAGGTCCTTCCCTGGTTGGTTGTCCAGCGCCCAAAACAGCTGGACTGTACACAACATTGTAAGGTCATGAGTCATGACGAGCTCACTAAATGTCTATCCCCTGGCCCCTGCGTGCGCGCGGTTGACTCCACGAGTGTCTTTGGGGGTCCAGGGCGCCCAGCTGACGCCTTACTGGGGACAAGGTCCGAGATTCAGTCCCTGCAGCCGTTGGGCATGGCGGCCCTGTCCACCGTGCTGTTTTTTAGAGTGAGCAGAGGATGGGTGGGATCTCTACCTTTGGTGTGCGTCGTTTCCTCCAGAGGTGTTCCGAATTGCCCTCGGTTGGCAGACCTTGCTAGGCATAGGAGGAGAAACTCGGCCTGACCAGCGGATTTGCTAATTCTACCCGGGAAGGTGGCTATGAGGACGGTGTTCGGCAGCAGCAGTGGGGAGGGAGGGGCCGAATATCTTTTAGCCAGGAGGTTCGGATGTGAGCTTTCCCTGGGAGGCTCGTGACGCAGTCCTTCCCTGCGCCCCCTTCTTTCTGGATGCAACTCCTGGGAGATACCGTGGCTGAGAAGAGAAGCGAACTACTATCGCATACTCCCGCCTAATGCCGGCTCATCCCGCAAAGTCCGGTTCGATCGGGCTTCATCCCCGGCTTCACCTGGGCCAGTCCAGGTTCATGGTCCTGAATCTGACTCGGTAGTTTTCGAATCGTTTTGCGAATACTTCCCAGCAGTTGATTTCTGCAACACCTCTCCGCAAGCTCTACCTGCCCGCTCTGGTTTTCGACCCTTCGTGCAGAGCAATTCCGGCCCTGGCCGCCCACTGGACTGAGCTGTCCAGAAACCGAGCATTTTCTTTGGGTGGAGGGCAAAGGGTGAAATCTGAAATGCCGTTTCGACGGATGTTCGAGGCTTGAATCTGCGGAAAAGAATGACAAGACGGCGTGATTTTCGAGGTGCAAAAGCCCATATGGATTTCACCCTGAGCCCTCCACCCTAAGAAAATGCTCAGAGAAAGTACCAGGAAGCTGACTAACACGTGGCGCGGCCGGCCTGAGCGAAAGCTGGATACACACGTGGCCACGTGCCTCTCCAGCCGTCGGCTCTCCTGCCGCCAGGCACGGTGATTCTCCACACGCGTATCCAGCAAGGTGGCTTCCATAGAATCCACCTGTGAATCCAGCCCCAGAGATCCGATGTCGTGTTTTTGTTCAATACGGGGTCCCCGGAAGTCCCGACCCTTTTTCCCGACACCGGCTTTTCGTCCTGAGTCGTTTTTTGACGATGCGAGGCCCGGAGAGGGCCCCTGGGGGCCGAAATTTGCGAAAAACCTCCGTCTTGATTTTTTCGATGCGTTGGATCTCTGGGAATCCGGCCGCGTGCTTGTCTATAGCTTCCTGGTGCCCGCCGAGGCGACAGACCGCGCAGCCTTTAGCGCGCCATGATGCGGCCCGGTGGCTCGTCCGACGTCCGAGTCCCCCGCAGTTTCCGCCTGCTCGACGAGCTGGAGAAGGGGCAGAAGGCCACTGCGTTTTAGTCGGGCCCGTCCCTCTACAGGGGGAATATTCGAACATAGTCAAAAAATATGATGGGGACGATTTTTTGTTCATTTTTGAATTTATTCTGGGCATTTTCGGACTATGTTTGATTTTTCGTAGGGAGACAGGCCCGACCTGACACTACCTACCAGACCACCCCAGCCCGACCCGAAGGTCGCAGACCCCCCCCCAGACATCGCTTGTGGAGGGCGATCCAATGGAGCTTGGCATCGCTCGGACGTGTGCATTTTTCTTTCGGCGAGGACCATCGAGGAGCATCCTTGATCATTTCGTGGAAAAACCACGCACGAAACCGAAAAAAGCACAGGAAGTGGACGTCCGAGCGATGGCCAGTGGAGAGGATTCAGGTTGCCAAATAATTCCCAGATGTCCAAATCATCTGTGAGCATGCTGCTTGAAGCATATCGAAAGCATGTTGAAGACATGTTTAGAACATTTCGCCGACATTGTAAAAACTCAGTTTGAGTTCAAGGATAGGACTGTTGGGTGTCCATTGTCGTGGCAGCCGCAAGACATCGCGTTGGGGGGTGTGCGGGTTCTCTCGATGTTCCCGAGCGTCCCCCCACTGGAAATCGGCAGGCCCAGCAGTTGCTTCGGGTGGGGTTGCAGTGGCCCGGTGGGTAGTCAGCAGGGCGACGCCTCTTCGGGCGTGTCATGGGGGCTGTCGATCCCCGACGACATCACGCTGACCCATTGGAACGGCACGATCTTCGGAACCCAGGGCTCAGTCTTCGAGAACCGGATCTACTGTCTGACAATCACCGCCGGGCCGAAGTACCCGGACCAGCCTCCTGTGGTGAAGTTCGACACGAAGATCAATCTCCAGTGTGTGGACCCGGCCACGGGGGCCGTCGGGCGCCTGCCCATGTTGGCCTCGTGGAGCCGGGAGTTCACCATCGAAGACGTCCTGAAGGGCCTGCGAAAGGAGATGAACGCCCCGAACAATCGCAAGTCGCCCCAGCCGCCGGAGGGGGCCAGCTACTGAGTGCATTGGGGGCACGTATGGGGGGGGGGCGATAGATGGGAGGCAGCGAGAGGTGCAGAAAAGGGGCCCTTTGGGACCCTAAAGGGGCCCTGTAGGGCCCGAGAAAAACTCTTTTTTTGCGGGGTGACCCCAAGAGGGGGTCCAGCTGAAAGGTGTTGGTGCAATAGGTTTTGGGCAATTGTATTGCAAATGTATTGCGCAGGAGAATTGTATTGTATTGTATTGCAAATAATGTATTGCACACGGACATGCAGCAATACATCTGCGCCCCGACGTGTATTGCACGCCCCAAACGTATTGCAACCCCACAAATATATTGCACCAAATCCATTGCACCACCCCCTTGTTGCTGGACCCCCTTTTGGGTCAACCCGAATTGATCGCCCCCCCTTACTTCGCGCCCAAGTGTGGCCGGTAGCAGGCCGGGGGCAGCCCCTGGGTAGTGTGAGCCTCAGGTTGCGGATGGTGGCCGCGTCCCAAGGTGCCCCCCCCCGCCCCCCCAGATCTTCTCTCGAAGAAGAACAAGCGGATCAAGCAGTGGCCAATCTTCTTGGCTCGCCAGTGGGCCCACTAAAGAATATTCTAAGAACTTTTTGTGGTTTGCACGAAATGTTTTATTTCAACTCATCGGGCTTATGTTCTAAGGACATGGTCTTTGTTCTTGAAAAGTTTGTGGGTTCTACGAACATCTCGTGGTAGGCCTATAGGAATGCCAGGACGGTCGGTCCCTGCTCAAGCGGATTGAACCTAAATTCTAGACGCTTCGCGTATCCCCACCAGCCCGTCCAGAAACGACGCCCAGGCGAGTAGAGGGTCGTCCTGAGGGGCTTTTCGGCGTCTTGGGTGCCTCGGGGGGGGGCCTCTGTGGGCCGTTCGGGATCCTCTTTGGGGCCTCCTGGGGGCCTCTTGGGGCCTCTTGGGGCCATCTTGGGGCCTTTGGGGGCCTCCTGGGCGCTTCTTGGGGCCATCTTTGCCCCCTCAGAAGGCCAAAATGGGGCCCAAACCGTAGTAAAAATGCCTCTGGGAGCACCTTGGGTGCCTCTGGGGGGTCTCTTGGGGCCTCTTGGGGGTCTCTTGGGGGCCTCCTGTGGGAGGCTTGGGCTCCTCTTGGACCCGTCTGGGCGCCCTTGAAGGCCCTGCTGGGGCGCTCTTGGGGCAATCTTGGAGGACATCGGCCAAGGAAGTAGGGTTCCTTGATTAGAGCCCCCCCCCCAGGAACTTCACAAATCGTCTCCTGTACCGCTCTGGGACCGCTCTTGGAGCGCTCTTCGGCGCTCTTGGCGCCGTCATGGGGCTTTCTTGGGCCCTTCTTGGAGCTATCTTGAGCCATCTTGGAGCCATCTTGACGCCTCGGATGTGCATCGCAAGCGAGAAAGTGAGAACACCAAAAACATTGATTTTCCCTTGGGTTTTGAAGCATTTTGGCCTCTTGGATGCATCCGAATGATGCTCTTGAGGGCACTTGGAACCGTCTTGGAGAGTTCTTGGAACGTCTTGGAACATCATGGGGACCATCTTGAGGCATCTTGCGCTATCTTGAGCCATCTTGGAGGGTATCTTGGGCTCCCTGAGGCCCTCTTGGAGCCGTCTTGGCCGTCTTGGGCCATCTTGGGCGCTCCAACGCGCCGCGGAACCCCCTGTCCAGGTCAGTGGGGAGGGGGTAGGGGGAGGGGTAAACCCCTCCCCGAAGGGGAAGAGGGAGGGGTGGAAGAGGAAACTCGTTAAACCACCGACGCCCAGAGGGCTGGTGGGATTTTCAACGGTCCGCGCGGATTTCTTGGATCGGCGCTGGGCCCCCCTGGCGGCGCCTCCAGCGCTGCCCCTGACGCGCTCCGCGCGCCAGAGGGGGCCAGCGCAGAAGCAAGCAATCCGCGTGGCCCGTCGACAGTTTATGTTTATGCAGTTTTTTCTTCCTCTACTCTACTGTTAAGTCGGGCCTGTCCCTCCACAGGAGGAATATTCAAAAATATTTGAAAAATAGTCTGGGGGCAACTTTTATTTTTTGTTGTTGGCTATCTTGGAAGTACTTTTGGACTATTTTTAATTTTTCTGCAGAAATCCTCCTGTAGGGGGACAAGCCCGACCTAACTCTAGCGCCGTTCTGGGGCCCGTGGGGCCCTCCGGGTCTCGTGAGGGGTGCTCTGGAGGCCGCCTGTCACCCCCCACCAAGCCTCCAAAACCCGACCCGGAGGCGCGAATCTGCAATCCATTCCCAGGGTGGGGGGGCGTCGGGGAACATTGAAAAACACACGTGCGGAACCCGCACCCCCTCAACCCGAAAGGTCTGTGCCCAGACATGCGACGTCCTGATTTTTCCAGGACGGCGCCCCCAGAAGTCCCGACCCTTTCCCCGGGGCCGGCTTTTCCTCCTGCATCGTTCTCCGACGCTCCCGAGGCTCGGATGGGGGCCCCCCAGGGCTGAAAGTGGCCAAAAACCTCGCGCCCTGATTTTTATGCGACGCGATCGTGTCTGGGTGTGGGTCTGCGGGTTGGGGTGGGGTGGCCTATGGTAGGGGGAGGGAGTTGGAGGAGGAGGAAGAGGAGGAGGAGGAGGAGAAGGAGGAGGAGGGGGAGGAGGAGGAGGAGGAGGAGGAGGAGGTGGAGGAGGAGGAGGAGGTCTAGGTCGTCGGCCTGCCTCCCCTAGGGAGGGAGCGCCGGGGGGGCACCAATGGGCCGGGGGGCCACCCCGGGCAGTCCCCGAGCGGAGCGCGGGAGCGCGCCTGCGTCGAGCAGGGGGTCGACGACGGGATTGATGCAAGCAGTGGCGAAGCGTCCTGGCTCGCCTATAGCCCTACCAACCCAGAGATCCAACGCAATGAAAAAATCAAGACGGAGGTTTTTCGCAAATTTCGGCCCCCAGGGACCCTCGCCGGGCCTCGGGACCGTCAAAAAACGACTCAGGATGAAAAACCGGTCCTGGGGAATGGGTCGAGACTTCCGGGGACCCCGTCTTGAAAAAATCACGACATCGGATCTCTGGGAAACAATGTTCGAAGAACCTGTTGTGGTTTCCAGGACATGTTCTTAGAACATTGCTGGCGGAGTCTGTCTTGCTTTATGACTCATCGGGGATACGTTCTAAGAACCTTGTTTTTGTTCTTAGAACATCTTTGGGGTTCTACGAACATTTCGTGGTAGGACTATAGGAGTGCCGGGACGGTCGGTCCCTGCTCAAGTTTTCTCGCCGAGGCCAGGATGAAGGAATGTTCGTATAGGGTTCGTAGAGCGAGCAACCTGCGTGTTGTTATTTACGGCAAAGAAAAACCTCAATCAGTGGATGGCTTGAAATGGGATCGATCAAGAGATCGATAAGGAGATCGACCAGGAACCCGGGAACCCGAGACCCGCCGACATCGGCCCGGAACCAATAACCAGGAACCCGGGAACCTGGATTTGGGAACCCGGGAACCCAGCCGGCCACCAACATCGGCGGGAAATGTTCGCCAAATCTTTCAATTTCTGCTAGGACCCCTTTAGTGCAAGCACTGATTGGGGAACGAATGGTTTCGATGAGAAAGTACATTTTGGGGGCAAAGCAGTTCTGTAGTCGATCCACTGCTCGCCTTCCTGTGGCCCGGGCCGTCCCCCCGCGGGTACACACTTCGACAGTTCGGTGTGGTGGGGTGGGGGGGGGGCGAGGACCGAAGGGCGAGGAGGAGGAGGAGGAGGAGGAGGAGGAGGAGGAGAAGGAAGAGGAGGAGGAGGAGGAGGAGTAGGAGGAGGAGGAGGAGGAGGAGGAGGAGGAGGAGGGGCGAGGACCGAAGGGGCGAGTACCGGCGCAACCGTTAGCGTGCGGCTTGGCTTGGCGTGGGTTGGCCCTCGATCAAGCAGTGGCGAGGCGTCCGGGCTTGCCTATAGTCGGCGCCCCCCCAACATGCTTATACTGTTTGTGCGTTTCCCCCTAGATTTAGTACATGCGTCGTGGCGGGGGCTTTCTGGCCACACCGCTCGGGAAACGATACTCTACAGGATGGGTGTACGATATGTTCGGGTCGGACGCGCGCCTCCAAGGAGGACGTATAGTAGGATACTGGAGAGGAGCCCAAATCATAATCTGTCGGGGGGCTATGGGGCTATAGGGCCATCGGGCTATGTGGCTATGGGGCTAGAGGGCTAGAGTGCTATTGGGCTGTTGGGTTATAGGGCTATAAGGATATAGGTCTATAGGGCTATAGGGTTAACGGGTTATTGGGTTATAAGACTATCGGGCGATTGGGATACAGGGCAATAGGACTATATGGCTACATGGCTATAGGGCTACGTAGAGGGCTAGAGGGCTATAGCGCTATAGGGCCATGGGGCAATAGGGCTAGATGGCTAAGACCACACAGCGAAGATCAACGAGTTGCATAAAAGAGAAACGGAGTTCGTGAGTCTGCGCTGGGCTCACCTGGCGGCGCCTCTGGCACCGTGTTTGGCGCGCTCGTACGCCCCTGGCGCGCTCCGCGCGCCAGGAACCAGGAAGGACGGCCCAGCGCCGATCCAAGAGATCCGAACGAAGGTCCGAAAGTTTGTGTCCTGTACCGCTTCTTCCTTTTCTGCAAAGAAAAGAAGTCCAGACACAGGGGGGACATTGCTTCTACGCCGGGGCTCCAGGGTGCCAGAACACCCGAGCGGTGTTGGAGGCCGTGCCGGAGGGTCCTGTCCTCTCTCGGGGACTCTGGCAAGTCTTGCGAAGCCTAGTCTCTTGGGCGCGAACGAAAGGGGGGGCGACAAATCGTTGTTGGGCAGCGAGGGCTGCAGAGAAAGCGGCCCTTTGAGGCCCCTGAAGGGGCCCTTTGGGGCCTCAGAGGGGGCCTGCAGGGCCCGAAAAGGGCACCTTCTCCCCCCACCCCAGGTTAAAAAGGTATCGCCCCCCCGCGAAGTCGCGCCCAATAGCCGGCGTATTGGAAGCCCTTCAAGCCACAGCTCTGTGCACGCGCAACGCGGGCCGCCTTGCGGCCGCATCCAGGGCCCGAGGTGGGTGCGCACTGAAGAAGGCTGCTCCCCCGTGCTGCCGCTGCGGCCGCGCGGCTAACACCCCCCATCCTCCGTTCTCTCTCGCCCTGCTCCGCCGTCTCCCCCTGCTCCTCCCCGGGTCGAGGAAGACAGAACATGGCCAGTCGACGCGATTCTCTCTCCTCGCCAGTTTCCGCTGCGAGCGACTCTGGCTGTGGCCGTCTGGGTGTGAGAGCGAGCCGGGCTGTTGACGACGGCTACGGTGATTGCCAATACGGCGGCACTACCATGAGGGGCGACGACGACGACGACGACGACGGCTACGACTCACGGACATACAGATTGTCAGGCCCATTTCACGATCCGTCCTCTTCTTCTTCGTCTTAGCCCGTCCCTTCACTCTTCCTCCATCCTTCTCCCTCCTTCTCCGTCCTCCCTCCTTCCTGGCAGCCGTCCTTCTCCCTCTTCCTGCCTTCCCCTCCTTCCTCATCCTTGTCCTCCCTTCTCCTCCCTCCTCCCTCCTCCCCATTGCCAAGTGTTTCCGTCCATGACGGCCTTTCCCCCTCCCCCTCTTTTCTTCACCTCGCCCCACCGATTCCAAATCCAGCTGCGCACCTGCTAGTTTCACCCACATGCCTGTTGCTCAGGGAAGCGCGACGACGAAAGTACGATGGAGTGACATGGTCGACTCATGTTTGAATGTCTGGGTTTGCCCCGCCCCCGCCCCCCAAGACGGGGCCGTCAATTGATATGTTGGTTCCCAATGTGCTCAGTTTACACCGCGCCCTATGAGTTGACGTGTGCTATTGTGGTCTTTGCTCCACTCGTGATGTTGCGATGGCGTGTGATCGCTGTGGATGCCTTGCAACTCATGTGGATGGCACGCGCGCTCCAGCGACGCTGGGTTGGCTAAAGTGGGGCGCACATGGCTTGAGTGTGCAAGTATCGCGCCGTGAGGTGGGAGGAGAGGTGCAATGTCATGTCGTTCGGCGCGAACTTCGAACCCGTCGTCACCTACAGGTGCTAAGCAGTTTGTCTTGCTGCTCGCTTGCTGCTGCCTGTGAGGGCTTGTGCGCACTAGGAACAAAGTATGTGGTCTTGCGGATTCGTTTCAGGGACTGCGACGTTGAGCTAGCTATACCTGGTGCGATTCTGGCGCGCATCAGTTGGACCAGGCCGTGTACGGACGAGCTGTGAGGAGGGGGAGGAGGAGGAGGAGGAGGAGGAGGAGGAGGAGGAGAAGAGAGGAGGAGGAGGAGAAGGAGGAGGGAGGAGGAGGAGGGAGGAGGAGGAGGAGGAGGGGTCGGAGGAGAAGGAGGAGGAGGAGGAGCAGGAGGAGGAGAGCCCCCTCCTGTGGTGGAGCCTTCCTCGCCGGGCGTCCTGTACCCGTTTCCCAAAAACGTTGCATCCCTCGGAAATGTGCATGTAGTCTTTCTGCGAGGACCGTCGAGGAGCATTTCGGGCCAGCCTGCGGCAACTGCGCGCACGAAATCGGACAGCGCACAGGGAATATCGACGTCCGAGCAGTGGCCCCGAGCCTACTCTCGGCACTTGGCGTTTGGACCCGAGGCCACTCCGCGCTCCTCCTCCTCCTCCTCCTCCTCCTCCCCTCCTCCTCCTCCTCCTCCTCCTCCTCCTCCTCCTCCTCCTCCTCCTCCTCCTCTCCCCCTCCTCTTCCCCTTCTCCTCCTCCTCCTCCTCCTCCTCCTTCTCCTCCTCCTCCTCATCCTCCTCCTCCTCCTCCTCCTCCTCCTTCCTCTTCAGTCACAGGTTTAGTGGGCACTGGAAACGACAGCTGTCGTTTTTTGTTGCTGGTTCCCTTTGGCAGTTCTTGTTGGCCGGTGCTGACAACGTTTTTTGTTCGCTGGTTTCGTCGCCGATTTCTTTCCGGTTCCGGTTCCGATTCCCATCCCGGGGCCGTTTCTGTTGCTGTTCCCGGCCGCCGTCTCTTGGCCGTTCCCATTTTCAAGGCTTTTTTTCGGAAGCGGTGAAAAAATGGCCCTGCCGAAGTCGAGGCCCACTTAGGGTCGCAGCACCTCCTCCTTCGGATGCAACTCCTTGGAGGTCAAGTTCTGATCTTCCCCTGGTCCGAATCCGGCTTCATCCCGCTTCATCCCGCTTAATCCAGCTTCATCCCGCTTAATTCCGTTCAATCCGGCTTAATCCGAGGCCCACTCCAGCGTATCCTTCCGACGAAAACCTCCCAGCAGTTGCCTCCTAATCTTCCAGCTGCCAGCGCTCTGGGAACGGGGGCGAGGGCCGCTCGGCCCTTCCCTGGCCAGGCGCGGGCGCCAGCCTAGAAAGCAGCTGCTCCGGCGGGCCGTCGCGCCCGAGCTGGGCCAGCAAAGCCTCCTCCTCCTCCTCCTCCTCCTCCTCCTCCTCCTCCTCCTCCTCCTCCTCCTCCTCCTCCTCCTCCTCCTCTCCTCCTCCTCCCCTCCTCCTCCTCCCCCTCCTCCTCCTCCTCCTCCTCCTCCTCCTCCTCCTCCTCCTCCTCCTCCTCCTCCTCCTCCGGGTCCACTCGCCGAGCGGGCGCCGCTCGGCGCCGAGCTCCCTTCCTCCGACGGCGCGCCGGGGGGTTGGGGGGGCGGAGGGGCGGGCCTCCGCAGGCGGCTCGGAGGCCCCGCCCGGCCTCTGCGCGGGCCTGCCCGCCCTGAAAGTCTCCCCCTGTGCGCGCCAACGGCCCAGGACTGCGGGCGAATCCATTCTGGAAGGCGCCACTGAAAAGCGCCATCCATCCCAGAGATCCAACGCAATCAAAAAAATCAAGACGGATTTTTTTGTTTGCAAATTTCGGCCCCCAGGGGCCCTCGCTGGGCCTTGGGACCGTCAAAAACCGACTCAGGATGAAAAACCGGTCCTGGGGAATGGGTCGAGACTTCCGGGCACCCCGTCTTGAAAAAATCACGACATCGGATCTACGGGATTGAAAACGCACCCTTGGCTACCGGCCCGCTTACCAACGCCCCGTTTGCAGTGGCGTGAGCAGTCGTCGGCGGCCGCGGGGCAGGCATCGGACAGGGCAGCCCGGCTCAGGCGCGGCCCCGCCTGTGCCCCCCCCCCCCCCCCCCCCCCCCCCCCCGAAGAAGAAAGAAGCCACAGCATGCACATATACCTCCTCAGTTCTGCACGGATTTCTTGGACTGGCGTTGGGTCCCCTGGCGGCGCCTCTCGGCGCCGCACCTGGTGCGCACGGTGCCGATTCAAGAATTCGGCGCGGAGTTCTGAATGTTTGTGGTCGTTCCCCAATCAGTGCTTGCACTGAAGGGGTCCTAGCGGATATTGGGAGATTTGGCGAAAGCTTCCCGCCGATTTTGGTGGCCGGCTGACTTCAGGGTTCCCAGGTTCCTGGTTGTTGCATTCGGGGCCGATTCCGGTGGGTTCCGGGTTCCTGGGGTCCCGTCTTCTCGGTCGATCCCCTAATCGATCTTCTTATCGACCCCATTTAAAACCATCCAAAGATTGTGGTCTTTCCCGTGCCGACTGCGGGGGGGAACAACAAAAATGTGGTCTTCCCTGGTGTAATTTATATCCATACCCAGTGCGTCTTGGACTTTCTTAGAAGGGCGCCACAAAGGCCAGGGCGAACTGGAGATGGAGAAAGATCCAACCTCTCGAGGGCAAATGTATCCATATCCGGTGCACCTCGGGTTTATTCTGAGGGCCAAGCCCCAGGAGACCAGGACACAGATACACCAGGACACCGAAAGCCAAGGAAACGACACCTTTTCCTGCAAAGTCACATGTTTCAGCACCCGCGCATTTTTTGCTTGCTGCACTGCAGGATTCGGGTGTGCGTCCGTGTCTGGGGGGTCTTGCAGGCTTTCAGGGCTTGTGTCCGGGTTTACCTTGGAAGTGCTGAAGTGCAGTATTTTGTTCGTGCCGCCGTTTGGAAGCATTGTTGTTGTTGAGGGATGTTGGGTGTCCGGGCCTAGCGTGTCCGGGTCTACGGGGCCTTGAGGAAGGTCGGGGGTGGCAAAGAGGGGGGTGATGACAGGGGGGGAATGGATATCATTGCGCGGGCCATGATATTTCCGCAGATTTCATGGCGCCTCTTCTTATTTCATTACGTCCCTGGCCCCCCCCCTTGGGCCGCGCACGTGCCGCCGGCCATGACTTGCGCCCCCCCCCCTCTTGGACGCCCCCCTCATGCCAGGAGGGAAGGAAGGACGTACACGTCCATGAATCCACGCTGCTTTCGAGAGTGCGCCGTGCGCGCATGTTCGTATCACGCGGCGGGCCTCGCGGATCGATGGGGGGCGCGTAGACGTCCTCTGTGGGCTCCCTCGCTCGGCCGCCCCCGAGAAGGGGGCCATGGAACTCCATGCTGCAGCGGCTGTGGCCAGAAGCACTGCCCGCGAGGGTCCCCCCCCCCAGAGATCCGACGTCGTGATTTTTTCAAGACGGGGTGCCCGGAAATCTCGACCCATCCCCCAGGACCGGCCTTCCATCCCGAGCCGTTTTTTGACGGCCCCGAGGCCCGGCGAGGGCCCCGGGGGCCGAGATCTGCGAAAAAAATCCGTCTTGATTTTTTTGACTCCGTTGGATCTCTGGGATGGATGGCGCTTTTCAGTGGCGCTCTCCAGAATTGATTCGCCCGCAGTCCTGGGCCGCTGGCGCGCACAGAGGGAGACTTTCAGGGCGGGCAGGCCCGCGCAGAGGACGGGCGGGGCCCTCCGAGCCGCCTGCGGAGGCCCCGCCCCCCCCACCCCGGCGCGCCGTCGGAGGAAGGGAGCTCGGCGCCGAGCGGCGCCCGCTCGGCGAGTGGACCCGGAGGAGGAGGAGGAGGAGGAGGAGGAGGAGGAGGAGGAGGAGGAGGAGGAGGAGGAGGAGGAGGAGGAGGAGGGGGAGGAGGAGGAGGAGGAGGAGGAGCCCCGGCCTCCCGGCCTCGCGAGGCCCCTCGCGAGCCGCGGGGGGCTGGCGCCCACGGCCGCCGCCGTGGGGCTGCCCCCGGAGGCGTGAGGCCGCGGGGGGCACGGCTTCAAAGCGGTCGTTCCCAGCCGTCCTTGGCTCGAGTCACGCCCAGAGATCCCAACGCATGGACCCCCAAAAATATATCAGATTTCGTAATGGATGGGAGGGGGTCTGGACCCTCCAAGACAAGCCATTTCAGACCTCCCCCGTGGGAGAACCCTCCAAAACATCGTCCCCAGACACCCCCAGGCCCGGTCGTTCCCAGCCGTCCTTGGCTCAAGTTCGGGAGCGGAAAAGAGGGGGGTGATGACTAGGGGGGGTGGATATCATGGCGTGGGCCACGATATTTCCCCAGATCTCATGGCGCCTCTTCTTGTTTCATTACGTCCCTGCCCCCCCCGCTGCGGCCGCGCACATGCCGCGGGTCATGATTTGCACCCCCCCCCTCTTGGACACCCCCCTTTTGGCCGCTCCCGATTTTTAGTTCAAGTCAAGCCCAGAGATCCGACGCATTGACCCCCCAAAAATAGATTCTGCGAGTTTGCAAGCTGACACTCGAGAGCGCTCTCTCCTCGTAAATCAGAGCACTGCTCTGCGTGTTACAAGGGCTCTACGAGGGTCCCCGCGGTAACCTGGTTGACGGTTTTCCGCCGACACCCAGTCAAGCCCAGAGATCCAACGCATTGAAAATGTCAAGACGGAGGTGTTTCGCAGACTTCGGCCCTCAGGGGCCCTCGCCGGGCCTCGGGGCCGTCAACAAAACGACTCAGGATGAAAGGCCGGTCCTGGGGCGAAGAGGTCGAGACTTCTGGGGACCCCGCATCGAAAAAATCACGACGTCGGATCTCTGGGAGCACACCGACAAGGGGCGTTATTTTTTACGTGACCCAAAAGGGGGCCAGCTGAAAGGGGGTGGTGCAACATATTTGGGGTAGTTGTGTTGCAGATGTGTTGCGCCGGAGAGTTGTCTTGCATTGTATTGCAGGTAGTGCGTTGCGCGCTAGAATCCAGCAACAGACTCGCGCCCCAGAATGTCTTGCACGCCCCACACGTGTTGCAACCCCACGAATCTATTGCGCCAAATCTATGGCACCACCCCCTCGTCGCTGGACCCCCTGACGTCGTGACCCTTGCCCCAGCGTGAGCCTCGACGTCGTGACTCTTGCCCCAGGCTCTTGTCCTGGGTCAACCCGATGAAGAGCTCGCCCTGAAGGGGCCTTTCGTGCGCACCAGCTGAAGCCGACGGACGGCACAGTCGACCCGCACAGCGAGGATGGGCAACCTCTTGGCATCGCTCGGACGTGTACATTTTGCCTTCGGCGACGACCATCGAGGAGTATCCTTGATCATTTGGCGAAAAAACCACGCACGAAACCGAACAAAGCACAGGGAACGGACGTCCGAGCGATGGCCAGGCCTACCCAAGGTTGCCCCCTGCATCCTGAGCGACCCCTCGGCCCGTCCCGAGCGGCTCTCGCTGGCCAACCTCGGTCGAGAGACTACGACGTGGCCCTCCAAGGCCCTTGCATCCCTATGATACGGGCTGTCTGTATGTGTTCCTGCTCGCTCCCGCCGCACCGTCAGGCATCGATGGCTTGGATACAGCCTTTACCCTTCTCTTCTCACCGTCCTGCGTACAGGGAAGGCGCTCCACGGCCGGCGTGGTTACGCTGGGCGATGCCTTCCGACGGTCCCTCCTCATGTTATAGTGCGCTCAATGTTTCGGGTTCGGCAGTGCTCGCTTCGAAATGGCAGTGCCCACGGCTGTTCTTTCTCCTGGGTGACTGTATGACAGAAGTTTGCACTAGGGGCCCCGCACAATGGTTTTTTTGCCCAAACCAGTGCTTCGCACGGCCGGAGCGATGCGTTTCGCATGTTTGAGGCAGTATCCCCAAAGCGTAGTTCACGCCAGAGTTGAATGTTATTCCTTCCTCTTGGGACAACATTATGGGTTGGCTTTTGCGGTGCGGTGATCTTTGCAAAACGGAGTTGCACCTTTCTCGCAACCATCTTTCTGTCACCGCATTCTTTGTAATATACCGTGTGAGTCCCGCCCATCTATCTGGGAAACTCCTCTTGCCCACCCAGCATCCATGTGACATCCCGCTTGTTGGCAGGGTTCCACATGGGGACTTGTTCGGCACCAGCCAGACGCTCACCACACTCGTCGGGAGATGCATTGCTGATTGGTATGTAAGGCATGGTCAAGCTGTTGAGAATTGACGTGTTTCTGTGTTTGCGTTTCGACCTAGCCCAACAAGAGTTTCAGCACCACGGTCACGCCACAGCGAGGCACGTGGAACGTGGCATATGCGTGCGCTCAGGCTACCCACAGCTGCTGGTCCATCATGTTTGTCAGGCTCAGCCGGTCACATGTGATATTTCTCTGAGAAGCAGGGAGATGATTGGAGAGCATGCGCTGCATGTGTGCATGGTTGACCTTCACTTGTGCCAGCCCGTGGTGCATTTTCAGTGTGCGGTGCGCGGCCATGCCCCCCCTTTGAAAAAACGCAGAAGGCGTGTTCCACGTTTGGCCCCATCGGCCTCCATTTCTAGACGCGAGCATGCACGGTCTGCAGCGCCTCGCTCGTCGCGTCCCTCTTCCTTCGGGAGCCCTGAGACGGGGGTCAATGCAGAAGATCCCCGATTCCTGCTTCCTCGGGACAAGTTCTGTGCTCAGACTCCGGGCCTGAGAAGTGCTGCAGTCCTGCGTGCGCGTCCCGCCTGACCAGCCCTGCTCGGTTGCCCACGGTGCGCTTCTCTGGAGCGATTCTGGCAACGGGTTTCTCCTCTTCCTCCTCCTCCTCCTCCTCCTCCTCCTTCTCCTCCTCCTCCACCTCCCTCCACCTCCCTCCTCCTCCTCCTCCTCTTCCTCCTCCCCCCCCTCCTCCTCCTCCTCCTCCTCCTCCTCCTCCCTGTGAGCCCGCATAGATGCGCAAACTTTTTGCCAGGTGGGTGAGAGAGGCGCGGCGCGCGCAGCGTGCATCCGTCCGAGCCGAAGCCACGTGCCACTATCGGTGGCGGCGCCGTGATTTATTTGCAGCCGAAGCCTAGCCGATCAACAGGGCGATCACTCTCAGGAGGGGAAGAAACACACAGACACAATTAATCGTCGACCCCCCCGAAAAAAATTGAAAATATGGGAAGTGGGGGGGGAAGACAAAATCCCCGAAAATATTGGAAAATATGTGACACTTTTTATTTGTGTGTATTTACGTGTGTCCTGGGGCCCTTTTACACTCTGGGAGTCAGAGGAGGAAAAGCTACCCTCCACCCTCCCGTCGTCCCCCCTTTTCTGGGCCTCCTGGGCCTCCGTCGCCGCCTCCACTGGATTCGGCTCGAAGTCCTGGTGCGAAGGCACCCCAGGAGTGGTCCAGGGAGTGGCGGCATCTGCACACTCTAGTGTCCCCAGGGATTGTTCAGCCTGAGCCCCTCGTCCACTGCGGTGGGCATGGAGGTATCCGCCACCCATTGGCCGACAAGTCGCGTCGATGGCCGCTGGAACACGGCTGGATACCGTACCTGAAGGCCCTGCGTAGTTAGTAACAGTTAGCGGAACTTCTAATTGTTATTAACGGAGTTATAACTAGTTAGGTTTGGCCAGTTTGAAGCTGTTTTGTTTTAATGTTTATGTTATGTTTTTGCATCTCATGTAGTTGGAAATTGGGGCATCATGATTGGGCGTTTCGTCGATTTGGATCTGCTCAGGGGCCTTCAGATTTTTTTATCGTCCTGGGGCAAACGCGACGGTCCGCAGCGCATCATGTTAGCAACATCGCGATTTGTATTCTACTGGCCAAATGCACGTGATGTCGTTCTCTATTTTCCTGTAAATCACAAGAGCTTTCAGCGAGGTCAGAGGCATCAGAACAGGGTCTGTATCATCTAAAAAGATGTGTCTGGAAAAACCTTCAGCGGCGTTCCCATGCTTAGTTGCAAGCTGCTGGACAAGCACCTGCGACTCGCCATCGTCGCATTTCACGTGAAACCACACTTGCATTGCTGCATGCATCCCGCCCGACCCCAGAAGTACGATATCACCGCGCTTGGTGCGGCCGGAATCTGTCATGGCTTCGATGCTGGAGACGGCTGTCTGCGTCCCAGGGCACATGCGTTTCAACGCATTCAGCAGCTTTTGTGTTGCTTTCGTTGGGTCGACTAAGCCAGGTGAAACACGCATGGTCTTTAAATCGTGCGCGTGATGCGCAGTGAGTTGGACCATGAGAGCCTTCTCTGGCCCCTTCTTGCACATGTGGTCTTTGGCGAAACGTTTTACGTTTTTGTGCTTGCGTTCCTGGACAAAGCAACTGAGCGACCCATGTTTTTTTCAAACATTTCTGGCAAATGTGTTGCCATATGGTGCTTATACACCCAATAGCTTTCACCATATGCGTCCTGATGGCACCGAAGATGTTTCACTATCGCTGACTCTATCTGCGCGGTCGTGACTGGAAGCCGCCGCGCCGCCGTGATGATTATGTCAACGGCATCTTGCAATGCCAGCATACTTGCGATCTGGGGGGCCACTTGATCCGATGAAGGATGCATGGCAATTACTTGCCGAATATACCTGCACAAAACAGGCAACGCAGAGATCTCTTCTGAGGCACTTGCTTGGAGCTCACCAGTCTCCCATACAGTTGCGGCTGAGTGGTGTTTACTCGGCCACGTCCACTTCGTGAAATACTCATGCAACTCCATTGCATCACACAAACACTTGAACTGCGCATGCCCTAAAAGTGCTTTTACTTCTCTGTCGAATATACCAGACACAAAATAAATATGCATCCAGTCAAAGCAAATGAATGACGCAGGGAGATATCGCAAACCTGGGTCCAGCGCTATGTGTTCGGGGTGGAAGTTCCATCCTTTGTGCTGTGTGATGGTCGTGTACTGCCCCTCTGAAAACTCCCCCCGCTGATATTTATCCCAATCGGGTCGAAGTCGTTCCAGGATCGCGATGATTGTCGCGTCATCGTTTCTGCGTGTCTTTGACGCATCCAAGCACGCGTCTGTCACAAAGAAACCAGATACATCATATGTCAAATAATCAAACTTTCTATTCAAGACGTTGCGACATAACGCACAGGGTTTGGAACCAGCGTGCCCTTTGTTCATGTGTAGTTCCCGCAATGCCTCTTCGTCCCCTATGACGCACGACAGCTTCGCGACGATCGTCGCGCGCGACGTTGCGTCGCCGTTCTCTGACACGTCTAATGTAACACCGCTCGTCTCAAAATTGAAACCGCCAGCAGAATTTTTTTTAAAAAAACTTCTTTGAGGGTCATCTTGATGCACTGCCCGATGCCACCTGGGATGCTTTTTATTTTTGCGCACCGCGCAGTGCTAAGCGTGAACCACGCATCTTCGTTACCCAAGGACTCGTCGAACTCAGCGAACGACCAGTAAACAGCATCACCCCCCCGATAATCTTTCCCCTTCGCCAGGGGGTCTCGCGGTGAAATACCATCGAAATATAAAATGATGTGCCACGGCGACGCCAAGCTGCATGGGTGCTCCTGAAGTGAGCGGCGAAACATCTCCCTGACTGGAGCGCTAGCCTTGCAGCAGGAATACAAAAATGGCCCAGGACAGCACACCCAGTTCTCGAAAGTTCTACCACTGACTAAAGGCGTGTCTATGCAACGCAAGACGTTCCCATATGCGTTCGACTCTTTGGCAATGATGTTTTCGTTTGCCCTGTATTGTGAGCTCCGTGAAATATTGTCGGGCAACCCATGGTCTCGCACATATTTTAGGACACCCGACAGAGCACGCTGTGACAGGTATGAGCCCCTGTGGAGCTCCACCAGCGCCTCATCCGCCTTGCGTTTCCTGGCGGCGGACGCGGCCATGGTTTCAGCCCAAATGGCTACAGACTCGATAACGATGCCAATGCGCATCATAGGATGCATGCGTCGCGTTATGGTAGGGGCACGCTGCATGATGCATCTGAATGCAGCGAGGCGATAGATCACAACAGAAGTGCACGTTGCATACCGATGCATATGGCATGATACGACGTCGCATCAGAATGACATGTAGGTGCATAGTGATGCATACGAAGTGCGACGGTAGCTCGCAAGAGAAAGGAGTGTTGCATATTGATGCATGCGACTTGCGATGAAAAGATCGCAACAGACTTGTGTTTTAGACATCATGGTGCAACGTCATACAAGCAAGAGAGAGTTCGTCGATGTGGCGCCGCCCACCGCCGCGCTGCAGCTGCGATGCGAGCTCCCAGCCCTGTTGGTCCTCAACAGCCCCCTGGCCCTCCCCCTCCCCGCGTCGAGCACCTAACACTTGGCGTCGATCCACGCCAGCGCCGCGCTCCAAGCCTCAATGCGATTCATCGTCGCATTGCGGTCGAAGCGGACGCGGCGATCTGCCCTCCCCACAACGGCCCTGAACACCTTCTGTGAAGGCTTGTAGATCACGTAGCCGCACCTGTACGGCGCGTTGCACTCGCACGTCGGCGGCTTGGGCAGCACGGCGGGCTTTGGCACGGCAGCCGCGGGTCGCCGCATGGCAGGGGGCCGCGCCTTCTTCATTGGCACAGCCCCCTCGGCGTCTTCGACGCCTGCCCCGCCCTCGGCGTCACCGACGCCTTCGCCAGCCGCGGAGGGGCGCTTCCTCGCCTTGGCGGTCTTGGCCTTCTTGGCGAGGAGCGCCCTGAGCTTCTCCTCCTCGTCGGTCAGGTCTGGCTCGGGCTCATCATCGCGCGGCTCATCGCGCGGCTCCTCGCGCGGCGGAAGTTTCGGCTCCTGCTGCGGCTCCTCGCGCGGCGGGAGCTTTGGCTTCGGGGGCTCCAGCTCCACGCGCGGCTGCGCAGGCGGCTCGGGCGGCCTGAGGGCCGCGGCCGCCGAGTTGGCGAAGAGCGCCGCGCACAGCGGTGCACCGAACAGGGCCTGCATGACTTGCAACTGCCCGCCAGCCGTAGGGTCTGGGGCTGTCATTGGGGGCGCTGCAGCTGCAGGCGAGGTCTTCGCCGCGTAACGCCTGCTCGACTTCCTCGCGTAGTCTGGCGCGTCCGTCTGGATCTCCTCCAAGGCGGGCCCATCGTCCTTGTAAGCTGATTTCCACCACGGCTCAGCCGACATGTCCTCGATGCGGTCGAAGTTCCACACCGTGGCGTACCCAGGCGTGGACCAACCCTTGCACGTGATGGCCTTGGAGATGGCACCCTTCACCTCTCCGAGGAGCCTGAGCCTATCGCCCCCATGCCCCTTGCCGCTGCCCCACGCCACGAGCGCGGCCATCTTGCCCTTGGAGCTCTCGGAGAGCGTGTGGGCGCCGATCAGCTTGCACCGAGCGGCGACCAGGCGTATGCACGCCTTCTCACTCAGGTCGCCGCTCTTCAGCGATTTGATCTCGCTCGCCGTGAAGACCCTCGATGCAATGCTAATCTCTTGCCATTGCTTGGATCCGCCTGGCATTGACAACATGCCTGTCTTGGTCCCGACGCTCTGGCACAAGCGTGCGATGTTCTCTTGAGTCCAAGTGTTCAGCGAGTGCTCCCTGATTGTTTTCACCAAGGCTGTCGCCTCGTCAGTACTGATCTGTGACAGGTTGTTGATCTTCATGAGGAGGCTGTCGTACTGGTGCTGGGCCACGGCTGATGGGCACAGGCCACATGCGATTTGTGTCGATACCCACTCTGACATGTGCTGCAGTTCCGCGCGGAGGTTCGGAACCGTCGTCATATGACGACAGTTCCGAACCTTCGCGCCTCGCGCCTCGCGATAGGTCGCGCCTCGCGAAAGATCGCGCCTCGCGATAGATCGCGATCGATCGCGATCGAGCCCAAATGGCTATGCGACGCGGGCCTGTGTGATCTATATTCGAAACGAGAACCCGACACCAACTGATGCCAACTTGCAATGCCCCACGCATCGAAGATTGGTTTCGGATGGCAGTGCGAGTCTACCACCTGCAACGGGTTGCATGCATCTTGGCATACATAGAACCGACGCGTATATGGCGATGTAAGTGTTGCCGCGTCGCGTATCCCCGCCAGCCCATCCGACTCGAACGAAGAGCGCAGACCACCTGCAGTTGTTATCATCATATGTCTCATCATCATTTTCGTTAAGTGCGCGCGCGCTGATGCCGAGGGGACGGTCCAAGACATCACTCACAGAACTGGCGTTCTGGATTTAACCTCACCAGTCGGGAGCATCCCAAAGTCGCGATCCTCCGTATCCTCCTCCTCTTCCGCCTCATCCTCCTCATCTTCCCCTCCTCATCCCTCTCCTCCTCCCCGTTGCGGCCTTGGGGCTCTATATGTGGTTCCTCTTGGGGTTTTGGCGCTGCGTCATCCTACAGATATCGTGAGGCGTCGGATGATCCCATGACGCGAAAAGGCGGAAACGCATAGCACCAATGCCATTCAGAGTGCGAAGCAGTTGTGAGGGAGCGATGGGGGGGGGCACGGCTTAGTAGCGTAGTAGGATGGGCAAGAGCATCAGCACCAGCAGCAACAGGAGGACAACGACGAGGAGGGACGAAGAGGGAATGATGTGATGGGGAGGACGAGGATGGGGATGAGGATGAGGATGGGGAGGGAGGGGGGAGGAGGAGGCGGAGGAGGAGGGAGGAGGAGGAGAAGGGGGAAGATGAGGAGGAGGACGAGGCACCTGCGCTATCATGCCGACATTATCATCCCAGACTCATCTTGCATTGATGCATGCAGGTTTTTTCTCTGACCCCTCCACCCGTCGTCCGTCGCCCCCACACCCCTAGCGGGCATCGCGCTCGGCGCGCGCCAGCTCAGTCTCGGCCCGAACGTGGGCCGCGCTCGCATCATCCGCGTCGAGCAGCGCGTTCATCCACGCGTCCTTGCTCTTCAAAAACGCATTGAACCTCTTCTCTGCCTATCGGGGGGGGGAGGGAGGGGGGCGATCGCACGGAGGCGGGTGGGACTGGCGACACCGATGGGGCCATTGACTAAGGGGGTGGGCTCGAGAGCCCATCCCCTCCCCCCTGGCCTCGAGGGGCCCTTGTGTTGTTGTTAGTTAACAACCGCCTGCCTTCTTCTCAGCCTGCGTCTTCGCTGCTTTGGCATGCTTCAATGCCGCCTTGGCAGTCTTCACTGACCGCTGGCGTTCCTGCTTTTCATCCTGCAGCTCAAAGCGCACCTGCGCTTCCATCGCGATCGTCTTCGCTGATTTTCCCATGGACACGTGAACCACAAATGGGGACGCGTAAGCCACGCGTGAACTGGTTCGCAAAGGTGGGCGAATGAACCACAAATGCTGCTGACGGTTTGCCAAACGTTCAGCCCCGCCATCGTTGGCGACATGTAGTAAGCTGGGGGGGGGGGGGGCGCGAGAGGTGTGAACAGGAGAGGGGTCGAGATGAGGAGGCGGCTGGGGGTGGACATGCAACGGGAGTGCCCGATCACGGCGTCGATGTAGTGTGTGTGTGTGTGTGTGTGTGTGTGTGTGTGTGTGGGGGGGGGGGGGGGTATGAGTAGGGCAGTGATGTGTGGTCACATGGTTGGCACTCATGCCATGCGACCGCGTCGCAGACTACATGCGTTTTCACGCAGCCGAGTTGGTTGAGGGCTGAGAGAACGCAGCTTGTAAGCTGCGGCGCGCGCGCGTGTGTACGCGACTACGCCTGCCATGTCAGCCGACTTGAAGGCGCTGCGTGCCAAGCACCGCAAGGAGGACACGGAGCACTTCAATGAAAGGTTGGATACCCTGATCAGGCACAAGCAGCATTGCCAGAAGATGTCCAAAACGGCGGACCGCAAGGCAGCCAGTATCTCATGCATGACATGTTGCAAGTGGTTGCAATCCATTCACGTCGAAATATATTTGCTGATTAGAGCATAAACGTTTGGGCATCACCCGTTGCAGTTGTATGCATGTTCGGTTGTGTTGAAACGCATTGCAATCGGCTGCGAGTAGTTCGCGTCGAAGGGCGCACTTGTGACACTATGGGGGGGGGGGGGCGTTGAGGCAACGCCCAATGCAGTCGTATGCATGCGCGTTCGGTTGCGTTGACACGCAGGTATGTACTATCATGATGTCAGGGTGTGAAATTGGTTGTGTAATGGCTTGGCGTTGCGACTGTGGTCGCATGGTCTCAAGCGGTTGGGTGAACGGTCGCACTTAGCAACGGCGTGTCAACGCCACGTCTGAACCCCGTCCATGCCCACTCGAAAGGCAGACGCTGCATACAAGAAGATGGAGAAGCCCGTGAAGAAGGCGGAGCAGGCCGCGGATTCGTTCACGTTGCTCTTGGACAACACCAAGATGTGTAAGGGTGCGGTTGATCGGGCGAATAATCGCCTTGTGGAGGTAGGTGCTGCCGATCGTGCGCGGGGGCGCAAAGCCTTGGGTATCGGTGAATACGCCGCCTGAGTGTGGGTGTCGGGGCGTACTTAGATGGGGGCTCGTTGGGGTTGTGCGTGCAAACGCATGTATGCGAGCCTTCAGGTTCTCGTTGCAGCTTTTCGCGCGATAAAGCACCCTGCGGAGAGACCGATGGTACGAATACGAATGAGGACGATGAGAAATAAGAATAGGATGAGGAGGGTTGGGCGGTGGAGGTGAATGAGACGGAGAAGGAGGATCACGGGGGTGAGAATGGTGGGGAGGGATAGGGAGGAGGAGAAGGAGGACGAGGATGAGGAGAAGGGGGAGGGCGAGCAGGAGGAGGAGCAGGATGAGACGCCCCCGCCGTCGTCTCCGCCGCCGTCGAACTCGTCGCAGCCAACTCGTCGCCACCAACTCTTCGCCGTCGCCGTCGCTATCGCAGCCGCCATGGCAATTACTCCTCCTCATCTTCTTCCCCCTCCTCCGCCTCCTCCTCCTCCTCCCCATCGTCCCCCTCTTCCTCCGCGTGCCCCTTGTCCTGCTCCTCCTCATGCTCCTCCTCCTACTCCTCCTCATCCTCGTTGTCGTTCAATCGTGGTCGTCGCGGTGGCCGCCGCCCTCCCCTGCGCCGCGCGCGCAGATGACGGCGCAGGCGGCGGCTTCGACGGCGACGGCGGGCACGAGGAGGAGACATGATGATAATGAAGAGGGTGAGAATGAGACGGGGTAAGAATGAGGAGAATGAGGATGACGAGGAGGAGAATTAGGATGAGGAAGAGGAGGCAGAGGAGGAGGAGGAGGTGGGGGAAGATGAGGAGGGTGATGAGGCGGAGGAGAAGGAGGAGGGGGAGGAGGAGGCGGCGGCGGAGGAGGAGGAGGAGGAGGATAAAGGTAGGAGGGGGAGGATGAGGATGAGGGGGAGGATGGGCCTTCCCCTCCTCCTCCTCCTCCTCACCTCCCACCTCCTCCTCAGAATCCTCCCCCCTCTCCTTCGCCTTGTCCTCCTTCCCCCGCGCATCCTCCTCTCATCTCACATCCCCTTATTCTCGCTCACGCCACGCTCATGCATCACTTATCAACATGATCCAGCGCAGCCGCGGGCAGCGCAGCCAAGCAGACAAGCCAATTCCAGGCACAACGTCGACCACGAGCGAGATGGAGACCCTCGAAGTTTACTCTAAACATGAGCTCAAACCCTTGGTGTCGTATGTCAGAATCTCACATGCGACAAATCTGTCGCATGTCAGAATCTTATACACGACAAATCTGTCGTATGTCAGAATCTTACATACGACAACGTTGTCGTATGTAAGAATCGTACATACGACATCTCGCTCCTATATATCATAAGGATTCGATTAACACATCCGTCGTATGTTAGAATCTTACATGCGACAACGGTGTCGTATGTAAGAATCTTACATACGACAACTTTGTCGTATGTTAGAATCTTACATACGACAATTGCGCCGTATGTTAGAATCTTACATACGACAACCCCCACCATAATAGATCATGCCCGACGGAGGAGAGGCAGCGCGCGGTCTAGAATGAACCCCACGCTTGCTGCCGCGCTGGTGGCGGCACATTAATGCGACAGCGGCGGCTTCGGCGCCGCTTTGGTAGTGGTGTCTGGCGCTACTGATCAGCGGCGAACAGCCGCCTCCGCCCAGATGTCGGGAGGAGGAACACATTACATATCCAGTTCTTGGCCCTCATCCTTCCCCCTCGTCCTTGGTAAGAACCGTTGAAGGAGGAGGGGTGAGGGGGCCCGATAGAACTAGATCTGTATTGTTTTCCTCCACCCATATGCGCCAGTGCGTCCGCTTGCTCCACCCGACGTAGTCGGCCTTGCCGCGGTCCGACATCAGGTCCTGCAGCCCGTCCAGCTGCTCCTTGGTGGCAAGGGCCTTCGCCAGCCTGGTGTGGCGCCCGCCGCGGGACTTCTCCTCGCGCCAGCCCTTGCCGCCGTCGTAGCCTTTATCGCCCTTGCCGCCGTCGTGGCCCTTGCCGCTGTCGATGCCCTTGCCACTGTCGCAGCCTGCATCGCCACGGTCGTAGCTTGGATCACCGCCGCAGCCCGTGTCACCGTCGTAGCCCTTGCCGACGCCGTAGCCCTTGCGGTCGTAGCCCTTGTCGCCCTTGCGATCGTAGCCCTTGTCGCCCTTGCGGTCGTAGTCACGGCTGTCGTAGCCACTGTTGCCGTAGTTGTCGTAGCCACGGTTGTCGTAGCCACTGCTGTCGAATCCGCGGTTGTCGTAGCCACGGTTGTTGTAACCACGGTTGTCGTAGCCACGCTGGTAGTTGCCACTCTTGTCGTAGCCCTTGCTGTCGTAGCCTCTGTTGTCGTAGCCCTTGCTCGAGCCCTTGTCGTAGTCGCCCCAGCGCCTGCGGTCGTACCACCTGTTGTCGTAGTCATCGTCGTCGCGGTCGTACCACGAGCTGTGGTGGTCATACCGCTTGGAGCTGTACGGGTCGTAGCGGCGGTCGTAGCCCTTGACGCCCTTGCCACCGTCGTAGCCCACGTCGCCCCTGTCACCGTGGTAGCCTTTGTCGCGGCCCTTGTCGATGTCGTAGCCTTCGCCGCTGCCCTTGCCATCGTCGTGGCCCTTGTCGAAGCCCTTGCTCGAGCTGCCTTTGCCACCGCCGTAGCCCTTGCCACCGTCGGTGATGCCCTTGCCACCGTCGTAGCTGGCGTAGTCGTAGCCCGTGTCGTCGCCATCGCCGTCGCCCATGAACTCCTGCAGGCCCTGGAACGAGTTCAACTCGGGATCCAGCGCGGGCGCCAACTCGAGATCATCGAGCAAGCCGTCGGCCACGCGCGAGCGATCGTACTTCGCCAAGACCTTCGCCGTCGGCGGCGTGCTTGGCGGCCGAGGGGCCACCTTGCTGGTGGGCTGCAAGACCTTGGCGGCCGCGGCGCGCCGCCGCTGGCTGAGATCCTCCGCCGCCTCCAGGAGCAGCGTCACCGCGGTCTCGTCCGCCATGGTGCTGCTGGTTGCACTGGTGATGCTGCTGCGGGTGGTGCTGCTGGTTGCACTGGTGGCGCTGCTGCAGCTGGTGCTGCTGCGCGTGGAGCTGCTGGATGCACTGGTGGTGCTGATGCAGCTGGTGCTGCTGCGCGCGGAGCGCTGGTAGCTGCTGCGCGTGGAGCGCTGCAGCTGGTCGCGCACTGTCGCGACCCAAGCAACGCTCGGGCCTAAACGGCGGCGGCAACGGAGGAGGATGAGGTCGGGGAGGGATATTCACATCATAGCGTAGCATTGCATGGCATACCATAACCAACATCATGGTTCGCGGTACTGAGTTCATTGTGAGGTCGTGTGATGCTGAGTTAATTGTGAGGCTGTCTCGAGCGAACGCAGACGACGATGTTAACGCATCTCATTTTCAAGTTCACATCCCCAAGTAAACTCTGCAACAACGCATGCATTGCTGCATGCACCCATGAGTGCACAGCGCGAAACGATTCGCGACGCAGCCACGCCCCCTCACCCGAATCGCCCCCTCACCTGAATCGCACCCCCCCCCCCCCCCCTCCCCCCATTTGCGCGCGCTGCTGTTTCTGGACCGAGGCCCCCTGGAGGACCCCTTTCTCCTCCCTGGGGGGCGTGGCCGCGCGCGGTGGCGCGCGCGGCCATGGCGTGCCATGAGCCACAGGAGAAGGATGAAGGGGGATGGGGAGGACGAGGAGGAAGACGAGGATGATGAGGAGGAAGAGGAGGAGGATAAGGAATAGGAGGAGGAGGAGGAGGAGGAGGAGGGGGAGGAGGAGGAGGGGGAGGGGGAGGAGGAGGAGGGAGGTCGGCGGATTTTCGCCCTCCATACAGGAGCTCCAGCGGGAGCGGCGGATCACCGACAGGCTGCTCGACGTCACCGAGCTCTTGATTAAGGGCTACGACAACATTGGCTACGACAACAGTGGCTACGACAACAGTGGCTACGACAAAGGCTACGACAAGGGCTACGACAAAGGCTACGACAAGGGCTACGACAAAGGCTACGACAAGGGCTACGACACGGGCTACGACAGTGATGGCAAGGGCTACGACGACGGTGGCAAGGGTTACGACGATGGCAAGGGCAAGGGCTACGACGGTGGCAAGGGCAAGGGCTACGACAGTGGCAAGGGCCGCGAGAATGACGGCAGCGGCAAGGGCCGCGACAAAGACGGCGACAGCGGCAAGGGCCACATCAGGCTGGCGAAGGAGCAGCGTGACGGGCTGCAGGACATGATGCCGGACAGCGGCAAGGCCGACGTCAAGGGCGACGGTGGCACGGGCAGCGCCAAGGGCAGCTCGAGCAAGGGCTTCGACAAAGGCTACGACGGCGGCAAGGGCAGCGACAAAGGCTACGACCCGTACGGCAGCTCGAGCAAGGGCTACGACACGGTCTACGACACGGGCTACGTCAATGGCTACGACAAGGGCTACGACAAGGGCTACGAAAAGGGCTGCGACGATGGCAAGGGTGCTGATGGCATCGGTCGCGGCTGTACAAGCTACGACGGTGGCACGGGCGTCGACGACGAGGCCATGGGCTACTACGACGGTGGCAAGGGCTACGATGGTAGCAAGGGCAGCACCGACGGTGACAAGGTCTACGACGGTGGCCATGGCTACGACGATGGCGAGGGCTACAACGGTGGCAAGAGCATTAACGACGGTGGTAAGGGCAAGGCGACGGCCCTCGACAGCGGCGGGGGCTACGATGGCGGCAAGGGCCCCGACGAGGGCAAGGGCACGAGCATGGGCAGGGACGCCGATGTGCCGAACAGCGGCATGCGCGACGATGGCCCTCCGCATCTTGAACTGAGTTCTGTTACTGAGTCCCCGGCGCCAGCGGGGCCAGATTCGGACTGAGCACGCGAGGCAAACATATAATAGAGATTGGAGGGAGAGGGAAGGGGAGGTGGGAAGGCGAAGAGGGAGTGGAGCTACTGGAAGCTAAGCGTCGTCTGGCGCATCTCCCGTCGGCGAGTGAAAACAGAGGGCGGCCCATCACCTGGTGGCGAACCATCGCCTGGCGAACCATCACCTGGCGGCGAACCATCGCCTGGCGAACCATCGCCTGGTGGCGAGCCATCGCCTGGTGGCGAGCCATCGCCTGGTGGCGGGCCATCGCCTGGTGGCGAGCCATCGCCTGCTGCGACTGGCGGGTCATAGTACTCCTCGGACCCATCAGCTTCAGCCTCATCACGTGCCTCGTTATCTAAGCGATCACGAAGGGATTGGGCTGCGTTGTTGATGTACGTGGGAGTCCAATCGTCCACTCGCTCGTGCAGACGCTTGCCGTCGACCACCATGAACACCGTCCTGCGACGTTTGTCGCATTTCACACCTTCCACCCCTGCTGGTGCTGACCGCGAGCGATGTGTTGCCTCCTGACTGCATGAAACCGCTGCTGCGATAGATGCAACCCGTATGTACTCAAGTCCCGTTGGCGTACATTCGACCCACACCTTCTTAGTAGCATTCAGCTCAAACAGAAGCTTCAAGGTAACTGCATCGTGATGCAAATGCTCATCGCCATGGTCGCACTGGACTGCGGGCATATATATCGAGACAGTTTCTGGTAGACCACCATCCCGTTAGGGCACATGTCTAGAATGCGTTCTCTTCTACGCCCTTCATCCCCTTGGGGGAGTGGTTTGCCTGGACGGTGGTTCCAAGAGGGGCTCATATATACTTCAAGATGTCCACGGATATGTCCCAATATCACGCGATGCCTCAACATGCAGGCATGGATATCACGCGACCCAAGATTGCCCAAGCTTGTCCAAGATATCACGCGATCCAAGATTGCCCAAGAAGTCTCAAGGTCAAGAGATCGATCCAAGAGTGGTCCAAGAGCGGCCTATTCACGCAACAGAATTAAGGCATCTCCTATTCCTCCTCCTCATCCTTTTTTTGTCATCCTTATGCTCCTTCCTCCTCCCCCTTTCCCTCCTCCCATTTCTCCTCCACCATCCCCCTCTGTTTCAGCCCCTCCTCCTCGCCCCCCTCCCCCGCCACTCCACCTCATCATCCAATGTATCATCCTCCTCCTCTCCTTCCTCCTCCCCTGGTGGGAATACGCGAAGCGTCCACGATTGCGACATACCCAGAGAACTCCGATTGTTCTTAATGACGCTGGCCCTGTCGCAATCTTGCTCAAGCAATGGGTCGGCCTGCTTCAAGTGGTCCCAAATGGCCTCGGTGCAAGCGGCGTTGCGCATCTTCAAGATCTGATCGAAAAACGAATTTGTCGCCAGAGGCGATTGGCCCTTTGTGGGGTTGGGCACAGATGTACATTTTTGCAGCTGCCTATCCGTTCTCGACAGCTCCACGAAGAGCCCCCCTGCCGTATGCATCACCGCCCTCGGGACCCATGGCTCGCGATCCTTAAGGCCGCCCCCCTCGATGACCGTGCGGAGCTGCACGCTCACTGCCATCTGCAGCTGCAGTGCGTGCGCAGATGCAGCGTGCACCCGCTTGGACACAGCCAAACGCCTGCGGGCCGATGCAATGGACAATTACAGACGAGTCCGATGCGTGTTGACGCAATGATGCAACGATTGCAGAGGAACGATACCGACGATGCTATCATACATTTCATAAACACCCCCCACGACACATGGTATGTGTAACCGATGCTGCCAACACGCGAGCCTCATCGCTTCCTGGCCTTCTTAGCCGCGGGCGCAGCAGGCACATCGTCTACCTTGCGCTTGGGCATGAGCGATGCCAGCTGGGCGCTAAGGACATCGCCCTTGTTGATGGCGCACTTGTTTGTCAAAATTGGTACATGCACTGATGGGACAGCTGTAGACTTGACGGTCTTGAGCTTCATGTTGGGGGTGCCGTGCTCACCTGAATCCTGTGCGTGCCAGAAGGGGATGACGAGCGAAGACGGTGCCTGCTTCAGCCCTCCAGCGCCAGTGTTCGTCTCAGCCTTAGGCATCTTGATGCCACCATTGGGGGCCAACACGATATTGAACGTCAATCCCTTGGGGTCCTTGTATGTCTTCATGAGCGCATGCCCACACTGAACTATATCAGTCTGCTTCTTCGAGTAGATTGCCGAAGAGAGTGGGACAAGCACCAGCTCTTCAGCCTCAAACGAACGCGTTACGGTGAGAGCACGAAGCTTAACAGGCGTAATCACGCCACTCAAGTACTTGAGACAGTTGCCGTTCTGGCTGTATACATCATCCGAGGCCAGCCTGATTTTGGCCTCCTCGATGCCCCACTGGTAATCGACAGGCTTGAGGGGGCCATGATCAGCGAACTTGTCGATCGTTTCCTCTATGGGGGAGCAGCGGAAAAAAAAGATGAGACATGACGACGCAGAACCAAATGAGATGAGGGAACGACGAACGATAATTCAAAGGTGTGGGGGTGTATATGCGTTCCACATGCATTGCGACGAGGTCGCAAGACTGTCCTTCATAATCGTGGACACGACGAACTTGCCACGTGAGAAGTCGTCGATGGGGTGGCATGTCGCACTGCCCGTGGCCTGAAGCTTCAACTTCACGCCAGTCGCAGCGTCGATGGAGATCAGCTCGTAAATGTTCTCACCCAAGGTGTCGCTCGCCAAGGCGACTTTGGCGCCAACCTCAAACCCCTTGTCACTGAGCTTGTCCACTTGGTTCGACCACTTGCCCGAAGCGGCGTGCTCTTTCACATCTGAGCTACGCGCCTGCCCTGTCACGGCTTTGGATGCGCCCTCGCGACCGATCTGCTTCCATGGGCTAGCAACTGCTT
Source organism: Prorocentrum cordatum (assembly GCA_963575745.1). NCBI lineage: Eukaryota > Dinophyceae > Prorocentrales > Prorocentraceae > Prorocentrum > Prorocentrum cordatum. Next base: position 284,604 of record CAUYUJ010014625.1, read on the forward strand.
TGCCAACGTGCGTTGCCAACGCAGTGGTGAAGCTGACCCCGATGTCATTCAGCGTCTTGCAAGTGCCAAAGCGCTCATCGGGCTTGTTGAACACGAAATGAACTACGCGAACGTCAGTCAATCCCACGATGGTGCCGTAGGCGGCCGTGTCTGCCGTGATGCCCTCACCGCATGCGATCTGTCGCACTTTCTGAAGAAATTTATCGGCCACCATTACAATCGTAGACTTCTTATCGCTCGACAAGGCGGTCACGTCGCCTGGCTTCAAAAGCATCCGATGGCCATCCCTCGCGAACTTACCCGTCGCACATGTCGCCGCCTTCATGCATGCGAGCTTGAATGTCGCAGCGGCCCCCTCATGCTTGATCTGCACCTCGGCGAGAGACTTCGCCATTGAACCCGCGACCACGCACTGGGAGGTCAGCTGCCGCGAGAAGTCGCGAAGCTCGTTCAGAAATATCGGGTTGCCGAGGCCGCCAGACAACTCCTTCACATATTTTACTAAGCCATCGATCTCCCCAGGAAAGAGAGAGCCTGCGCGAGTCGCCTCGCGGATCACACTATCCCAATCGATCGTGGTGCCACCCGCGTGGTGTCGGTTGGCAATTGCTGCGATCTTGTGCATGAGACTCATGCGAGATTCGCATCTGGCAATTTGTTGGCCTGCATTGCCAGCCTCCTGAGCAAGATTACTAATCCACGGGAACTCCTTCACGAACTCGTACCGAAAGACCTTCCACTCAATTCCTTCGTCACACGCCTTAGCGTAGTCTGGTTGAACCTCCCGTAACCTCGTCAGTGACAATTTCCCTTGGTGCGAGATTCTGTCGAAACGCTCTGGCATGACCGTGGGTACTGGAACCCCTGCGTTGATGCAACGCAAACCCATGGATGTGTGGCCGCACGCATAGGATGCGAACTTTGCATCGCAATCATACTGCGGCAGCTGGCCCGCTGAGTCCTCCATTATTTTGAAATTGAAGTTCTTGATTGTCTTGTACTCAGGCGTGCCCACTGGTGGAAGTTCCATGCAAGCTGGATTCTGGAGGGCTGAGTTCTTGAATCCATTTTTGAAGATCTTGGAAATCAAATCCATAACCTCGCTCGGAATGATTCCATCTCCGTAACGATTCTCTGTGCACACCATCATATACTTCGAGTGTATTTTTTTCTACCCTCAGGCAGTCTATGCCTCTTGCAATGCTGCATACGTCTTCAAGTAATGAGACCACCGCTGCATCAGGATGCAAGTACATGTCCTTGATGGCCATCATCTTGGGGCGGACCTCCGCGATCTGCTGTTCACGGGAGGCGTTCATCACGCCGCGTGCAGGAGGACGCCACAAGCGCCAGCAGCAATCCTCGCCCAAACGGCTGGAGCCCAAACTCTAGTGACATTCAAAAACATGTGCAACAGAGGGTTGCGAATTCGAAATGATATGTTGCATTTGCAATGCACAACATTCTTGTAACGCTCGATACAATATTCTGAATGCGTTCGCACGCAAGTCTGGATCATGATTTCCGATATGCGTGATCCCGAAAATCCAAACGCATGCATGCGAGGCAACATCCAAGGAAAACCCGATGCAGCAGCTCTGTTTTCAAGTAAGCATGTAAAAGTTAGCGAAGTTAACAACTTCGCTAACTCAAGCTATCTACCTCCAAATGCACCGCCCGAGCTAGCCGACTTAGTAACCTTACTAATGGTTATAACTTACTTGCAACCTAGTTGCAACTTACTTATAACCTACTTACATGTGCTGCTAACAATTAGTAAGGCCGAGGGCCTTCAGGTAGGTTCGCGTCGCGTCGGCCGGCGGCAATGTGGGATGCCGCCCGCGATCCAGAGTCGGTCGATGCTGATCGGTCTGACGTTTCGGATGCGGCCGATCGTTCAACTTTGAACGATCCTCGCGGTGTCAGAAACCAACGCTGTCGTCGGCACGACACGAACCTGCCGCAGGCTGTGCGATTCTCATACGCTTTGGTCTCTCGGGTGCTGGGCCGCGTCTCTGTTCGGGTGTGGCCAGGACCCCGGCTGAGGGGATCTAACTCGTGATCGGGCCCCGGAGCCCAAAGTATGGATTGGAATCGCTCAGCCAGGTCTGCCGTGGCCGGTGTGCTCCTCGGGTGACGGCGCTTCCCGTTGGTGGCATGGGACGGGGGGGGGCGTCCCCGATACAGATCACCAGACCAGGTTCCATCGCCCGATCGAGTTCTGCGTTGCGCGTGGCGTCCTGGGCCCAGCGGTGCCCTCGCCACGGCACCCGGCCGCCGGCTGCGTGGAGTGCTCCCCGCCTCGTGCTTTCCGTTCTGTTTGCTTCGGGGTCGGCAAATTTGCCGCCCTCGATTTAGGGGCATCGATTGAGATAAGAAAATGTGTGAACAAAAAATATATCTATTTAGATCCAAAAACTGGAAATGTCTATTTAGATCCCAGCTGGAGGTCTAAATATATCGGAACAGTCTATTTGATTAGCCTATCCAAATTGAGCGGAAAAAATGATCATGGAAGAGGGGGTTGATGACTAGGGGGGATGGACACCATGGCGGGGGCCATGATATCTCTCCAGATTTCATGGCGCGTCTTCTGATTTCAATGCGTCCCCAGCCCCCCCCCTGGACCGCGCACATGCCGCCGGCCATGAGTTGCGTCCCCCCCTCTGGGACGCCCCCCTCTTGGCCGCCCCCGATTGCTCTGATTGTCGTGTTTTTTATTCTGCTACCCTTCTTTCGGTTGCCCCCCATCGGCGAACGCTGGGGGGTACTCATCGACGGCGAGCGAGGGGGGGAAGTCAGAAGGAGAAGGCCTTCCCAGAAGGCGGCAGCGCTTCTGAGAAGCTTTCTGTTTCATTCAGGAAAGGCTGAGGAAGCTCCTCAGTAGGCCAGGGGACTCCCGAGATTTCTGAGAAGGCCCTCCCCTTCTCACTCCCCCCCCCCGCTCGCCGCCCAAATCAGCTTAGCGCAGCCCGTCGACGCCCTCGATGAGTTGGACCAACCGGCCGGGAAGCAACACACAACAGAAAGTGTTGTGTGTGTGTGTGTGTGTTTCGGCGTTCCCCCCCCCCCTCGCTTTGCCCGCCGGCCAATTCGCTAGTTAGTGTCCCTTTCTAGCTTCTCGCTGGCGCGGGGTTCGCCGCCTCGCCGCTGACGGGAAAACATGTGTGTGTGTGCGTGTGTGTGTGTGTGTGTGTGTGTGTGTGTGTGTGTGTGTGTGTGTGTGTGTGTGTGTGTGTGTGTGTGTGTGTGTGTGTGTGTGTGTGTGTGTGTGTGTGTGTGTGTGTGTGTGTGTGTGTGTGTGTCCTCCTCCTCCTCCTCCTCCTCCTCCTCCTCCTCCGCCTCCTCCTCCCTCCATCCCCCTCCCCCTTCCCTCCTTTCCCCGGGTCTCGCGGGCTCCCAGGATGCGTCTGCACGGCTTGGACCCCGTCGCCCGTCCGACTTCAGGCCTCATCCCTTCGCCTCCCGCTCGTGTCGCCGCCGCGGCCCGACACCTCCCTGGGCCCGCGTCCGCCCGCGCTGCCCTCGCGAGGCCCCTCCGTCGGACCGGCGGCGCGCGCTCGCTCGCTCGCTCGCTGCGGACCTCGGTGGAGCTCGGCTGCTCTGGGTCGAGCCGATGGGGACGCAAGAGATTGGTTCGCCCTCCTCCTCCTCCTCCTCCTCCTCCTCCTCCTCCTCCTCCTCTTCCCCCTCCTCCTCCTCCTCCTTTTCCTCCTCCTTCTCCTCCTCTTCATAACCATTGCAAGATCGGGGAGGCCCCAGCCGATGACCGTGCTTTTCGGGGGTGGACAGACCTCCTACCCTGACACGTCGCCTAAGGAAGTGGCCGTTCTCGGTTCCCGAGCGGGCGTCGCGGCCCTTATTTTTGCGGGTCCAGGTCCGTCGGTTTCGGTCCCAGGCCGTTTTCATTGAAGGGAGGTTTGCAGAAGGGAGGTTTGTCCACCGCCGAATGAGGCACGGCTTGAACAAACTTTCGACGGCCCGCGCGGATGTCTTGCATCGGCGCTGGCCCCCTGGCTCTGCTTGGCGGATGGTGGAGGTGGCGCCCGCCTCGAGGGCGGTGGCACGAGGGTGCGAAGATGACCGCGCGTCTCGCATCACCGGGCGAACATACGCGAAGCTGGTTGATCTATGAGGCCTGTCGTTTCGGGATCGGAGGGCGTCTAGAGTGCGCTCGTCAGGGGTGGCCTGGCTCTGACCAGACTGGCCCCGCCTCATGGCGCGTCTGGCTGCCAATGGCCGTCCGCCCTTCGTTCCCGTCACGGCTCCCAGCGCGTTGCTACAAGGGCGTGTTGCATGCGTTCATTTTGAATCGTTTCCCTTGTCTGTCGCATGCCAGTCGGCAGGAAATGGTTCGTCCTGGAAGCGCGTGGCCCTTTTTTCACGTGTCATATTCATATCGGCCAGCTTTGACCTTACAGGACTACCATAGAGTTGCGCGACTGTGTCAATTATCCGCGTTCCTCCACCCGATGATGCACGACTTTGTTTGCATTGGCCTCTTTCACTCTCTGTTGAGCCCTCTTGTGATTGTTGAATTGGTTATTCACTTGGCTGACGCAATGCCACCGCCCCCCCTGAAGGAGCGAATACTTGCCACGATCTTTGAATTTACATAGTGGGTCATGAGCTTTTATATGCATGTTGTGGGCTGAGCGCTTTTGCGATGATTGAGTTGGTCATTTTATCATTGCATTCGCTTGTACCTGGCCACCGTGCCAACGCAGCATCGACATGTATACTTGGCATTTCGAAGAAGCGCGGGGGTACCCTCCCCAACGGGGGTGAATCTCGACATCTCGGTGCCTCTCGCGACGGGGTGCACGGCTATCGGCGTGCGGCGGCTGCTCGCGATGCGTGTCGATGTCGGGCTGTTGGCGGTGGTCACGCACCCCGACGTGTCTTACGAAACGCAGAGCGCGTTCCTGGCCTCCCCGTGGGCCTCCAGGACTGTCACGGGCAATCTGGGAACTTGGTTAATATCAGGAGGAGGAGGAGGAGGAGGAGGAGGAGGAGGCGGCTGTGCCTGTCTGTTACCGACTGCACAGCGTGCGTGAATTGATCTCTGGTGTCGTTGTTGCAGCTGCCTTGCGAAGCTACTCATAATCCTCGCAGCGTCTGGCATTGATCTGTCCTGAGTCGTACCCTCCTCCTCCCACGCCCATCATTGTCGTGTGGAGGCACGGTGCAGCTTCATGGCTTGCCTGTGCCCGGTTGGGTTCCAACGTTGTTCTTGCCTTGAGCGTTATCATGGACACTCTCTCATGCTTTGTTTGGTGGGCGCAGTCTTCACCGTCAGCGAGAAGGCACCCCGACCCAGATGACTGTTGCCCATTATTGGACACTTGTTGCGACATTTGACAGATGCGTACATGACAATGCAACACAGAAGTTTGTAGGCACATACGGCAGTGTAAAACAGTAGATGGTCAGTACATACTGTATTTTTTACTAAAGGGGGACTGTGTTGCTTGGTAACCCATGACAGATGGATAAGGATGAGTGGCAGGCGTAGTGGACGACTATCAGGACTGCCCTGCTCAAGACCATAGCAGGTGCACGTTGGATATTGGCACGACTCGGGCAGCTGCGCGAGTGCAGAGGAGGGGGGGGGACGGGGAACTTGGAAAAATGGGGCTGGGAGCAGGGGAGTGGCGGGAGCGGGGTGGGTAAGGCGGCGGGGGCGAGGGGGTAGGGAGGGGGCGGACATGTGACGAGGGAGTAGGAAGGAGGAGATGCCAGAGGAGGGGGAAGAAGGGGGGGGAATGGGAACTTGGACAAGGTTGGGCTGGGAGCAGGGGGAGGGGGGCGGGAGCGGGGGAGGAATAGGCGACGAAGAGGAGGAGGAGGAGGAGCAGCAGGAGGAGGATGAGGAGATGTGTTGTGGAGGATGCGAGCGGGGAGTGGTGCTGCACCCCCCTTGCTGGCAGGCGGGTGCCTGCCGCGCTCGCGGGCGAGGGCTGCGGGAGAAAAGAGAGGAGGGGACACACTAGCAGGCTCGTGCAGTGCCGACGCCGGGCGACTCCAGCGCTGGTTTTCCAAGGCTGAACTGATAGGCCTGTTGTCCACCACCACCACTATAAGTTGGAGGGGGAGGGGGTCCTCCTCCTCCACCTCCTCCTCCTCCTCCTTCTCCTCCCTCTCCTCCTCCTCCTCCTCTTCCTCCTCCTCCTCCTCCTTCTCCTCCTCCTCCTCTTCCTCATCTTCGTCCTCCTCCTTGGCCTCCTCCTTCCCCCATCCAACTTCTGGTGGTGGTGGTGGTGGAAAGCAGGCCCACCATGAGCCCCCCCAGTGCCCTGGCATCGGCCGATGCAGAACGACCTTGCGTGGACGGACAGTCGCTACCGTTCAAGGTTGGACGATCCAGCGAGGTGTCAGAAGCCAACCCCGAAGTCGGCGCAACACGAACCTGTTTCAGATGTTGGAGGAGGTGGCGAACCCCTCTCGCTCCCTCGGGCCAGCCCCGCTCGCCTTCTGCCTAGAAACGGTTCGCTCACCCCCTCTCTTCTCCTCTCCTCCTTCCCCTCCTCCTCCTCCTGCTCCTCCTCCTCCTCCTCCTCCCTCCTCCTTCCTCTCCTCCCCTCCTCCTCCTCCTCCTCCTCCTTCTCCTCCTCCTCCTCCTCCTCCTCCTCCTCCTCCTCCTCCTCCTCCCCCTCCTCCTCCTCCTCCTCCTCCTCCCTCTCCTCTTCCTCCTCTGCCCGTGGTCCGCGCGGGACTCCGCCTGCCGAGGCTGCGCGCTGCAAGGGGCGTGCTCGGCCGAGCCGTCACGACTCCCCATTGCGCTGCGTCGGCGCAGTTGTGCTGCCGGCTGCGGCGGCTCACGGCGTCGATTCGTGCAGCCCGTGCTCCTTGGCATCGCTCGGACGTGTGCATTTCTTCCTCGGCGAGGACCATGGAGGAGCATCCTGGATGACTTAGCGGAAAAAGCACGTACGGAATCGACAAGTACAGTCGGGGCCCTGAAGAAGGAACCCTTTTCGTTGGGGAGGGGCTCGGTGCTCCTTGATTGTTGTGCAATTTGCCTTAGGTTCCCCTAAGGTTTTCCATGGGAAATCGAAGTTTAACTTTTGGGACAAAGGGACCTCGTTCCTTATTTAGGGTTCCTTAGGGCAACGCCCCGACTGTACACGGGTAATGGACGTCCGAGCGATGGCAAGGTTCCTGTCCACGGCCCGCACGAGGCTCGCGGGCGTCGCTCTTTGCCAGAGTGCCGCAGACGACCCTGCAGGCAGTGGCTGCGCGCGCGAGCGAACCCACGAGGTGTCCGACAACGCCGGCACGATCTGGATTCAGTATGCGGGAGGCTCGCGCCCCAGAGGCGGCCCCAGTCGTGCGTGCGCTCGGGGGCGCGGCGTCGCCGTCCGAGGACCACTGCGACGCTGAAAGACAAGTCGCCCTGCATGGGGCAGGCAACATTCCCCACATCCCTGCAGGGGACAGGCCACATCTCCCACACTCCCCCTCCTCCCCCTCCTACTTCTCCTTTCGAGTAAGCGAGCTGTTTTCCAGCACTGCTTGCCATCACCACGCCACCAGAGGCCCTCGCTGTTGCACCTCTTAACAGATCGGCTCTCCGCTGCCATCTTGCCCAGCCCTCATGGCTCACTGCGGCAAGTCCGACGTCCGATGTCGTGGTGGGCCAGGAGAGGAAGCGGCCATGCCATTCTGGGCTCAAGAGACGGGGGTCAATGCAAACGGGGGTCAGCAAGAGCGCCAGATCTTGCAGGATCCTGCACGGCCAGGGTCGCACTGACTCCAGTTGGGGTGCAGGATCCTGCAGGATCCTGCAAGACCAGACTGACCCAGGTCTGGATTGACCCTGGTCAGCAGGTCCCCGGCCATGCTGGCGTCCCCAGGAGGGGGGGTCCTGATGGCCAGAGCTATGATGTCCCAACCTATTTTAGCATTGATCATCAGAAAGAGTTTCGAGCACCAAGGACATCGGACAGCGGACATCGGACCTGCAGCTGTCGCCGGCTAGGGTTTCGCAGGCGAGGGCCGTAGCGCCAGGTATGTGAAACGTTTGAGAAATCTAAATCAAAATCAGCAGAGAGACAAGACGAAACTCGAAGGTTTTTACGTGTCGGGCCCTGGAGGCGATTGTCGTTCGACACTGTTTCCACCCTTTTTTGGTGCTCGAAGTTATTTCTGGGACATGGTCCTGAAGTACGATGGGAGCTATTCAAAAATATTCAGAACATCGTCTGGGGAGGAACTGTTGAGAATGTTTCTGCCATGTTGGGGTTTTCGTTTGGGGGGGGGGCTATTTTTCATTTCTTCCAAAGTCCCCCTGTGAGGGGACGGGCCCGACTCAAACGTGGTCCTCAAGCACAATTGGGAGCAACAGAAGGTCCAGGGGATCGGCGGAGCGCGCGAGAGACGCTGCGGAGAGCCGAGGGGAGGACGGGGGGGGGAGAAACGGCAGGACAGGGTGGCGAGGGAGAGAGGGAGGGAGGGAGGGAGGGAGGGAGGGAGGGAGGGAGGGAGGGAGGAGGAGGAGGAGGAGGAGGAGGAGGAGGAGGAGGAGGACGAGGAGGAGGAGGACAAGGAGGAGGAGGACGAGGAGGAGGAGGACAAGGAGGAGGAGGAGGAGGAGGACGAGACGGAGAGGAGGAGCGGATCTCCCCATCCTCCGGCCTTTCTTTTCCCGTGCAACACAACCTCAGTTTCGGCTTCAGCTGTGGGTGCGCTTTGATTGGCCGATTTTCCACCACCACAACTATAGCTAGGTAGGAGGAGGAGGAGGAGGAGGAGGAGAAGGAGGAGGAGGCGGAGGAGGAGGAGAAGGAGGAGGAGGAGGAGGAGATTGAGGAGGAGGGGCGGGGAGGAGGAGGAGGAGATGATGCTGATGATGATGATGAGGAGGAGGAGGAGGAGGGGAGGAGGAGAGGGAGGAGGAGGAGCTGGAGGGAGGAGGAGCAGGAGGAGGGAGGGAGGGAGGACGCGGAGGTGGAAGGAGGAGGAGGGGACGGAGAGGAGGAGCGGACCTCCCCATCCTCCGGCCTTTCCTTTCCCGTGCACCACAACCTCAGTTTCGGCTTCAGCTGTGGGTGTGCTTTGATTTGCCGATTCTCCACCACCACAACTATAGTTTGGTAGGAGGAGGCAGGAGGAGGAGAGAAGGAGGAGGAGGAGGAGGAGGGCGGAGGAGAGGAGGGGAGGAGGCGGAGGAGGAGAAGGCGGCTGGAGGAAGGGGGGGAAGGTGGAGAAGGATGAGGGGGAGGAGGTGGAGGAGGAGGAGGAGGAGGAGGAGGAGGAGGAGGGAGGAGGAGGAGGAGGAGGAGGTAGGAGGAGGAGGTGGTGGAGAGGAGGAGGAGGAGGAGGAGAGGGAGGAGGAGGAGGAGGGGAAGAGGAGGAGGAGGAGGAGGAGGAGGGAGGAGGAGGAAGAGGAAGAGTGAGGAGGAGGAGGAAGAGGAGGAAGGAGAGGAGGAGGAGAGGAGAAGAGGGGTATCAGGAGGAGGAGGAGGAGCGGAGGAGGAGGAGGAGGAGGAGGAGGAGGAGGAGGAGGAGGCGGATGAGGAGGAGGAGGGGAGGAGAGGAGGAGGAGGAGGAAGAGGCGGAGAAGGAGGAGGAGGAGGTGGAGAAGGAGGAGGAGGAGAAGGAGGGGGAGAAGGAGGAGGACGAGGAGGAGGAGGTGGAGGTGGAGGAGGAGGAGGAGGATGAGGAGGAGGAGTGGGAGAAGGAGGAGGAGGAGGAGGAAGAGGCGAAGGAGGCGGAGGGGGCAGAGCGGAGGGCGGCGAGGGGAGGGGAGGGCGGCGAGGGGAGAGGTGGTCGGCGAGGGGATGGCCGGGGGGAGGGGGGTGCCGACGGGGAGGGCGGGGGAGGCACCCGTGCGCGCGGAGAGGTGGGCTCAGGCGATCGCGAACATGGATCAAGGGGGCGTGGATTAGCGAAGGGCCCTGTTTCAAGGGGAATTGTGTCATGCGGCCCCTATCGGCGGCCCTCATCGGCGGTGAGCGAGGGGGGGAAGCGAGAAGGAGAAGGCCGTCCCAAAAGGCGGCGGGACTTCTCAGAAAGCCTCGCGCCTTCTGAGAAATTGTCAGTGTCTTCGGGGAAGGCTTGAGGAAACTTCTCAGAAGGTCGGGGGGCTTCCGAGCCTTCTGAGAAGGCCCGCCCCTTCTTTCGGAAGATCGCAAGCGTGGATTAGCGACGGGTCCCGTTTCTATGGGAAATGGCGGATTTCCGCCGCCGAGCGAGGCGGCACCGGCCGCGTTCTGGGGAGGGCACCGCGACCGATCCATGCATTTGGCGACCAGGCGCCAAACCCATGGATCGCTATTCCATGTTCGCGCGCCCCAAAGTGAGCGCGGGTGAGCTGGCCCAAGGGCGATTCGACGATCCGACGCGTGATGCCATTTTTCCACCACCGCTACCGTAGGCAGGATGGGGGAGATGGGAGGGTGGGGATGTCCTCCTCCTCTCTTTCTCCTCCTCTTCCTCCTCCTCCTCCTCATCATCCTCATCTTCATCATCATCATCATCATCATCATCATCATCATCATCATCATCATCATCATCCTCATCCTCATCCTCATCCTCATCCTCATCCTCATCCTTCTCCCCCTCCTCCTCCTCCTCCTCCTCTTCCTCCTCCTCCTCCTCTTCCTCCTCCTCCTCCTCCTCCTCCTCCTCGTCCCCCCCTACCGATGGTTGTGGTGGTGGAAAATCAGCCCATCAAGGCGCACCCACAGCTGAAGCCGAATCTGAGGTTGCGGTGCACGGGGAAGGAAAAGGGGCCCACCCTGCAGGTTCGGATGCAGTGGCACATCGTGGATGGAGAGGGGGGGAGGGCGCGGGGAACAAGCAAGCAGCAGCAGCAGCAGCAGCAGCAGCAGCAGCAGCAGCAGCAGCAGCAGCAGCAGCAGCAGCAGCAGCAGCAGCAGCAGCAGCAGCAGCAGCAGCGCGCCCCCGCAGCGTGCGGGACTTCGCGGCTGGGGCATTAGACCCGCTTCGCCAGAGGCCCCCTTCTCCCCGAGCCGCTTCGTTCGGGTGGGCCGCGACGGGTCGGATCGGGTCGGGCGGGCGCACCCTGCCGGTCGGGTCGGATCGGGCGGCCACAGGACATGATTCAGGAGGGGAAAAAACACACAGACACAATGAATCGTCGATTCCTCAGAAGATATGGGAACATATGGGAAGTGGGGGGAAGACAAAAACCCAGAAAATATGGGAAAATAGGGGGAATCCGGTTATTTGTGTGTGTTTATTTGTGTGTCCCAGGGCCCCTTCAATTATAGTATGATGCATCATCGAGTTGGCACGTGCGTTCGTTCCCCAGAGGGCAGGTCGGGCCGGGCCGGCGAACCCTGCAGGCAGGTCGGGCGGGCAGATCCTCCTCACGGGTGGGCCGGGGTAAGCGGGCAGACCCACATTCGCGGGTCGCGTCAGGCGGCCGGGACATCCAAGCGTGATGCGTCATCGAGCTGGCACGCGCGTACCCCAACGGGCGGGTCGGGTGGGCCAGCTGGGCCCTCACGGGGGTCACCTTCAAGGGAATCGGGTGGTCGTATTCGGTGTCGTAGCGTCGTGTCTTGAATGCAGCCTTCCTGGGGTCGGTCCTAAGAGCATCGAGAGCACGGTTCCTGGAGGTGCCGCAGGGTGGAGACATCGGGAGCAGTGGCAGGTGGCTCGACGCTTGCCCTGCTCGGAAAGAGAGGGCTGCCGGATCTGATCCACAACGAGACGCTCCATCTCGTGGCGCAGACCACGAAGTTCCACCCTTTCGCGAACGAGTTTGGAGTTCTGGACTGTCGCGCCATCGCTGCGCCAGCTGGTCTCGACACACGGGGCTGCGTGCGCGCGGGCTCCAGCAGTTCCACGAGTCGCTCTCTGACGCTTGCGGCCCCATTCGATCTGGACACACGTTTGCTTCTGAATCAGTACCTTTGAGGGGCCATTCGTGCTTGGCGCCCTCGCTGTACGCAGCTACCCTTCAGTCGGGCCTGTCCCTCTACAGGAGGTATGAACAAAAATAAGCATAACATAGTTCGGGGACGATTCTTCCATAATAATGTGTGTTCTACCATTTTTGAATATGTTTCGCTTTTACATTATTCGTCCAAAATCCGCCTGTAGGGGGACACGCCCGACCTAAAGCTACCCCCTCGAGCACCATCCCAAGCTAGCGCCTGTCCGTAGCAGCTCGTTAGTTGCCCAGCAAGTTCCCCAAACAGTGCCTGCTTCGTGGTTCTTTGTGATCGTGTTCTTATTCATTGTTTTGCCGATCGGCGCGGGCCCTCGCCCCCCCCCATGGAGTAGATTTTGGCTGTTTTTTGGCGCCTGTTCCGAGCAGGTGGAGCCCCCCCACACAGGACGCACGGATGCAAAGGTCGCACTGAGCAGAGGTCTGGCGCCAGGCCCCCTCCCTCCCCCCCTCTTCCGCCCAGTGTCGAGACGCCGACTAAGAAAACGCTCACTAAGCGGTTCTTTCTTTCCTCTCTGAGTGGCTAGCTTGATAGGCCTGTTTCCCACCACCGCCACCACCTTAAGTAAGTTGGAGGGGGGAAAGGAGGAGGAGGAGGAGGAGGAGGAGGAGGAGGAGGAGAAGGAGGAGGAGGAGGATGAGGAGGATGGTGGCTGCACGACTCGATCGACCGCCATAGTGAGTGAGTGAGTGAGTGAGTGAGTGAGTGAGTGAGTGAGTGAGTGAGTGAGTGAGTGAGTGAGGAGGAGGAGGAGGAGAAGGAGGACGAGGAGGAGGAGGAGGAGGAGGAGGAGGAGGAGGAGGACCCCCTCCCCCTCCAGCTCCTGGCGGTGGTGGTGGAAAGCAGCCCCCATCGCAGCTGGCTTCGCCGAGCTCTCGGCTGCCTTGGCGCCGCCGTGGCCGCCTTTCGGGCGCCTCCGGGGGGCGCCTGGAGGCCGCCTCCTCCTCCTCCTCCTCCTCCTCCTCCTCCTCCTCCTCCTCCTCCTCCTCGGCGGTCTTCGTGCGTCGGGTGGGTCTCTGCAGGGTGTTCTGTTGACGGCGGGCGACCGTGGGCGCCTCTCGCAGGCGCCTCGTGGGCCGTCGCGCGTTTCTGTCGGCGGTGAGCGCGGGGGGGGGAAGTGAGAAGGAGAAGAAGAAGGAGAAGGAGAAGGATAAGAAGAAGAAGAAGGAAAAGGAGAAGAAGAAGAAAAATAAGAAGGCCCTCGAAGAAGGATAATAAGAAGAAGAGGGCACGCTCAGAGGGTGGCGGGGACTTCTCAGCAGCCCTCGCGCCTTCTGAGAAGGTGTTTCTGTCTGCGGGGAGGGCTCAGAAAACTTCCCAGGAGGCCCTGGGACTTCCAATCCTTCTGAGAAGGCCCTCTCTAAAGGGAGGGGAAACCACCCGGACCGGACAACTGGCGTTTGCTAAAAGGCCCTGGGCGTTCACTAAACAGCCCTGCCCTGTTTGATTAATTTTGTGTGTGGCTAAATGACTTCGCGTGGCGGGGTGGTAATTTTCGGGGTGGATTTTCTGCCCTCTACTCTCAGAAGGAGGCGGAACTTCTAAGAAGCCCTCGCGCCTTCTGAGAAGTTGTTTCTGTCTTCGGGGAGGGCTCAGGAAACTTCTGAGATGGCCCTCCCTCAAGGGAGGAAAAAACACCTGGACCGGACAAGAGGCGTTTAAGGCCTCGGGCGTTCACTAAACAGCCTGGCTCTGTTTGATTCATTATGTGGGCGCGCTTGCTAAACGACTTCGCGTGTCGGGGTGGTTATCATCGGGGTGGATTTTCTGCCCTCTACTCTCAGAAGGTGGCGGGACTTCTCAGAAGCCCTCGCGCACTCTAAGAAGGTGTTTCTGTCTTCGTGAAAGGCTTGAGAAGACTTCTCAGAAGGCCGGGGGACTTCCGAACCTTCTGAGAAGGCCTTCTCCTCACGTCCCCCCCTCGCTCGCCGCCAAGCTTCAGGTTCAACACGTGGTTTATGCCAAGTTACTTTCATCACGTAGATTACACCACGTGGCTTGCAGTATACCAGATCCCATCTGTTGCGTCGCATGTGCCGCACTTTTTGTGTGGGGCCACGCAGATGGCATCCCGCAGCTTGCGCGAAACACGCCGCGATATGTGACCTTCGCAACAACATGTTGCATCCCACCTCTCGCACCATACATATAGCATGTATATACACACACTTTAACCGCATATCTGGATTGCACCACATAGCTTGCCCCAGCACAACATAGAACGCGCCGCACAGCTTGCACAACACATGTTGCATCACATCGGTCACACGACATCTAGCGCATTCTCTTGTCGAAAAAGAGTTAGATCCCACCTCAATGTCCCCCTGGGGCACTGCAATTTACATATCATTGTGCTCCCCATGGGTAATTTTTCATATAACCCCAGGAGGGCCGAGTATCGCTCCCCCCCACCTCTCTCTTTCAAAAGCTATTCCGCGCGCGCCAGTTTATCTTACAGGATCAGATTTCAAGGACTCCTTGCAAAACATGGCACGACGCGAATTCAACCAAACACACTCGCCATGCAGTCATCCCTCAACACATATACACATACGACCCCTTCTAGGTGTTTGATCGTGAATCCTGCAGGTGTTCTGCCCGCCAGCACTTGCTGTAATTGTAGGAAGGCCACGGCTTTATCAAGCTCGCCCAGAAACCGCGTTAGTACATATACACACATACGACCCTTTCTAGGCGTTTGATCATGAATCCTGCAGATGTTCTGCCCGCCAGCACTTGCTGAAACTGTAGGGAGGCCACGGATCTAGCGAGCTCGTCCAGAAACCGCGTTAGTATCGCATTTGGCAGCGCATCCGTGTTGATCCAGCGTGCACCCAGTGCGCGAATCCGCACCACGAGACACCGTGCAGGCCACGCGCGCCCGCGGCCGTGCGCGCGCGTGCCGAGGTCAGTCCAGCACGATGGGTGTCCAAAGCATTTCAAGGCAGAGCGTTTGAGCAACATGCGATACACATATTTTGTTTGAAAACAAGTCCGCATGTTCTCTGTCAGATCCGCGCGCGCACTTCCTCACCATCGCCTCCATCAGCGCCGCCGCACCATCGCCGCTATGGTCATCGTCCACCATTACCAGTCACTCACCTTCACCACCAACACATGGACATCGTCATCGCCATCGTCGTCACCAGCAGCGGCGCCATCACCGGTCTCTCCGTTGTCGTCGTCGCCATCGCCACCGCCATCGCTGCGATCATCACCGCGGACGACGTTGTCGACGTCATCTGTGATACCGCGCCCCCGCCCGAGCCTCCGACCCATTCCTAAAGCGCCTGCGAGCCAGCGCGGCCTCGCGATGCGCTCGCGTCGGTTGTGCTAGACCGGGTGGGCTCTCTGCGCGCGATCCTGCGCAAGCGCTGGCGTAGCCGCAGAGACGCGGCAGACGTTGCCGAGTGGTCACTGCAATCGCGGCCGCACGGGTTGAGCAAGACAAGTCGCAAGGGGAAGGGTGGGATGATTGCGCGGGCAGTGGATCTCACCGCTTGAGACGTTTTGTCTGGAAGGTGGGTTGCACCCCATACATGGCGCCCCGCAGCCTGCATCTCGAGAGTGCAGTCACCCAGCGTATTCGGGTGCAGATTGGCGAACGATGCATATGACTCTTATGCGCCGTGCTTTCCGATGTGCGCGTATGCTTGCATCCCGAATGCAGCCTAAGCCCCCAAACCGTTATAGCTATGCCGTCTGCGCGCTGTCGGCAGGATTATTCTGGCACGCGGATTGCCGACATTGCCCGGGAGGCCGGCGGTTCACCGCTCTCTTCTGCTTGCGAAGCGGCGGGGCGCGGGGGACGCGTCGCAAGGTAGCATAATCGAGATGGGCATGGATGTGTTGATGAATCGGGGGCCTTCGGTTGGAAACGAGCCTGTCGTATGGGGCTTCCGGTTGAGAAAGCGCATGCGGAAGACAGCGAATTCGGTCTGCAGGATTCGTAGGCGAGTGGAGCGCACGGGAGGAGGAGGGACGCAGGAGCCGGTGGATGGGCAGAACGAGTTGGATCGGGAGCCTTGAGACGGGGGTCAACGCAAACGGGGGTCAGCCAGAGCGCCCCGACCTTGCAGGATCCTGCAGGGCCAGGGTCGCATTGACCCGGGCTTGGGCGCAGGATCCTGCAGGATCTTGCAGGATCCTTCGCATTGACCCGGGTTTGGGCGCAGGACTTCGCAGGATTTTGCAGGATTCTGCGAGGCCTGACTGACCCGGGTCTGGATTGGCCCGGGTCAGAGGACCCCCGATTGGAGCCGGAGTGCGGAGCTATCTGTCGTTCGGTGAAGGCGGTTGGAACGCAACAGGCACGAGGAGGGGTGGCAGCCGGGCCGGGCGGAGCCCGACGGGGGCACGCCTCCCGGAGCGGGCGGCGCAGAGGCAGGGCCCACGTCACGTAGGCCAGTCTGCGGAGCTCGGGAGCGAAGTGCCGGGCGCAGGGGGGGGGGGGGACAGTGAGGACTCACGACCCAAGCTGTGTGGAGGACGATCAATAGAGAGGAAGCATGCTGCAAAGTAGTCTCCAGATGTCCAACACATGTCTCAAACATGTCTAGAACATGTTCAGAACATGTTTAGAACACTTGTCCTACATTTGAAACCCATCAAAATTCAATGATAGGACTGTTAGGGTGTCCATTGCCGTGGTATCCACAACCCAAGCCACCCTGTTCTAGTCGAGTCAGCGGGGCCCGCCCACAGTCACCTTCCCTTCCATCATAAGGTTGTCGTTTGGTCGACCTTGCCAGGGCACCCTCCCACGGATCCGTTCGGTTCTCGATTGGTTCTGGTTCGATTATATCCCTTTTTAAGGTCGATTCACAGTCGACGGATGTTCAAGGCGGCATCGACGCATGAGTGCGGCGAGAGGCTCAAGGAGGGTCCCCAGAACGATCACCTCAACAGAACATGATCATCACCAATGCCAGCGCAATTGATGGAACTTGGGACTGCCGAGTGCTCCCACCTAGCGAACGGACGACGTTTGTGCGCGCCCGAAGGCTTGGCGAGGGAAACACACGGGCCGCACCAAGGCTGGAACATAATTATAAGAAAATCAACGCGCGAGTCTCCGACGAGAGGGTAGTTCGGCCTGTGCACGCGCGGCCACACTTCCGATGGGACCAGCGATGGCGACGTTCGCGCCCAGGCCACACGGTAGCGCAGCTTTCAGGACAAATATATTCGGCCTTTAGTCGAAAGCGACATTTAGCCCACCCGATTCCGACGAATTAGCTGGCGATAGGGGTGCGCCATGCCCAAGCGGGAGCGCAATCTTCGAGGGAAAATTCCGAGAGGGGTTGAGGCGAGACCAACATTCTCGGCAAGCATTTTTCCACGTCGACGACAAGCCGCCCATGCTGAAAGGAAGCAGCTATCACACGGTGTTGGGTTAGTTGGGTGCAGGGTGCCCCCCCCCACCCCCTCAGCCGCTAGTTATTAGGGCGAAGGCGAGGGGCGCGGGAGCATTTACGAATCTGGAATGTGGCTGCGAGGTTTAGCTCGGGCATGCATGTGTGTGTGTTCGTTTCTTGCGTACGTATCGCTTGCACCCTACAGTATGCGACGTCTCGTACAATGTGCCTTCGACAGCGCTCGATCGCAATTAGCCTCCATCTGCTGCCCGCGCTTGAGGACCCTCTGCGCTGCTGATTTAAAAGAGTGTCTGTTTCTTGCGTGTCTGCATGACGTTTCATATGCAAGAGCACTGGCATGTGTTGGCAATCCGATGGGGGACGCGTCCGTTCAAAAGCAGATATTAAGTTCAGAAGGCCTTCATGCAGAAGGGGGGAGGCGGTTGAGGCGACACGGAGGCCGTGGCTAGCAGATGACACGGGTTCAGCGCGGACGGTGGTTGAAACAAGAGTGGCGCAGCAGGTGAGATGGGGGGCTATAGGGCGGAGAGAAGGAGGAGGAGGAGGAGGAGGAGGAGGAGGAGGAGGAGGATGCCGAGGGAAAGCTGGACGAGGGGGGGAAGACGACGCCGATGATGAGGTGGTGTTGGAGCTTGGGTCTGCCCTGGCTCCGCTTCGGATCCCGACCCCCAGGAGGCCCCGACAGCCCCTAAGAGGTTCTTGGGCCCATAGAGGCCCCGGACGCCCCATAGAGCGGGCCAGCGTCCAACAGACAAACGTCCCACATACGACCAAGCCCGCCCAGCCCTCCCTCGAAAGCGGGGGGCAGGGCTCGGGATGCGGAGGCGTGCCCCGCCATGACGGCGGAGGAGGAGGAGGACGATAACCAGTATAATTTCAAGGCGCGCGAAAGATGCCTCAAGCAACCATCCCTCCGAGCTCCCTATTCATAGTCAAGGGAGGAAAAACCACCCGGACCGGACAATTTTCGTTTACCAGACGGCCCTGGACGTTTACCAAACAGCCCTGCCCGGTTTGATTCCTTCTTTGGCTGCGTTTACTAAACGGCTTCGCGTGTCGGGGTGGTTATTATCGGGGTGGATGTTCTGCCCTTAGGTCCCCACGGGAAGGACTATCATTGGTTCAACACCGTGCCAGAATCTATTCCATCCTTGGGAGACCCGCACAGCGAACCAACGTGGCGGTGGCGTCTTGACAGCCCTAGTTCGTGCCCAAACGCCGTGCCCGGGATTTCAATCCTACGAACCTTTGGACTTGTTGTGAATTTTTAAGCCGCACGTGTGCTGCGCTGAGGCGTTTTGGAAATGAGCCGCCCTCCATTCTTGAACTGGCTGCCATTGTTGAAGGCGAATGGGCGCGGCGATCAGACAAGAGCCATCTTTTGAAAAGGAATCGCCCCCAACTTTAAAACGGCTGTCCATGTTGAAGACGACTTTGCTCGGCTCTAAGGCCAGGACCACATTTGGAAAAGGACACGTCCTCCATCCCTGAATAATACGTATGTGCGCAGCGTGAAGGCGAGAGCCACATTTCGAAAGCCACCCGCCTTCCCTCCTTGAAGGTGCTGCAAATTTCAAGCTTACGGATCAGACATGGTGAAGAAGATTCCGGCGAAACGCCCAGCCCGCCCTACCGAAACGTCTGGAGGTGCGACAGCGGGAAGTTATTCCCAACCCTCCTGCGTTGGGTTCTCGTTTTGAATAGAGCACTGCTCGCGCGTCTCCTTTCTTCCTTCCTTCCTTCCCGCCCCTCTCTTCCCCCTTGCCTTTTGCCTCGCTCGCCGCTGCGTGCCAGCTGGGGGGCTGCGATCTGTGAAACTGTCGCCACTTTCAAGGCCTGCTGGGGGGCCCAGCACAGTGGGTACTCACCGCAGACTCAAATGGGACCTCGCCATCCCTGGGGGGCTGCGATCTGTGAAACTGTCGCCACTTTCGAGGGCTGCTGGGGGGGGGGCCCAGCACAGTGGGTATTCACCGCAGACTCAAATGGGATCTCGCCATCCCTGGGGGGCGGCGATCTGTGAAACTATCGCCACTTTCGAGGGCTGCTGAGGGGCCCAGCACAGTGGGTACTCACCGCAGACTCAAATGGGACCTCGCCATCCCTGGGGGGCTGCGATCTGTGAAACTATCGCCACTTTCGAGGGCTGCTGGGGGGCCCAGCACAGTGGGCAGACTTCCGAGGGCTGCTGAGGTGCACAGCACAGTGGGTACTCACCGCAGACTCAAATGGGACCTCGCCATCCCTGGGGGGCTGCGATCTGTGAAACAGTCGCCACTTTCGAGGGCTGCTGCGGGGCCCAGCACAGTGGGTACTCACCGCAGACTCAAACTAGACCTCGCCATCCTTGGGGGGCTGCGATCTGTGAAACTGTCGCAACTTTCGAGGGCTGCTGAGGGGCCCAGCACAGTGGGTACTCACCGCAGACGCAGATTCGACCTCGCCATCCATGGGGGGGCTGCGATCTGTGAAACTGTCGCCACTTTCGAGGGCTGCTGAGGGGCACAGCACAGTGGGTACTCACCGCAGACTCAAATGTGACCTCGCCATCCCTGGGGGGCTGCGATCTGTGAATCTGTCGCCACTTTCGAGGGCTGCTGAGGGGCCCAGCACAGTGGGTACTCACCGCAGACTCAAACTAGACCTCGCCATCCTTGGGGGGCTGCGATCTGTGAAACTGTCGCAACTTTCGAGGGCTGCTGAGGGGCCCAGCACAGTGGGTACTCACCGCAGACTCAGATTCGACCTCGACATCCCTGGGGGGGCTGCGATCTGTGAAACTGTTGCAACTTTCGAGGGCTGCTGAGGGGCCCAGCACAGTGGGTACTCACCGCAGACTCAGATTCGACCTCGCCATCCCTGGGGGGCTGCGATCTGTGAAACTGTCGCCACTTTCGAGGGCTGCTGAGGGGCCCAGCACAGTGGGTACTCACCGCAGACTCAAATTGGACCTCGCCATCCCTGGGGGGCTGCGATCTGTGAAACTGTCGCCACGTTTCGAGGGCTGCTGATGGGGCCCAGCACAGTGGGTACCCACACGCCGATTCAAATGGGACCTCGTCATCCCTGGGGGGCTGCGATCTGTGAAACTGTCGCCACTTTCGAGGCTGCTGGGGGGCCCAGCACAGTGACGCCACACGCAGATTCAAATTAGACCTCGCCATCCCTGGGGGGCTGCGATCTGTGAAACTGTCGCCACTTTCGAGGCGTGCTTGCGGGGCCCAGCACAGAGACGCATCCCAAGTAGCTTACACATCAAGTTGATTGTCCATACAAGTTTCGGCCAACTCCTCGTTTCCATTGATACAAATGGGTTGGGTACGTCACAGGGTAATCATTCAGCAAGGAAGGGTATGGAATAGGACGATGTGAAGGAGAAATGGTGAGGAGGAGGAGGAGAAGGAGGAGGAGGAGGAGGAGCAGGAGCAGGAAGAGGAGGAGGGAGGAGAATGAGGAGGAGGAGGAGGAGGAGGAAGAGGGAGATGAGGAGGCGGAGGGAGAATTCGGGAAGAACTGGAGTAGGAGGAGAAGGAGGAGGAGAGGAATTGGAGGAATAGGGAAACAGAGGAGGGGAGGTGGGAGGAGGATGCGGAGGAGCCAGCATGGAGGAGGAGCAACGAAGGTTTGGCTGAAGGAGGATTAGAGTCCAACCTCAAAAGACGGAGGGCGGGGAGGAGGACGTAGGAGATGAGGGGAGGAGTGATGGATTAGAGGGAGGAGGCAGGATGAGGTGGAGAAGGGGGAGGAGGTGAAGGGAGAGGAGGGCAGGAAGTAGGAGCAGAAGGAGGGAGGAGGAGATGGAGGAGGAGGAGGAGGGATGAGGAGGGAAGGATGAGAGGAGAAAGCATTGGAGGAGGAGGACGACGACGACGAGGAGCTGAGCGCTCCCCCAGGGCTCCTGGCAGCCCGGCGAGTGCGAGCCTGACGCGGGGCCCCGCAGGCCGCTCTTCCCGCCGCGCCGGCGCCGCGGCGCCGCGGGCGGCCCGCGGCACGGTCCGCGGAGGGCCAGCCGGGTCCGCGGTCCTCTTCCTCCTCCTCCTCCTCCCCCCCCTCCTCCTCCTCCCCTCCTCCTCCTCCTCCCCCCCTCCCCCTCCCCCTCCCCCTCCTCCTCCCCCTCCTCCTCCTCGAGACGCCCGACGTCTGGCAGGCCCGCGGCACGGTCCGCGGCACGGTCCGATCAAGCAGTGGCGAAGCGTCCGGGCTCGCTTATAGCCCTGCCAAGCAATGCTCTAAGAATCTGCACGCACGGAATGGGTACTGAAAGAATGGGTACAATGCCCAGCAGCGGATCTTGTTCATTTTGAACAGGGCTCGCTGTCCAGGCCGCCGCGGCCTGTGTCCATTCGAGACAGGAGGCCGCCCGCCCAACAGCGGCCGCTGTTGGTTTGGGACAACATTTGCTGTTGGGCATTGTACCCATTTTTTCGGTACCCATTTCGGGCGTCCAAAAAGAACCTTTTGCGGTTTCCACGCAGTGTTCTTAGGGCATTTCTGGTGGAGTCTGTCCTGTTCTATCTCATCGGGTTCGTGTTCCAAGAGCAGTGTCTTCGTTCTTACAATATTTTGGAGGTTCTGAGAACATCTCGTGGTAGGACTGTAGGAATGCCGGGACGGTCGGTCCCTGCTCAAGTTGAGCAGAGGAGGGCCGGTTGAGACACTTGTCGGTCACGCGCGGAGGGGGGGGTATGGGAGGGGGGGAAGGCGTCTCAGGAGAAGGGGGCTGCTCTTAGAAGGCGCGGGCCTTGCCTGTAGATGTAGAGCCCGCGCCCTATGGGAAGCAGCCTCCTGAGAAGCCTTGCCCCTTCCCCCCCCACCCCCTTGCGCGCTCCGCCAAGGTAGTTGGCCTTCGGAGGAGCCTTTCGTCGCCACGGTTGGGCGCAGCTCGGAAAGTTGGTGCGTTTTGACCCCGGGAGTGGTTTGGGGGGCCGATTTCGAGCCGGTTTTGAGTTTCCAGTGTCTGCTCGGTTTCTCCGAGCAGCGGTCAGAGAAGGGCCTGTTGAGACAACGATGCGGTCGGGAATTTTGGCTCATGACTGTTTCGTCGATGGTTCTGGCCCACCACGCTTCGGCGCGACACGCTGGCCACTTCCCCCGTCCCAAGTGCCAGCGGTCGAGTTTATCCCGACCTCCCGCCAGAACCTCAGGACCGTCAGGATGCGACTCAGAGCTGAAGAACTAGTCCCGAAGTTCAGGGTCCAGGCCCCGTGTCCCTCGGCACCCGTCTGCCCCATGCCTGGGCGGCCACTCGCCGAAGCTGCCGTTGGTGCAGAGGTCGATCTCGGAGGACGAGGCCACGTCAGTGATGAGGAAAATACGCCAGGCCTCGCGCGGATCGAAATAGTTGTATGATTTGGTCCACATGTCAGCTCCGCAAGCTACGGGTCGACGCCTGGGCCTCCTGGAGGCCTCGTCGCCGCGGCTGGACCCCAGGGGGGGGGCCCAGGAGCCTGCCACGAGCGAGTCTTCGGCTGGGCGGGGGCGCTGCCTCTGTCTCCATTGCATTGGCTCCTCCTCCTCCTCCTCCTCCTCCTCCTCCTCCTCTTCCTCCTCCTCCCTCCTCCGGTGATAGTAGCCCCCCCCCCTCCTTCTGCGGATGCCGTCTATACACCACCGCCGCACCCGGCCAGGGCCACCCTGGGCTCCACGGTGGCGTACAGGCCCTTCTGGCCTCGGCCGGGAGGCGTCTACACCGTGCCAGGGCCCAGGATGGCCCCGGCCAGGAAGGGCGGTGGTGTATGGATGCCTTCTGCGTGTCCTCGCCACGTCGATCCGCAGGCGGCCCGCCTCGCCGCTCTCGAAGGTGCGCCGCGGCCGCGGGCCCTGCGGGCCTGCGCCGGCGGGGCTTCCGGTCCACGGGCCGTTCCCGTGGAGGGGTGCTCTGCTCGAGGGGTGTTTTGTCCACCCCCGACGGGGGGGGCCTCCCTCCTCTCTCTCTCTTATGTGATGGGCCGATTTCCCACCACCACCATATGTAGGAGAGGGGGGGAGGAGGAGGAGGAGGAGGAGGAGGAGGAGGAGGAGGAGGAGGAGGAGGAGGAGGAGGAGGAGGAGGAGGAGGAGTTCTATAGACGACCACATCAGGGCTCCAAGGGCTCGCCGAACTCGGCGAGATAACTGGTGCAGGACAACTGGCGTGCACAGGTCGGAGCAGAGCATCCGTGGGCCCGTGGCTAATTGGCAGGGATGCCAATGCTCGCTTCGCGCGGGTGCCCACGCGGGGCTCGAGCGGCACTCCAGCAGGGCGTGTGAGCTGGGCTTAAGTCGGGCCTGTCCCTCTACAGGAGGAAGATTCAAACGTAGTTCAAAAATAATAGGGGGACGATCCTTTTGACTATTTTTGGGCATTTGGGGAGTGTTTTTGGAGTATGATTCAGCTTTCGTCCAAATCCCCCTGTAGGGGGACAGGCCCGACCTGAAGCTAGGCTCGGTGGAAGCCGGGAGGACGGGGGGACGAGGAGGAGAGGCAGCGGGGAGCCGAGCCGTGACCCCAAGATCTGGCAGTTGCACCGGGCTCGGTGGAGTCAAACTCCCAAGAACCGGGCCGCTTTTTCTCAGAGCGTGAAGTACCTACCCCGCTTTCGCTCCCAGGCAAGACCAAGTCCTACCACGCGCCTCCTCGTCAAGCGGCCTGACCAGCACAGGCCGTAACTTGGCATCGCCTGGCATCTCTTGGAAGCGAGGGTGGTCAAAAGCGAGGCAGGTTTGCTTTCCCCCTATCTTCGGCCTGCTCGCCATCAGACTGCTGATCGCCTGCTCCGGAAGCCCCCGCCGCCGCCCCCCCCCCCGCCGCCCGCCGGGCAGCCCTGCGGGGGCCGCCGCCGCCCCCGCCCCCTCTTCTCCCCCCGCCAGCGCCTCCGACGGGCGCCGGAGGCCGCGGGCGGCGCTCCTGCCGCTCAGCAGCTATGCCTCGTTGCGCCCTTCCCCCCCCCCTCCCTTCCCTTCCTCCCTCCCTCCCCTCCTCTCTCCCTCCCCCCCCCCCTCCCACTCCCTCCCTCCCTCCCTCCCTCCCCACTCCCTTCCTCCCTCCCTCCCCCCCCCCTCCCTTCCCTCCCTTCGCCCCTCCCACTCCCCCCGCTCCCTCCCTCCCCTCCCCTCCCCTCCCACTCCCCCCTCCCCTCCTCCCTCCCCTCCCCCCCCTCCCCCTCCCTCCCTCCCTCTCCCTCTCCCTCCCACTCAGACACGCCCAAGCATGCCGAGCCCCACGCCGACACCGGCTCCAGGGACCCCCTCCCCCCTCCCTCCTCCATCCACTTGTCATGCATCTCGCACTGCATGCTGCTCAGACACACCAGATTTCTGAGGCCGCGGCCTCGCCCCCCTGGTCTTAGCTAGGCCCGGACGGTGTCCGCAGCGGCGGTCGTGGTCGTGGTCCTAGCTTGTATGCGCGTCTCGCGCTGCATGTATGTAGGGACGCCAGACTTTCGAAGCCACTCGGGTCTGAGCTAGGCCCGGATGCTGTCCGCAACTTTGGTCGCATCGCATCGCATCGCATCGCACCCCCCTCCCCCTTTTTCTCTTCCTTGTCGGGCAAGGGCAAGTCCCAGAATGGTCCCCGATCGGGGCGGCGAACGTCCGACGGGGGGAGGGAGGCATGGTGAGCATCTGCAGGCGCTGAGCTAGTCTGTTCTTGGGAGGTGCCAGCAAACGGCCAGTTAGTTGCCACCATGTGCCCAAAAGTCTTGACGCTTCGCGTATCCCGGCCATTACTCCCAGAAGCGATCGTCAAGTAAGTTGTCATGATCAGGGAGGATTGCGGGCATGCGGTGGAAACAAAGACCAGTCATACAGCCGTGCAGCCGAAACATCGAGCCAGCCTGGGCACACCCGGGAGTGGAATAGTTTGGCCTGCTGTCGAATAAGAAAGGGGGCGGAGGAGAACGTGGAGAAGGAGGAGGGGGTGAGGTAGGCGGATGAAGTGGGATGTGGGACGGCCAATCGGAGGAGGAGGAGGAGGAGGAATGATAATCATAATACGAATAAGAAGAATAATAATTACCCCAGTGCGACCCTACCTAGAAGTTGGAGCCCCTAGGAAAGCAGCAGTAGATGCTATGCTATGCTGCGCTGTGCACCGCTATGTTATGCTATGAAATGCTATGCTATGCTATGATGCGCTATGCTATACCATGCGGCGCTGTGGTATGCTATGCTATGCTATGCTATGCTTTGCTATGCTAAGCTGCGCTATGCTATGCTATGAAATGTTATGATATGCTATGGTATACTGGGTTATGCCATGATACTATGTGCTGCGCTATGCTATGCTACACTATGCTATGATGTGCTCTGCTATGCTAAAGCTCAGCGAAGCTAAGATGAAGGTAAGCTAAGCTAATGTAAACCTGAGTTTAGATGCAGCTAAGCTAAGCTAATATAAAATAAGCTAAGCTGATATGAGATAAGCAACGCTAAGTTAAGGGGACGTAACTGGGGTAACCGCGGGGCGGATGCTGGGGGAACCGCCCGGGGCGGGTTACACTGCCCGGCCCCTTCAAGAAAGAGAGTGAGAACCCTCTAGGCAGAGCCTAAGTAGGGTATAGTAATCACAGTAAGAGGAGGAGGAGGAGAAGAAGAAGGAGGAGAAGAAGGATAATAAGGAGAAGAAGGAGATGGAAAAGGAGAAGGAGTGAGAGAAGGAGGGGGAAGGAGGAGGAGGAGGAGGAGGAGAAGTAGGAGCTGTAGGAGGAGGAGGAGGAGGAGGAGGAGGAGGAGGATATCAGGACCCAACCCTGAAGATTTTGGCCTCCCGCCCCTGCGTCGATCACGGCAGCTGCGCGGGCTTGCCCGCGGGACGAGGTGGCGCATCAGCTACGCCCAGGGCCTCCCGGACTCCAGCATGTGGGCGGACCCCATGCAGCAGTGGCCGGTGGCGCAGATGGCGAGACCGCGCCTTTCCCCCGTGCCAGCCGCGCGCGCGAGCGTTGTGGCAGCGTCCGCCCGCCCAGACCGGCTCGATGCGATTCGATGTCGGTGGCGTCCGATTCCGCTTCGGTTCGACTTCGGATTCCGATCCGGGCGCCGAGTTCACAGCGGAGGCCCTGCTAGCCTGCCGATTCGGTTTCTCCCGGCTCGGCTGCCGATTTCCGCCGATCCGATTCATGTCGATCGCCGATGCGACTTATCGACTCGATCCTGGGCTCTCGTGCCCAGAGGCCCTGATCAGATTGTGAGAGTTGCAGTCCGAGGGCGGACGACAACTTGGGGGCAAAACGGACTTGCAAGCCCCGCTGAGATCCTGGAGCCGCATGTTTGTTTTGTGTCGGACGTGTTTCAGGAGGGAAAGAAAGACACAGACACAATTAATCGGCGATTCCCCAGGAGGTATAGGAAAATATGGGAATTGGGCGGGGAGAACATAAGGGGACATATTTTTATTTGTGTGTATTTATTTGTGTGTCCCAGGGTCCCTTCAGTGTTCCCCCCGAGTTTGGGCGCTGGGACCCTCACAGATCGATCCCGCTCGAACACCGGCGAAGGAACATGGGGTCCGGGGCGCTGGCTGTGATTTTTCGCCGTTTTGGCACTGTTTTCGCGTCGTCGGATCGCCGGGCCCCTCCTGGCTCCCCGCCCTCCCCCGTCTTGGGCTGGGCCGGAGAGCTCCGGGCCTGGACTGTGAGGATGCTCTGCAGAGGGGGGCATAGGAAGCATGCCCCATCCTCCTCCTCCTCCTCCTCCTCCTCCTCCTCCTCCTCCTCCTCCTCCTCCTCGTCCACCACCTCCTCCTCGTCCACCTCCTCAACCTCCTCCTCCCTCCTCCACCTCCTCTCCTCCTCCTCCTCCTCCTCCACCTCCTCCTCCTCCTCCTCCTCCTTCTCCTCCTCTTCCTTCCTCCTCCTCCTCCTCCTCCTCCTCTCCTCCTCCTCCTCCTCCTCCTCCTCTCCACCTCCTCCCCCCTTTTTTACCTCCTCCTCCTTCTCCTCCTCCTCCATCTCTCCTCCTCCTCCTCCTCCTCCTCCTCCTCCTCCTCCTCCTCCTCCTCCTCCTCCTCCTCCTCTTCCTCCTCCCACTTGGGGAGCACCCCCACCTGGCCCCCCCCCCTCTGGGCAGGAGGGGCGGGTGGGGCTTCTGGGCGAGGTCTGCTGCGGGCGGCCGGTGTGCTGGTTGCCGCCAGGCGTCTCCCGCGATACGCGGGCGCCTCCGGCGCGGGGAGAAGCGGCTTGGTGGATCCCAGATCTGGACGCCCGAAATGGGTACTGAAAGAATGGGTACAATGCCCAACAGCAGATCCTGCTCATTTTGAAGAGGATTCGCTGTCCGCGCCGCCGCGGCCTGTGTCCATTCGAGACAGAAGGCCGCCTGCCCAACAGCGGCCGCTGTTGGTTTGGGACAACATTTGTTGTTGGGCATTGTACCCATTCTTTCCGTACCCATTTCGGGCGTCCAAACAGAAGCCCTGGACCCAAAAATGTTCGGGAGCCTTGAGTCGGGCGCGGCAAAGAGGGGGGCCGATGACCAGGGGGGGTGGACATCATGGCGGGGACCATGGTATTTTTCCCCAGATTTCGTGGCGCCTCTTCTTATGTCACTGCGTCCCTGGCCTCCCCCCAAAGGGCCGCGCACATGCCGCCGGTCATGATTTGCACCCCCCCCTCTTGGACACCCCCCTCTTGGCCGCTCCCGATTGAAACGGGGGGCAATGCAAACGAGGGTCAGCCAGAGCGCCGGATCTTGCAGGATCCTGCTGGGCCAGGGTCGCACTGACCCGGGTTTGGGTGCAGGGTCCTGCAGGATCTTGCAGGATCCTTCGCCTTCACCCGGGCTTGGGTGCAGGATCTTGGCAGGATTTTGCAATGCCTGACTGACCCGGGTCTGGATTGACCCGGGTCAAGAGCCCCGAAATGTGTTCATCTCTTAGGGGCGCATTTATTACCTCCGCCACCTTCCGCCGCCCTTCCGCCGGCTTCCGCCGGCGGAGCCGGCCTCGTTTCACTTCCGCCGATATTCCGCCGCCCTTCCGCCGCCTTCCGCGGCTGAAGAGATGACAACTCCTCCGATCCTCGAAGCAAGGCCATTTTTGGAACGCCTGAATTTGGTGAGGCTTTCATCGGGATGCGCACAGACAGCCCCCCAGGTGGTCCCGGCTGTCCTCAGCAGGCCCCCCGAGATGTCCAGGGCGGTCTCAACAGGTCCGCCGGGACTACCTTGGGGCCTGGCGGTGCGCAACTCGGAGTCTTACCATGTGAGATGATTCGCACACGTTCCCTGTACTGACCCCGCCTCTCGTCCGACCCCAGATTTAGCATTCTTACATTTGGCTATCGAGGTCTTTGCCAACCCTCTTGCCGCTGGCTAATGGTGGCTCTGGTTATGCGGGTGACTTGCTACGCCAGGCGTCACCAACAACGGGGTGCCGTGTGGACTTGGCCGAAGGTGAGCAAGAAGAGAGGCAGGAGAAGGAGGACGCGCAGCCAAGCAAACACTACAGCGGAGCAGCATTATTGGGACACGTGGGCGCTAGAACTTATGCAAGACGTGATGACCTTAAGTTACGTGTAGAGTTTCTGTACTCCAGATTCCGTAATAAAAGGGAGGGGGTCTGGACCCTCCAAGACAAGCCATTTCAGACCTCCCCCGTGGGAGAACCTTCCAAAACATCGTCCCCAAACCCCCCAGGCCCTCCAAGATAGCCTGGAAGAGACCCCCCCCCGAAATGAGACCCCCCTCCCTTTATTACGAAATCTGGAGTAAGCGTTCGCAAGGTTGGGGGCTGGATGCCTGCAGGGAGTGGGTCCGCATACGCGTATACTGGCGCCCCGCTCGATGTCGTCACGCTTTGGACCTCGCACTTCCGCTTCCTCTTCTTCGCTGGTCAAAACCACCCCGCGGTTGCGAAGGACTCTGAGCATGGTCTTATTTGACGTGTTAAACCAATGTCAGGAGGGGGAAAAAACACACAGACACAATGAACCGGCGATTCCCAGAAAGTATAGGAAAATATGGGAAGTGGGGGGGGGAAGACAAAAACCCAGAAAATATGAGAAAATATGGGGAATCTTTTTATTTGTGTGTATTTATTTGTGTGTCCCAGTTCCCCTTCACAATTGTTTCTTCGCGAGGCGCGTCTCTCCCTGTGCTCCTTCCCGCTGTCGGGTACTCTTCACCTGTCGGTTCGGCGTGTATCGGGTGTCCCTTGTTGCTGTGCCTTCCTCGAAGAGAATATGTGTTCTGGCGCACTTGCAGCTTCGGTCAATGGGCTGGTTCTTAGCTGACCGGATGTATTGTGTATACGCATGTTGTTTCATGGTTTGTCTCTGCTCTTCAGTCAAATCAGGTTTGATTAATGTAGGCTTCATGGTTGTTGCACGCTCGGTATTCGGATTCTAGATGTGATAACGTTTGTTATGGATGCGTGCGTCCGGTTTGGTGGTCCCTATTCGATGCCAGTGTTGTGTGCCACTCGTGCATGTTATCTGCACAAGCTGGTGGCCTCGGCTGTGTGCGCCAAGGCTCGATACTTTTCCATATTCGTGTTGATGATTGCGTGTTTCATTTCTGCGTTCGGTGTATAATATTGGTGTGCGTTAGTTGTGTTGGCTCGTTTTATGTGTTCTTCGTGTCTGCCCTTGGTGTCGGTGTACCATTGATGTGTGTTATTGGTGTACGGTTTTGTTGTACGCTTACGGTGGAAATTGTTTACGCCTACCCTTGCTACATGGTCGTGTTGTGTGTTATGGTGCATGCCATTGGTGCATGCTACGGGTGCATGTGCTTCGTGATTGGTGTTGGTGTTTGTCATTGCTCTTAGCCGAGGGTGTATGTCATTGATGTGTGGTATGGGTGTATGGAGTGGATGTGTTATGCGGGATCGTTGCCTACTTGGGCAGCGCATGCACACCATCGCTACATGGGCGTAATGTCATGGGTGTGCGAGCTGGTTGCTGACCTGCTTGTCCGTGGAGTCTGCTTATGTTGCATGTAGTTCGCGTGTGTGTGTGTGTGTGGGTGTGTGTGTTTGGGCGATGCATGTTGTGTCCGCTTATTTGCTCTCGCTGCTTGATGTTGAGGCCAATCGCTGATGCATGGTCTGGTGGCTATCGTGGATGGGGGTTCTATGGTTGCTGGGTACGGTGCCAGTGCATGATCTCCTATCAGAGTGAGTGGGCCGAAGGGCCATGCATTGTCCCTGAATGCGTGGCTGAAGTAGTATTCCGCGATGCGGGTTCTTGTTGAACATTATTAATTCTAAAGAATAATTATTGTTGGGACCCCTGGTGCACGGCCCCCCTGCGCCGCCTAGGCCGCAGCTACATTTTCATCATTTTCGTGAGGAAGCCTCAGGTAATTCGATGTGATCAAGATCCGGTTGTTTTGTTCCCCCCCGCTTTCCCTTGCAAAAAACACTATAAAATGACATTTCTTGTTCTAATATAATCAAATTTCAAGAATCCCTTGCAAAAAATAAGGTAAAGTGGACATTCGCGCGCGCAAGACGAAATCCTTCCAAAAGCTTAGTGTTCGGAGCGATTTTAACATAAAAACATCAAAAAACTAATGGTTTTTCAACAAAAAAATGTCAAAATCTCATCCCGCGCGCTCTTGCGGATTCGTAGGAAACCCAACACTTTTTAAACATTTCTGTCAAACGGGCTTTTGCGAGCAACTTTTTCGAACTTCTGCGACAACGGTTGCGCACCTGCCAGGGCCATCATCCCTGTCAAATAATACCATGCGGGACACATTCGTTTTTTCTTCGCGCGCGCACGCCGAAATCTCCAAAAACCATTGGGTTCTTAAGAATTTTAGCACCGCGCATCATAAAATCACACGAATCGCACCGTAGGTCCTCGAAAAACAGCTGCACGACTTTTCAAAATTTCCACCCGCGCGCGCTGTCCGAATCCTAAAAAAAAACAATGGTTTTCCAACATTTATGTTACATGAGCTCGCGCGAGCTACTTTCGCACGCTCTTGCAACGGGGTTCGCGCGCCTGCCAGGGGCCATAATCCCTTGCGGTTGCGCCATAGGTTGCGCCCTCGGCCGCCGAGAATAAAACGCCCTCCTATTGGTTGCGCCATAGGTTGCGCCCTCGGCCGCCGAGAATAAAACGCTCCCTACTGGTTGCGCCATAGGTTGCCCCAGGAGGCCTTCAAGAGGCCCCAAGAGCCCGCCGTGAGGACCCAATAAGCCCCCAAGAGGCCCCAAGATGCTTCCAAGAAGCCCCCCAAAGCTCAAGAGGACCCCAAGCGGCTCCAGGAGGCTTCCCCCCTACCCCAAGAGGACCCCAAGCGGCCCCAGGAAGCCTCCGACTGATCACTGTCACATCCGTAGCCATCTCGGATCAAGGTATCGCCTGTGTTCTTGGATGGGTCATGGCTTTGTCGGCGAAAGCCCTTGACGACCAGTATGGCCCAGAGCTGTCGCGGCCTCCCTTGGCTGACTGCGGCAGCCCGTATTATTTGCATCAGGCGCTCGTTGCAAAGGGTATCCAGGTCAGTCACCAGGCGTGCAAGCTTTGGTGGTGCAAGTATCGGGTTGTGCCTGGCACGGTCAGTATTTCTAGCGCCACGGAGCTGGAGGAGCATCACGGCTCTGCCATCCGCCACCTGGGCATCGAGTATAATACAGCTTTTAAATTATGCGGGGCGCTCCGACAGTTGGATCCACCACTGTATGTGTCAAATAAGGTCGCAACGACGTGGTTACTGCAGTATTCTTCCAAAGAGACGCTTGTCAAAGTGCAGAACGCTGGCCATCTGGAGACCTGGTATGGAGAACGTATTCGCACAGACATGCCCGAGGGGACTACTGACGGGGCCGTCTTGAAGCAGTGGCTCCTGGGACATTTATCTGTATCTGCTGACGCCAGGGTATGTCAGAAGTGGCTCAGCACGGAGTGGGGCGCCAAGGGAGCATTGAATACTGCCCAAGCTGTGGAGGAATGTATAGGCCAGCGTCTTCGACTCAATCAGTATCGCGACGGCGGCACTGTTCGCCGAGGCTGGGCGATAGAAAAAGAAAGTATGGCAGCGTCGCGACAACCATCGGGACAACCATCGGGACAACCATCCGAACAACCATCGGGACAACCAGCGGGACAATCATGTGGACAACGATCGGGACAACCATAACCATCAGGACAACTATCGGGACAACCATGGGGACGACGATCGGGACAACCACGATCATCAGGACAACCATCGGGACAACCATCGAGACAACCATCGGGAAAACCATATCGTCTCTCTCTCTTGTGTATTCCCACATCCCTCAGGAATTTGCCCTAAAGATGTGATCAACCATCTTGTGCGTACGTACCATGATCATGTGTACCATGTACCCTACGGGTCATATGCAACTGATGCCTTTGCGTATTCCCACTTCGGCACAGGAATTTGATGAAAAAATGTGACGAACTCCTCTCTCTCTGTCTCTCTCTCTTTGTCTCTCTCTCTCCCGCTCTCTTCCTCTGTCTCGCCTTCTCTCTCTCAGTGTCTGTACCATGTCTAGCACTGGTAACAAAGGTATTTGTGTATCCCCACATCCGCCCAGGAATTCCACAAATGTGACCAACTATCTTGCGAGTACGTATCATCTCATGTGTGTCGTGCACACTATCAAATGTAACAGAGTTGTGTATTCCCATCATCCCAGGAACTTGACCCAAAAATGTGACCAACTCCGCTCTCTCTGTCTCTCTCTCTGTCTGCTCTCTGTCTCTCTCTCTGTCTCTCTGTATTATGTATTGTATGGCACAATTGCACCATGCTGGGCACATGCGCGCCCCGAATAAGTGACCAAGTTCTGTGGGTGTGTACCCCACGCCAGTGTAGTAGCCACGGTCGTCCGCACGCCACGAAGTGAAGTGTCCCAACGTCATAGGGCGGGAAGCTGGGTTTGGGTGGTCGCGAAGAGTCGTTTGGATATTTGGTAGAGCTTGTAATGCCCCCCCACGAAGTGGGGGTATTGCCTGGTGTCGTATGAAAACCCTGGCACTGGGGAGAACACCACGCGTTCGGGTAAAATGATTGTTGTTGTTGTTGTTGTTGTTGTTGTTGTTGTTGTTGTTGAATATTATTACTTCTAAAGAATAATTATTGTTGGGCCCCCTGGTGCACGCCCCCCTCGCCGCGCCTAGGCCGCAGCCACATTTTCATCATTTTCGTGAGGAAGTCTCAGGCAAAACGGGGGAGTCCGGATCCGGTTGTTTTGTTGACGCCCGCTTTCCCTGTCAAAAAACAATATAAAATGACATGTCTTGTTCTAACATAACCAAACTTCAAGAATCCTTTGCAAAAAATGGCACGAAGTGCACACTCGCGCGCGCAAGATGAAATCCTTCCAAAACCTTAGTTTTCGTAGCGATTTTAACATAAAAACATGAAAAACCCAATGGTTTTTCAAAAAAAAAGTTTCAAAAATTCATCCCGCGCGCTCTTGCGGATTTCTTAGGAAACCCAATACTTTTTCAACATTTCTGTCAAACGGGCTCTTGCGAGCAACTTTTTCACGTGCTTCGAACTTCTGCAACAACGGTTGCGCGCCTGCCAGGGCCATCCTCCCTGTCAAATAATACCATATGGGACACATTCGTTTTTTTTTCGCGCGCGCACACGCCGAAATCTTCAAACACCATTGGGTTTCTAAAGAATGTCAGCACCGCGTATCATAAAATCGCACGAATCGCACCGTAGGTCCTCGAAAAACACGTGCACGGATTTTCAAAATTTCTACCCGCGCGCGCTGTCCGAATCCTTAAAAACCAATGGTTTTTCAACATTTATGTTACATGAGCTCGCGCGAGCTACTTTCGCAAGCTCTTTCAACGGCGTTCGCGCGCCTGCCAGGGGCCACAATCCGCCAGTGTAGTAGCCACGCGCCAGTGTAGTAGCCACGGTCGTCCGCAGGCCACGAAGTGAAGTGTCCGAACGTCATAGGGCGGGAAGCTGGGTGTGGGTGGTGGCGAAGAGTCGTTTGGAAATGTGGTAGAGCTTGAACCGGCCCCCCCACAAAGTGGGGGTATTGGCGGGCGTCGTATGAAAACCCTGGCACTGGTGAGAACGGAGTGTCCCCACGTGCTAGTAATTGTTGTTGTTGTTGTTGTTGTTGTTGCTTGCCCGTTTGCTTGCTTGCTTGCTTGCTTGCTGCTGCTGCTGCTGTTGTTTGGCGGCGTCCCCCCCGCGAGCCACACGCGACCCACCGGCGACCCACTTCGCGACCCGCCCGCCACCCACCCGCGACCCGACCCGCGACCCACACCCGACCAACCCGAGACCCACCCCGCGACCCGCCCGCGACCCACCCGCGAACCACCCGCGACCCACCCGCGACCCACCCCGCAACCCACCCACATCACTTCAACTAAAAAACCGCGCCTGCAGCGGCTCGTTGTATATAAAGCGCCCGCGGCGGGCTTCTTCAGAGCCTTGCAGACTGCAGACGTCCCCGCCGCCATCTCACTCTTATCCGTGACTGCGGAGTGCTACTTAATGTGTGTCCGTGACGTGTGTCCTTGATGCGTGGTGTTGGCGTCCGTTATCGACTTCGCGTGTTGATATGTGTTGTCGGGGTCCCCTCTTTGCGCGTGATATCGATGGGCGTTGTTGGTGTGTGCTGCTCGTGTCGATTCCAAATGTCGGACCCTGGTGTCTGGTCAAGGTGATTCCTATTGATGAAAGGTTGAGGGTTCTGTGGACGGCGTGACGCCGTTACGATTGTCGCGTTGTTAGTTGTTGTTGGTGGTCCCCAAGCAGAGTTTGCACTTAGGGGTGATTACTTGTGGAATGAGGAGCTAGCCCTGAAGGTCGGTCTGGCAGCTGTGCAGCCGCCGTCGCCGCTCCGTCGCCGCGTCGTCGCCGACCGTCGTCTGGGCCTGAAGGTCGGCTATGTTGCCTCCGTCGCCGCCTCGTCGCCGTCCGTCGTCTGGGCCTGAAGGTTGGTCTGGCTGCCATGTTGCAGCCGTCGCCGCCCCGTCGCCGCCTCGTCCCCGCCCGTCGTCTGGGACTGAAGGTCGGTCTGGCGGCTATGTTGGCGCCGTCGGTGTCCCGTCCCGTCGCCGCCGCTCCGTGTGCACAGCGTAGGTTTGAGTTCATAGATTGCACCACGTCAGCTGGCTCACGTGAATTGCACCACGTCAATTGCACCACATGTTTTGCACAACGCAGGATTGCACAACCCATGTTCTACCACATATCGCCTATGTTTGCACAGCCTATTTTGCACACCATAGGATTGCACAACCTATGTTTTGCACCACATAGATCCCTTCACCTATACATTCACTGCACAGCGTATATTACCCCACCTAGATTGCACAACACAGATTGCACCAGTGCATCACATGAAATGCACACCATATCCGCCACTGTTCTCGCTGGCGCGCTGAGGTGTGGAAAGGAATGCTAAGGTCTGCATGCTGGCTTTCTGATGTGTAATACGGGGCCGCCCCTCCTTTCCAAGGCCGCTTCCTTTGTGCCCGCTCGTGGATGGTGCACCCCCAGCATGACAGCCAATGCCTGAACCCACCTTCCACGCGTGCCCGCTCGAGGATGGTGAACTTCCCGCGTGGCAGCTAATGCCTGAACCCCACGTCCACGCGCACTCGCTCGAAGAATTCGCACTTCCCGAACGGCAGCTAATGTCTGAACCCTCTTTCCACGCGCACACGCTCGAGGATTGCGGATTTCCCGCACGGCTGCTAAGTCCTAGACCCGTCAGCCCACGCGCACCCGCCCGGGGATCTAGCATTTCTTACAGTGCCGTTTTTAATACATGCTCCGCGTGCGGATCATGTACTAAAAATGCAGGGGTTTAGTATTGAAAACAACGATGGGTGCATGCATACACTCTTTCATACACTAATCAGTAATATTCAAAATTTTGTATTTTTTTTACATCCAATGTCTTAAACACTGCCCTGTGTATAACCCGAGGAAGCATTTAAGAACCCCCCCCCTTCCGGCAAATCGATAACCATTCCGCACCCTGGAAGCGTTACCTGGCACCAGGAGCCCTCCTCCTCCTCCTCCTCCTCATCCTCCTCCTCCTCCTCCTCCTCTCCTCCACCCACGAACTTCCTCCTGCCCCTTAGGAATCCTTAAATTCATGAGGAATCCCCTGGAATTTTTGACGAGCCCTTAGGAATTTAAAGGAGTCTTCTGGAATCCTGAGGAATCCACAGAAAGTCTTAGGAATGCGCAGGAATCGTAAGGGAATCCTGAAGAATCCGAGATAAATCCTTAGGAATCCCTAGGACACCCGCAGGAATAGAACTGGATTGTTTTTTCGCGTGGCCGGGTGCTAAGATAACGCCACGGTGCGGGGGGGGCGGGATACCCTCTCGTGGACCTCCCCCTAGGACGGCCGATGAACATCAATTTCTAGAAGGGTTTTGAATGAGAAATCTCTTCCAAGAGGCCAGCAGATCAGAAGAGAGAAAAGGAGGAGGGAGGAGGAGGAGGAGGAGGAGAAGGAGGAGGAGGAGGGAGGAGGAGGAGGAGAGGAGGAGGAGGAGAAGGAGGAGGAGGAGGAGGAGGAGAGGAGAAGGAGGAACAAGACAAGGAACATGAACAGGAAAAGGAGGAGAAGCAGGAGCAGGGAAAGCTTCTCAGTTGTCTCAGTTTTCTCAGCTTTCCCAGGTTTCTCAGCTTCCCCAGGTTTCTCAGCTTTCCCAGGTTTCTCAGCCTTTCCAGTTGATTCAGAACGGATCGTCGGCAGATTGTCCTGTGTCTTGCCCAGGTCAGATTGGATTCTTGATGAGATGGAAGCGTCGCTCACAAGTCTGAAGCACTGGAAGGAGAGGAGGAGATGGAGGAGGAGGAGGAGGAGGAGGAGAAGGAGGAGAACGAATGTTTAGGAATCTCTAGGAATCCTCAGGAATCCTGAGGACCCTGTAGGAATCCTTAGGAATCCTAACATTCATGAGGAATCCCCTGGAATTTGTGACGAGCCCTTAGGAATTTAAAGGAGTCTTCTGGAATTCTGAGGAATCCACAGAAAGCTTTAGGAATGCGCAGGAATCGTAAGGGAATCCTTAAGAATCCTAGATAAATCCTTAGGAATCCCTAGGACACCCGCAGGAATAGAACTGGAGTGTTTTTTTCGCGTGGCCGGGTGCTAAGATAACGCCACGGTGCGGGGGGGGCGGGATACCCTCTCGTGGACCTCCCCCTAGGACGGCCGATGAAAATCAATTTCTAGAAGGGTTTTGAATGAGAAATCTCTTCCAAGAGGCCAGCAGATCAGAAGAGAGAACAGGAGGAGGAGGAGGAGGAGGAGGAGGAGAAGGAGGAAGGAGGAGGAGGAGGAGGAGGAGGAGGAGGAGAGGAGGAGGAGGAGGAGGAGGAGGAGAAGGAGGAGGAGGAGGAGGAGGAGGAGGAGGAGAGGAGAAGGAGGAGCAAGACAAGGAACATGAGCAGGAAAAGGAGGAGAAGCAGGAGCAGGGAAAGCTTCTTTGGGAAGGGTCCTCAGCAGGTCTCTCAGAGAGGTCCCGAAGCAGGCCTCTCAGACCTCCGAAGCAGACCTTTGAGCAGGTTCCTAAGCAGAAGCAGACGCAGGCCTCTGAGCAGGCTCCTGAGCAGGCGTCTAAGCAGGCTCCCAGGCAGGCCTCTTAGCACGTTTCGTTTTCCAGGGGCCAGGCCTCCGCGAATTTGTTTTGTGTCCGGGTGCTAAACCTATCGTTCGGTTATTTCGGCCCCTCGGAATATCGAATAAAAATGCGGTGCTAAGATATCGCCGGGGGGTTTCTTAAATGCTTCCTCGGGTTAGTCACGCGCTGCTCCCAAGCGCTCCAGGGGCTCCTGAGCCACGACCCCTTGCCAGCGACGACCCCGAGCTTCCCAGCACGAGCCGTGCAGGCAGCCAAGGACACAAATGATGGCCCAGAGTGCCTCGAAGACGGCCCACGATGACCCCAGGGCAGCTTACATTGAGCCAGTCTCATATTGTTGCACCTGGATGTCGGCCCCTCGGCTGAGGCAGTCCCCTCCAGGACCGCTCGTGGGGCCGCTGGGTTCGTCTCACGCCCCAATCCTTTGTCGGCGCCCTCACCTTCCTTGTGAGGGCGAGAGGACGAGCCTAGTCAAGATACGGCAGCAAACCCTACTTAATAGGGGGAGTAAACAAAATGACCAGACGAGGATCCACAGCAGGATCCGAAGAAGCCTATCACATTGATTGCGTGCAGGTGTTCGAGAGATGCTCGCATTCTCGCCTTTGCGGGCTGCTGTGAGCCCACGACGGTCCACTATGATCCCATGATGGCCTAGGAGGCATCCAGGACGGCCCCAAGACGGCCCAAGAGGGCCTCCTGTGGGACCCAAGACGGCCTCACCAGGCCTTTTCGGCGGCCCAAGACGGCGCTACAACGACCTCACGACGGCCCCCAGGCACCCGCCATACGGCCAAGAGAGCCCCAAGATGGCCCACGAGAGGCCCAAGTTGGCGTAAGAGGGGTCTAAGCCGGTCCAACATGGCCCCAAGGGGCCCCAAATATTGCCCCACAGGATGCCAGGGCAGCCCCGAGACGGCCCCAAACGAGTTCTATCATCAGCAGCGTCGTCGTCGTCATCATCGCCATCGGCATCGGCTTCATCATCATTAGCATCATCAGCATCATCAGCATCATCATCATCACCAGCATCATCATCATCATCATCACCAACATCAACATCAACATCAACATCAATATCATAATCGTATTCATCGTCATCTTCGCCAAACTCAACGTCAACGTCGCCGTCGCCGTCGTCGTCATCACCATCAACACCATCATCACCACCATCAGCAATATCAGGAGTGATGTCCTTGGAGCTCCTGGCTCCGTGGGGTCTGGCGGCCGCAGTGTGCAGCGTCGCAGAGGCGGGTTGGGGGGTCTAAGACCCCTGAAGGATTTCCCAACTGGTCGGGTGGGGAATCTTTCAGGGGTCTTGTCCCGACGGGGGGCAAACGTCGTGGACGAGGGTGTGATGCTCGATCAATCCCCCTTCCTTGGTCTCCTCCCGCTCGGCTGTTCAAGGCAGGGCATGTCCAGGGCCACTAAGCGCATGGTTGCAAGTCCAGCGTGGTGATACAACGCGCAACGCCCAGCATGGCATTTTGAACTGAAAGACTTGTGTGATTCAGCTTCTCGTCAGCTGCTTTAGCGATACCTTTTCCCTTCATCTTGCCGTTTTTAGTGTTAATCATAGTAGGGCATCCTGCCTTATTGGTCTGATCCAGTCGAGCAGGCTGCTTACTTTAGCCCATTTTGTTCACCTGGTCGTTACCATGCCAGTTGCCTTTTCGCACACGCTTCTGCACCTCCCTGGGTTTGTCTTGTCCGGCCCCCCACACGTTTTCGAGATATGATGAATTTGTTCGTCTTGGCTGCATGGGTGAATGTCGACTAATGGATGCACTGCGTTGCGATGCGGCGAGCATCATCCTCACATGCGGTGCGATCCCTATTCTTCAGTAGCATGTCCCGAAGAAACAATCACCGCACACAGATAAACTTCGGAGACCTCCCCGCGAATTTCGTGGATCGGCGTCCGGCCCCCCTGGCGGCTTCAAGCGCCGCCCCTTACGCTCTGCGCGCGCCAGGGGGGGTCCCGCGCCCATCCCCGACGTTCGCGCGGGTTTCCGCACTTTTGACGCTTGTGCCGATGCCTGCTCCTCGAATGTCGCCGTCTCCGTTGTGATTCGGCGGCGAGCGAGGGGGGGAGTGAGGAGGGACGGGCCTTCTCAGACGTCTCGGAGGTTCCCCGGCCTTCCGCGAGAAGTTTCCTGAGCCCTCCTCGAAGACGGAGAAACAACTTCTCAGACGGCGCGAGGGCTTCCGAGAAGTCCCGCCGCCTTCTGAGGAGGCCTTCTCATTGTCATTTCCCCCCCTCGCTCGCCGCCGACTG
The DNA here is from genome assembly GCA_963575745.1 of Prorocentrum cordatum. Taxonomy (NCBI): domain Eukaryota; class Dinophyceae; order Prorocentrales; family Prorocentraceae; genus Prorocentrum; species Prorocentrum cordatum. The sequence continues at coordinate 324,730 of CAUYUJ010014625.1, forward strand.
ATCACCAGCCGCGCTCACGATCACCAGGGCGGCTCGAAACTCGGGGCCCCCTGCGGTTCCAGCCCTCGGCTGGATCCCTTCCACGGGCGGGCTTCCCCGCCGAGGCCGGGGCTGTGAGCATGCACAGTCGATGAACGACAGGGTGGGAGTCAGGCGGCGGGGGAGGAGCCAGAGGAGGAGGAGGAGGAGGAGGAGGATGTGGAGGAGGAGGAGAAGGAGGAGGAGGAGGAGGACGAGGAAGAAGCGAGGCAGAGGAAGGCGAGGAGGTGGTGGACTAGGACACGCGTAGGGAGATCAGGCGGCGGAGACGGAGGATGGGAACGAGGAGGAGAAGGAGGCGGAGGAAGAGGGGACGAGAGGGTGGATGGGAATGGGAGAAAGGAGGAGGAGGAGGAGGAGGAGGAGGAGGAGGCTGAGGCGAAGGCGGAGGACGAGGAGGAGGAGGAAGAGGAGGAGGAGGAGGACGAGCAGGCAGGAGGCAGAGGAGGCAGGGGGCAGAGGGGGAGGAGGAGGATGCGGTCGAGGTTGGGGGGAGGAGGAGAGGAGGAGGGGGATGAAGAGGAGGGGGGTGGGACAAGAGGAGGAGGGGGAGCCGGAGGAGGAGGAGGGGGATGAGGGGGAGGAGGAGGGGGAGGGGCAGGAGGAGGATGAGGAGGGGGAAGAGGGGGAAGGGGGCAAGAGTGGGAGGAGATAGGTAGAAGGGTCGCAAGCAGTGGGCTCGATGCGATCTTTGACTCACAGCAGTCACCCGACCAAGCTGGCCTCCGCAATGTCTTCCGCACAGAACCATCCTTTCACCGCGTTGCTGTTGCAAGAGCACTCCTACGAGTGACAATTTCATCTGTGGGCAGCTACAATCGATTGCATAGCGGCGTTCGACTGCGTGGTCCATGCTTGTTGTTGGAAAGCTCTTCGGGAGCAAGACGAGCCGGCACCTCACATCACCTTGCCGCGGAAAATTCTACAGTGGGCAGGTGCACGGTGAAGACAGAAGTCAGCAGCAGGAGCCACAATGTCGAATGCGGCGTTAAACAAGGTGACCCAGTCAGCCCTTATCTCGTCAACGCCTTGCTCGAGTACGTATTCCGTCAATGCACGCCGACTTGGGAACGAAAGGGGGTCGGCATACAGCTGGGCTGCACAACAAACGGTTCTTACCATGTAAACGATTTGTTGAAGAGGCTTCAACATCGCGCACAATCTGCGACATTCCAGATGCATTCTACGCGACCTCAAACGCACAGCCGCGAAGTGCGGACTTGAGTTACATCCCGGTAAAAAAAAACAATAACAAACAACATGTCTCACGAACGCGAGCAGGAGACAAGGGCAAGCAGCGTCTCCAGAGCGAGGAGACCCCTCAGCATCGGGGCCAGAAGCTGACGCTCCACGACTACCACCGACTGGAGTTTACCGACCGTATTGCCATTGGAGTAGTGCGTTCCACAAGCTCCGCGACGAACTGACCAGCAAGCCGATACAGTGCAGACCCATGCCAAGATGCGCCTGTCTTACCTCCAGGGTGTCCTGGGTTTCTTGGTTTTAGATGGCTTTGCTATGGAAGGCGCTATTTTCCCACACCAGAAATAAATGGACGTCTCGGACTCTCAGGGTTGGGTTTCTTGTAGAATGTTTCTTGTGGACTAGCTTCCACTGCACGTATCCACCGGCCGTCATGTGCGGCTGCACCTCGCGGGCGCTCACCAAAGACACGCCCTTAGCATAGCAACGCCCCCCATCGACGCATGTTGCGACTCACTGTGAAGACCTCTCGATGACAAGCAAACCACCAAATTACATCAACCGACGAGACGGCCAGCTCCAAATGCAGAGCAGCACGGCGACGGACCACAAAGCAGCCCCAATGACATCTGGCGGCAATCCGATGTCGGCCACGTCAACGACGACTCCGACATCCAATCATGGGACGAATACCTTCGCAGAGCGACCTAAGATGCAGATACGTTGCGGGCATCGCGCTCGCACGTGGATGAATGGACAACGCTGTATGACAAGCGGAAAGGTCGCTGGGCATGATTCGTAGCAACACAATGCCGACAGAGATATGCGTAGCAACGCAATCCCGACAGGGATATGGACCCAGCTCGCTGCAGCCTGGGGCCCCGACGACCACGGCCCACGCCAGCCTCGCCGCAGACATGGTGCACAGCGAGAGCGGTGGGGCGACGACATCACGCAGCTCCTGCACTACACGATCGCCGGGGCCGACGCAGCCAAGTGGGTGATATTTGCAGCGAGCGCTGTATTCTGGCAGCCGCCAGAGAACGAATTCGCCGCCCACGCCAGCTACGGGTCCTGGTCCGCCCGCGCCCGCCTCCCGGGCTCCGCCAGCCATCGGCCGTCGGACACGCGCGCTTCGCCTCGCCTCGGTGTTGGGCAAGCCATGGGGGCGAGGCCCCGGAGGTGTCGGCAACGGCATGATGCAGAGCACAGGCGAGGCAAGCAGACACAGCGCACGGACACACCGATAAGGGTTGGGCGCGGCCAGGCGGCTCAAACCCTGCGCAGCCTCCACCTCCTGCTGACGCGAGCCTCCATGTCGGCAGCGGCCTGCCCGCGACGCGGCGCTCGCTGCGGCACTCGGCATGCCGGTCCAGGGCGGCGTGCACCTCCGCCAAGTCCTCCACCGCCTCCCGAGCCTCCAGCGCAGGCCCCGCCGTCGCCCCTTTGCGCTCGGAGGGCCGGCCCGCGGGCGCGAGGCCGTGCTGAGCCAGAAGCGCCAAGCTCAGGAGCGAAAGAAGGACGTACATGTACATGAATCCACGCTGGTTTCGAGAGTTCGCACTGCGCGAATGTTCGTATCGCGCGGCAGGTCTCGCGGGTCAAGGGGCCGTGCTCATGTACATAGCTGGGTGCGTACGTCCTTTGTGTGCTCCCTACAAGCTCGAGCCACGAGCGCTCCCACGGCCAAGGGTCAGGAGGAAAAGAAGCACACACAGACACAATGAATCGTCGATCCCCAGAAAATATGGGAAAGTGTGGGAAGTGGGGGGGAAGACAGAAACCCAGGAAATCTGGGAAAGTATATGGGGAATCTTTTGATTTGTGCCTATTTATTGGTGTGTCCCAGTCCCCCTTCCAATGGGGGAGGACCTCCCGGTGGTGGGCCACGTGTGGGGCCCCGCGCCCTCGGGCGCGCGGGGCCTCCAAAAGGGCTGGGCATGCAACGGGCTGCTGCTCTGGCCGAGCAGCTGGGCCGGGCCGTCCGGGCGGGCGACGCGGGCGCGTCGAGGCCGCCCTTCACCGCCCGCCAGAGCACCCCAACCTCACCCGAGGGCCCCAGTTCGCCTTCCGCTCCCAGTGGCGAGGGGGGGTCGGGGCACACTGACAAAAAGCACGGGCTGAAGTCCATGGCCTCCAAAGGGCTGGGCATGCAACGGGCTGCTGCTCTAGCCGAGCAGCGGGGCCGGGCCACCTGGGCGAGCGACGCGGGCGCGTCGAGGCCGCCCCTCACCGCCCGCCAAGGCACCCCTTGGCACCGCTCGGACGTGTGCATTTTTTCCTTCGGCGAGGGCCATCGAGGAGCATCCTGGACCATTTGGCCAAAAATCCACGTACGAAACCAAACAAAAACACAGGGAATGGACGTCCGAGCGATAGCGAGACCCCAACCTCACCCGAGGGCCTCAATTCGCCTTCCACTCCCAGTGGTGAGGGGGGGTCGGGGCACACTGTAAAAAAGCACGCGTGAGGCCCGCAGCACCCTAGTCCAGAAAATGCGGGCCTGCGGGCATTGCATTGGGGAGCTCTGGTGTGGGTCGTCGGCCCCCGCTCGCCGCCTCGAGCGGCAGCGCGTCGCCCGTGCTGCACCGCTCCTGAAGGACATGGCCTGCTGTATGCTAGGCGTTGTCCGGCGCCGCTCGGGCACATGCCCGTGTGCTCCGCAGCCGCACGGTCCGCCGGCCTAGTCGGCATGCTGAAGTACATGGCCTGCTGTGCGTTATCCGGCGCCGCTCGGGCACATGCCCGTGTGCTCCGCAGCCTCACGGTCCGCCGGCCTCGTCGGCATGCAGGGGTGGTCGCCGCGCGGGGAGAGGACACAATAACAAAAAAGAGCGCCACCCGTGCTGCACCGCTCCTCGCCCTGCCCCGCAGAGCGCGACCCCCCTCCCACGCCCCCTCGCGCGCAGCGGCAGTGACGTCCGTCTGGGCCACCCGGGCGCGAAGTGGGCGTGCAGAGTCGCGGACGTCAGGTCCTTGTCACAGATGCTTTCACAAGCGGTCGAAGAGACCAGAGTGGAGGGTGGCGCCTCGCCTCCTCCTCCTTCTCATCCTCCTCCTCGGCTGCCAGGTCTGTCATTGAGGTTTGCGGTGCCCGCGAGATCGTTCGGTGATGATGCATGCGAAAACATGTGGGGGGCGGGCGACATGAAACGTGTCGGTGTACGGTGGTGATGGTGGTGAACATGTATGTCGTTTCGAAATCCAAGTTTACCGCGTGCGGCAACATCTGCTCGGAGTCACCGTGGAAGAATAGCAGCCATCCGCAGGCGGCGTGACGAGACTTTGACCACAACATTCATCCTGTCGACGCAATCCTGGGCGATGCAACACATGATCTCTCGATCCTGCCGGTCCTGCCCATGGAGATCTTGCGGTGATTCGGCGGTTCCCCTATCCTCTTCCTCTGGCCCTCACGACAAGGTGCCGTCGACGGAGTGGCCGCTGGGCCATCGCCGCTTCACGCCCTCGGGCAAGCGCACTTCTGTGGCAGAGCCAGGCGGTGTGAACCGTCGTGAGACGCAGACACAGCAGGGAGGCCCAGTTCATTCTGTGGGCCGTTCGGGAACACCCTCAGTTGACGCGCGTGCGGGTAGGCTCGTGTCGTGTCGACGTGGTGGGAAACCCCGCCGCGGGCGTTCAAGGCTGCACGCTGCCGGTTGCTCGGGATCGGCCGATGCCAAACTAATCTGCGCCCCTGGGAGCCCGCAGCCGCTCAGGCTTGGACGATCCTCGCGGTGGCAGAAGCCAACGCGTACGCCGTCGCGACACGAACCTGCCGTGCCGATGCCGATGCTGTTCCATCGTTGTTGCCTTTTCGAGCCGCCTGCGGTGGCCCTCGACTCGCCTCCGCTTCCCAGTCAGAGCGCTCCCAGGGAGAGGTTTGTGGTGCAGCAGTATCGGTACCGTCTTGTTCCCTTGCAGCCACTGCGTTGCCGTCGAATCGGCTTGGGCAGACGTCGTATCGTTGGCCGCCTCTGTCGTGCTCCTGTGCTCCAGGCGTGGTCGGGGCATCTCCGGAGAAGTGGCTTGGAGGTCTCCCCAGAGAACAGGGCGGCCCTGGCGGCTGCCAAGCGACGGGCCCCGACAGGTCCGCGGTACCTGTTGTTCTCCCGGAAAAGAACAACCGTATCAACAGAATCTCTCCGAGCTCCGCGCAGATCGCTTGGATCTGCGCTGGGCCCCCCGCGGCGGCGCCTCCGGCGCGGCCCCTGGCGGCTCGTTCCGCGCGCCGGGGCGCCGATCGGAGCGACAACGAATGCTGCTGGTTCCTCCAGAGCGTCTCTCCCCCTTTTTCTCCGCCCGGTTGCTGCTGCCCCCCCCCGGCTGTGCTCGTCGCCGAACTCTTCGACGGCCGTGCGTCTCCCTCCTTCCTCTCGGCCGTCCCCCCCCCCCCCCTCTTGGCCCGCCGGCCAGTTCGCTAGTCTGTGCCCCTTGCCCAGCCTCTCGCAGGAGGGGAAGAAAGACAGAGAAGACACACTGAATCGTCGCTTCCCAGGAAGATAGGGGACAATAGGGGACTTGGGGGGGAAAACAAAAACCCAGAACATCTGGCGAAAGGTGGGGAGGCCTGCCAGCTGTGTGTCCCAGGGCCCCTTCAATCTCGCTGGCGCGCAGCTCGCCGCCTCGCCGCCGACGGACAAAAATTGTTGGCTCTTCGGCTCGCCTCGTCTGGGCTCGCGCTTGGGGGCCGGGGTGGCGAGGCCAGCGCTCGGCGAGAGGCGAGGCCGCCGGAGGGCCTCGTTGGCGCGCCCGTGGGAGTTCGGATCGCCACGGCGCTCCCTCGGGGATGGGTCCAAACTCTTGCCTCTTCCTCGGCCCTCAGCCATCTTACCTCCTCCTCCTCCTCCTCCTCCTCAGGGAAGACGGGATGGGAGAGTTGCCGAGAGTGTGGCCGACTGTGGAAGGATCCAGCCAGGGCGATCGTCACATTCGACTTGGGGGAGACTGAGGGGGGCGCCAGCTTGCCCCTCCGATCCTGCCTCAAGGGAAGCGGATTGGGCCTGGACCCGATCCTCCAGGCACTCCTCCCGAAGTTCAACAAGGCCAAGGAGGACGGAGATCAGGAGGCCCAGACCAAGCTCCTGGCCGTCTGCCCAGACTTGGAGGCTGCGTGGAAGCCGCCTCCAGAGACCTCACCAGTGGAGCGCCTGGCTCAGAAGGCGCAACAGCTCCGCCAGCTCCAGGCGCAGCAGGGGCGGATCAAGAACCAGCTGGTGCAGGCGGCCCAGACGCTCAAGGATATGCAGACCAAGCTCAGGACCAACATTGATGAGTGCCAGTCGGCGCAGGCTGAGATTGACGAATTGGTTGGCAAGACCAAGGCAGCAGGACCTCAGTCGGAAGCACGGCGAGCACAACAGGCTCATCAAGAACAGGAAAAAGAATTCCCAGAGTTGGAGACCGAGGAGTTGGCGTCCCTCGACGAGCCCACTCGGAAACAGTACGAAGAAGCGGCAGCGGCTCACAAGCAGGCTCGCAACGTGCTCAAGTCGGCCACCGACGCGGGCAAGGCGGCGCGAGAGGCTGCAGAGAGGCTGCGAACGCTGCACCATTCCATCAAGAGGCGCAGAGGGGCGGGAGGTGAAGCCCAAGGAGCAGATGCAGCAGCGGCGAAGCCAGACGAGAGCGCCGCAGCGGCAACTCCAGAGGCGGTTGACTTCACGGACCCGAGCGCGATCGACCAGTACATTGCCAAGACAGCGGCGCTCCGTGCCAGGGCCAAGGGGGCAGCCAGCGTTGCACCGTCGAGCTGCTGACGGCGCCGTCGTCGGCACAAAGAAAGAACGACCTACACGAATGAAGAGTGGCTATGTGGACGTGCTGTTCGCTAATGTCACGCACTACGGGGAAAAGGTGCGACACTACGTGGAGCACTGCAGTTTTGACATGGTCGGCTTAGCAGAGCATCACTTGCTCCCAAAGGCCGCCAAGCAGGAGATCAAGAAACTGAGATTCAAGGGGTGGCAATCCCAGTTCTCGTGGACGCCTGCGACACCATCGATGCGGAGTAAGTCTGGTACTCAAGGGGGGACGCGCTGGCTTGCCAGAGCAGGTCACGTCACGGCAGCACACTTGCCCGATGGCACGGGGCACAGTGTATTTCAGAAAGAACTGCGCGACATCTCGATCATCCTCTGGCGTTTGAAAGGGGCGACGCTGGCTTTGATCTCGGTGTATCTTGATTGCAGTGTGGGACTAGACGGACCAGCGAACGTCGCCAAGATGGTACAGCTGACACGAGTGGTGAAGTCCCTAGGAGTGCCATGGGTAGCACTCGGAGATTGGAACAACACACCGACGCAGATGCAGCAGTCACCATGGTTGAAGGCTCTGAGGGGAGAGTTGCTGATACCAAGCGATTGTACCGTCACATGTTCCACAGGCAAAGGCAGACTCATTGATTACGGGATAGCCTCGCGAGACTTTCGCCCGTTTGTGAAAGAATTCAAGCCTGTGAGGGAAGTTCCATGGAGCCCACACGTGGGCCTCCACCTGCGCCTGCACTCGCGACCCGCCTCGGTCAAGGTGCAGATGCCGATCCAGCCAGTGAAGATCGAGATCGCCACCACCACGGCCCACAAAGAGAAAGGACTCAAGCGAGCCCAACGTGATCGTGAGAAGTATCAGAAGATGGTGGCAGCAGCAGCAGAGCGCGACGAGAATGCAGCGACACCAGGAGACCTGCATCATGATGAGTATGCGCACCTCCTGGAGACGACGTATGCCACGGAGCAGAAAGAGGCAACCAGCGATGAGCAGTGGTTTCAGGCGCTGGCAGACACCCGAGGACGAGCGGTGCAAGACCCAGTTGATGATGTGGCAGACTCCTGGGCGTATCGGCTGGACCCTGAGGGCTCCAACAAGCTGGCCTACCACTTTGGCGAATGGTCAGTAGCAGCGGAGCAGTCACTGTGCATCATGACGGATGCCAAGCCAAAAGATAAGGTGCGAAGAGGATGCAATCCCAAGTTCACGCTGCGCAAGGTCACCATTCAAGAGAAGACAGACCCCTTCTTGGACGCGGCCCTCAGGGAAAAGGCGAATCTGTGGGAGGCCTTGGCTGCCAGACTGAGGGAGTCGGCAATACTGAAGGCGCGGCAGAAGAAGGATGAAGACTTGAAGCTGGTTGAGAGCGTCATGCGCTCGCTCAGTCAGCGCATCGAGCTCATCGACCAGGCCAAGGGCGGCAATCAGGACACCGACAGGGACATGGAGGAGGACAGCAGGGTGCTGCTCAACTTGACGCAGTATCTAGCAGGTCAGCCTTGTCAGTCACTGCGGGGCCCGCCGGCCCCAAAGCCGTCAAAAAAGCAGCGGAAGGCCGGAGAGAGCGGCACCCAGAAGGAGGCGACGGCGGAGCTGATCGCCCCACCAGTGGCCACCAGCAGCATGGACTGCGAGGACGACCCCTTCGTGCAGATGGATGCGGAGGCGGACGAGCCCAACCTTCAGCAGCTGCAGCTGGAGGAGGAGGCTGCTGAAGAAGAGGGGGGAGGTGCGACGGCAAGTACAGCTGAGCAGCCCCAACTGGCCCGCTCTACGGGGTTGGGGACACGAGGGACCTCGATGGCGGGAAGCTCGACACCTACGGCTCCACCGACTGGGGGCACATCGTCCCAACTGGCCCGCTCTACGGGGTTGGGACCACGAGCGACGAGGGAAGCAAGCAGTTCGACACCCTCGACGCCGTCTACTGGGAGTACGCCGCCCCAACTGGCCCGCTCTACGGGGTTGGGGCCAAGAGCGACAGGGAATGCGAGCAGTTCTACTTTGATGTGCTGTCTACTGGGAGTTCTTGGATGTCAGAACGCTCCAGGGCCCCGCAAGGGAGCCCTGGATCACCGTCGCCACCTGGGCGACCCGCGCCCTGGGCACTCCAGCCACGGGAGGAGGGAGCTCCAGCGAGCGGCGCGGGCGGACAGGAAGCTTGCTGGATCCGTGATAGCAATGGCAGCACAGACAGCGGTAACTTCCCCCTGCGTGGCGAGGGGTTAGGCCACAGTGGGCAGGAGCAGATGAGGACTGAGCTAGGTGAGCCCCTCGACTCCCCCACCACCCTGATCGAGCCAGGTGGGCCCTCCGTGACGTCGAGGTCTGAGCTAGGTGAGCCCCTTGACCGAACTGGAGCAGATCAGAGCGAAGCATCGGAAGAAGCAGAACTGATAGCTGAAGTTTCCCGACGAGCAGCCCGTCATGCTACCCTGGCTTGGCGGGACACTCGAGCACAAGTACGAACGTGGGCCAAGAAGGCATCAGACAACGCGATGAAAGGAGCACATCGTTATCTGAGTTCCGAGGAGCGAATCGACACGAGTGATGGATGCTTGGACACAGACACCAAGAAGTGGGAGATGGACCCGCAGAAAGGAATTCAACTTCGACGACGGCAGTGGGAACGGCGATGGACGGCTCACAAGGAGTTTGCCACGAAGGAGCTCCCGCAGGCCATGCGCGACCTGAAGAGCAAGGCCCTGGAGGCGCTCGCCGAAAGGCCCTTCCTCACGCGTGAGTGCCTAGACATGGCGCTGAGCAGCTTCCAGGCGGGGACTGGGCTTGGTGCTGATCAATGGGCGCCAGACCAGTTGCGAGCGCTCAGCCCGTCGTGCAAGGAATCGTTCCTCCTCATCCTGAACATGTGCGAGAGGCAGTTGACTTGGCCTCATCAGATAATGCAGATGTGGCATGCCCTACCACCAAAGGGGGACAAACAAATAGCGGGGGAAGAGCGGCCCATAGGGCTGATGCCGGTGACGATGAGAGTCTGGGGTAAGATGACCAAACATCGATTAACTGAGTGGTGTGATCGAAAAGCGGGGTTCTGGGACGCGGCAGTAAGAAAGAGTTCGGCGTTGCAGTCGGCACTGCTAACACTAGTTCTGGACGAAACACGAGCCAATCTAGACGAAGCCAGCCAAGCTACGTTCTTCCAGGACTTAGAGAAGTTCTACGATTTGGTGGACTTAGGTATATTCGCAGTACGTGCAGCACAGGTCGAGTACCCCCCAGTAGAGCTGTACATGTGCATCATGTCGTACCTCTGCCCTAGGCTAGTCAAGGCTAATAAGATCTTCAGTGACTTGATCGTTCCTGACAATGGGATGGTACCAGGATGCGGGAAAGCTAACCACGGAGCGCGAGCACTACTCTATCATGTGCTAGAAGAAGTACATCTAGCCGTCCCGATAGCGAGGTTGCGACAGTTCGTGGACGACATCACCGTGAGGGTCGAGGGCCCTGACGACGTGGTAGGTGCAGCGGTGTCGAAAGCAGCGAGCGTCCTGGTTGGAGGCTGCCTCAAGGCGAGGCTCAGGATCTCCGACAAGTCAACCATCCTTGCCCAGAACCCCCAGGACGCCCTGGAGGTGGAGAGGTCCCTGGCAGAGTTAAATGTTTCCATCGAGAAAGGCAAGGAGATGAAGGACCTGGGGACCGACAACGCCATGGGGATGCGTAGATCCAGGAAAACGGCAACAAGAAGGAGTAGACTCGGCAAAATTCGGGCCACCAGGGCCGGTTTATTCGCCAGTTTGGGACGGGCCCGACGAAAGAAAAGCAAGCTCCTATTTAATGCTAACGTGCGGGCTAAGATGTCCTACGATAGCCCTCTCTTCGGCCTCCCCCCGACCGAAATCCGAAAGCGGAGAGCTCTGGCAGCGGACTTAGCTGGTTTTGGAAAGAAAGGCCGCTGCACCGCGATGGTCATGCTGCTGATGTATGGGGAGGGGGACCCTTGGGTTGCGTGCGTGAAGCGCCAGGCCAAAGAGTGGCTCATTTTCTGGGCCAACAACCCCACCCTCAGGCAGCAGGTTCGGAGGGGTTGGACGGCCACTAAGTTTAAGCTTGCTAGGTTGAAGCCCCGATCCCGATGGCGAGCAGTAACGGGGCCTATGGGGGCCTTGTTGCTCACCCTTCGTTCCCTGGGATGGGTTGGGGTTGAGCCTGACGTTTGGGAGGACCCCGACGGTGCTCAGTGGCGTTTCAACCCCGACCTGTCCGAGGATGTGACTGAAATTTGTGATGCCCTGGCCCAGTCAGTTCAGAAGCAGTTGTGGAAGCAAGTCTCCCTGCACAGTGAAGGAGCCTGCCTCAAGGGCGGGGGGGACCTCACCATGTTGCAACTTAATGTCAAGCGCATGCATAAGAAAGATATGTACCAGGAAGCTGGCGCCCTGGAGGGGATAGCGTGTGCCACAATTTGGAATGGAGATCGCCAGAAGCGAGCTGGCTATCAGACAGACGGCTTGTGCACTAGGTGTGATCTAGGGGCCCCAGATACCACGCGACATAGGACTTACGAGTGCCCCTGTCTGGCCCAGTTGGAGCACCCTTGGATTGCCAGAGCGGGACACTTGTGCGAGCGAGCGATCCGCGACCTCGACCGAGGGGTTAATGAATCGCTTTGGCTCCGAGGGATCGTTCCCCTGTCATGGAACCCTGTGCCTCCCCCACCAGAGTGGGGGGATGTGAATGCCTGGCGTGTTAGAGCTGTTGACACCCCACCACCCGCCATCGGTCCCAATGGAGAAGTGACGCCAGCCCGAAGGCTGGAGGCGAGGGTCGGCTTCTTGGATGGATCTGGCACGTCGTCGGACCTGCGGGTGGCGCGTGTGGGGTGGGGCGTCTATCTCCAGATGGGACTGCATGGCCCTCCCGTCCCTGGAGCCTCGGACCCTTCCCCTCCCCTCCCTGGGTGGTATGGGGGAGTCGACGGCCGCCAGACCGTCCCAGCAGCAGAGCTCGCTGCCTTGTGGTGGTGTTTGGAGCTCACGACTGGGGATATAATTATATATACTGATAACCAGGCAGTCTTTGATGGGTGGCACGGGGGTAAGCTTGATGACCCCAGCGGTGTGCTCAGGGGGTGGTGGCAGAGAGTCAGTGCCGCTGCCCAAGCCCGCCCTGGGGTTGTCACCCCCCGAAAGTGTTTTTCCCACCTCGATGCCCAGTCCCACCTCCTGTCCTCCCAGCCTCCCTCCGTCTCCCGTGGGAATGAGTTGGCCGACGCCTATGCCCAGAGAGGGGCTGAGGAGGCGAGTGCGGCCATCAGAGGAGAGATCAAGGCCTTAGGCGTCGCGGACGCCTGCGCGACCCTCGCCCAGCAACGCCTGGCCGCGGTGACCAGGGAGCTCGCGTTGCAGGACCGCGAGCAGTGTGCACGGACTCCCGAGGGGGGAGGGGGGGCTGCTTCCAGGCGGGTAGTCGAGCTCGAGCGTGTGTCGGGCCACAACTTGGGGCGGTTGGCCAATGGGGCGTGGCTGTGCCGTCGGTGCCGTCTTGGGCCGCCTCCTGGGTCGTCGCTTGTGGACTGGCTCGGGCTCGAAGGTAACCGCTGTGAGGGGGGCCCCACCAAACGGCACTTGAGCGAGAATGATAATGTTGTGCTTGTGCCCCGCCCTGTGACCACGGAGTTGAGGACGGCCGACAGGCAGGTCCACCCCTCCCATTGCGTGGCCATGCGTAACGGGCAAGTGTGGTGTTGGAAATGCGCCAGTCTGGGCACCGTGGTGAACGGGGGGGGCCGTCTCTTGCTCTTGGCGAAGCCGTGCCGTGGTTGGACCACCCCCTCGGGAGATAATTATCTCAGCAGATTGCGCAAGGGGCTCCCACCAAAGGGCGACAAGTGGCCCAATGACAAGGGAGCGGGGCGCCTCCGAGTTGAGGCAGGCTCGAGCGTAATCAAGTCACTTTTGAAACCCAAGTCTCGGAGATAGATTGCTATCGAGAGCCGACCCCCGAGGGGGGGGTGTAATTGTCCAGCTGTGGCTTCGCTGCTGACTGGCACCCTTCAGCATTCTCCTCCTCCTCCTCCTCCTCCTCCTCCTCCTCCTCCTCCTCCTCCTCCTCCCCGTCCTCGTCCTCCACCTCGTCCTCCACCTCCTCCTCCTTCTCCTTCTCCTCCTCCTCCTCCTCCTCCTCCTCCTCCTCCTCCTCCTCCTCCTCCCCCTCTTCCTCCTCCACCTCCCCCTCCCCCTCCCCCTCCCCCTCCTCCTCTTTCTCTGTTCTTGCATCTTCGGGGGGCCTCGCCTGTCCCCCAAATTGGGGTCTTTTCTTGTGCCTACACGGGCTCGATGCGGACTTGACGCGTATTTCGCGTGGGTTCGACGCGGATTCGGCACGGGATCCGACGAGTCCGACATGGGTTCGACACGGATTCGACGTTCATAGGGCCGCGACGGGACAGACAAGGCCCTTTAAGGACGCAACATAAATTTGACCCAGTCCTCCTCCGTCGGCAGAGCTCCGACGTCGTTTTGTGTTCACACCCCGGCGATCTGGAACCCGTCCCCGGGATCACATTTTCGTCCCTGGTCGACGTCCGACAGCCCTGTGGCCCAGTAGGGGCCCTTGGAAACCGAAATTGGCACACCGAGAGGATGTGGGGGTCTTCCTCTCCCCCCTTTACGGTGTTCCAACCTACTTTAGCCTGGATCACCAGAAATAATCTCGAGCACCCAAAAAGTACCGAAACTCGAGGGTTTTCACATGTCGGGCCCTGGGAAACAGTCGTCCGACACGGTTTCGACACCGTTTCGACACCTTTCTGGGCTCTCGAATTTGTTTCTTGGATGTGGTCCTCAAGTACGGTGGGAGCAACATAGCTCTCCTCCCCCCTCTCCTCCTCGTCCCCCTCCCCCTCCCCCTCCCCCTCCCTCCCCGTCCTCCTCCTCGTCCCCCTTTCCCTCCCCCTTCCTCCTCCTCGTCCCTCCACTCGATGATCCCCATGGTGCGCGTCAGTGCGCCCACGCGTACGTGTTGACCACCTTCGGCCCCCCCGGTCGCGCGCAGCCTGGCCTGTGCCGGCCCTCCTGTTGTGCGGCCCTCCTCCTCCTCCTCCTCCTCCTCCTCCTCCCCCTCCTCCTCCTCGAGTTCCTGTTTGTGGGCGAGCGCACGCTGGCGCCGACACGCGTCGTGGAGGGTGGTCGACCAGCCACGGGGGAGGAGGAGGGGGAAGCGGAGGGGGGAGAGGAAAAGGGGGGGGATGAGGAGTGGAGGAGGAGGAGGAGGAGGAGGAGGAGGAGGAGGAGGAGGAGGAGGAGGAGGAGGAGGAGGAGGAGGAGGAGGGGGAGGGGAGGGGGAGGGGGAGGGGGCAAGCTAGGTGCGCTCGCGTCATATCTGACGTCCTACCCCTCCCTCCCATCCCTTACCATGGCGCTGATTTTCTCTATCCGCGGACGCGTGTCGTAGCGGACCTGTGGCTCCGCGCGCGCGTGCGTAGTGGGTGGTGGTGCACGTGCGTGCGTGCGTGCGTGTGTGCGTGGTTGTCGTGGTGGTGGTGGTGGTGGTAGTGGTGGTGGTGGTGGTGGTGGTGGTGGTGGTGGTGGTGGTGATGGTGGTGGTGGTGGTGCTGGTGGTGGTGGTGGTGCTGGTGGTGGTGGTGTTGGTACTGGTGCTGGTGCTGGTGGTGGTTGTGGTGGTGGTGGTGGTGGTGGTGGTGATGGTGGTGGTGGTGGTGCTGGTGGTGGTGGTGGTGCTGGTGGTGGTGGTGTTGGTACTGGTGCTGGTGCTGGTGGTGGTTGTGGTGGTGATGGTGGTGGTGGTGTTGGTGTTGGTGGTGGTGGTGGTGGTGGTGGTGGCGGTGCGGCGCGGTGGTGGCGGGCGGATGGGCGCGCGAGAAAAAGGCCCGCGCTGGGGCGAGAACGCCATCCTGAACGACGGAGGCCAAGCACCGATCCGAAAATGAGGCCCACGCTGCAGCGGGAGCACGATTCGGAACGATTCGGGAGCAGAAATGAGGCCGGCGCCTCAACGAGAGCAGCATTTTGGGAAAAAATGACGCCGGCGGACAAGGAGGGGGACCAGGAGGGAAGGGGAGGGGGGAGGGGGAGGGGGAAGGGGACGAGGAGGAGAAGAGGGAGGAGGGGGAGGGGGGAGGACAAGCTGGGTGCGCTCGCGTCATATCAAGCTTCCTACCCCTCCCTTTCATCCCTTCCCATGGCGTAGATCTCTTCTCTAGTCGCACAATCGGATGTCGTAGAATGGCATAACATTGCATGGCATAGCATGGTGCTGAAGATCAACGCGCAGCATGACATAGCATGGCGTGGCGACTCCTCAAAGTGGGGGGGGCATCTGCGGCCCAAAATATCAACGAATCGACACAGCGAATGTGTAATCACTTCGGATGGTTTCTTGAGGGGGCCATTTTTAGATTTTGGGCCCTGTTTGGAGGGCCCGAAATCATGCCGTGGCATGGCACTGGAAATAATGGCGCCAGCGCTGCATCGGGAACACGATTCTGAACGAGCGGAAGCGCGGAAATGAGGCCAACGCTGCAGCGGGAACACGATTCGGAGGACGCGGAACCTGACATAGCATGGCGTGGCGACGCCCCGAAGTGGGGGGGGGGGGCCTCTGCGACCCAAAGAATCAACAAATGTGGGGTCGCTTCCGATGGTTTTCCGTGGGGTCATTTTCTAGATTTTAGGGGCTATTTGGAAGGACCGAAAACCATCCCGTAGCATGGTGCTGGAAATAATGACGCCAGCGCTGCAGCGGGAGCACGATTCGGAACGAACGGAAACGCGGAAATGAGGCCAGCGTTGCAGCGTGAGCACCATTCGGAACGCACGGTGGCCCGAAAATTAAGCCAGCGTCTCAGCCAGAGGAGCATGAAAACAATGCGAAAATTCGTTTCTGGGGAACCCTGTGTGCAAAAAAACAATACGCGGAAGGGAGCCGGCCATTTTCCGGACGTCACCAGGGGAGAGAGAAGAGTAGTATTCGTATTTTGTAACTGTCGAGGAGGAGGGGGAGGAGGAGGAGGAGGACGAGGAGGAGGAGGGGGAGGAGGGTGATGAGGACCAGTGTAGAACCTAGAGTCATAAACGATGTTGGAATTATCCTCCCTCCAAGCTCCTTCTTCATAGGCCCCACATCGGTTCATGTCCATTGAGGGAACTACCTCGTTGGAAGACAGCCGTTTGAAGATCCTGAAGCAGTCCAAAACAGTGTTCTCGGGACTGCAACGCCACGTATCAACCTGACTGCTTCGTCTTGCCGATCCGGAATCTTGCCAGAGAGCCTGTTTGGGGGATTTCAACACCGCGAATCAACGTAATTGCTACACCCGCATAATCCTGAAACCTTTCCAAAACACAATTTCTGGTACGTTGATCATGGGAACCCGTGGAAACTCTTGCAACTGTTTACAAAGAATGTGCGCGGCGCTAAGGCGAGAGCCACATGTTGAAAAGGCATCGCCCTCAATCCGTGAAGCCATTGCAATTTTTTGAATCGAATGTGCGCGGCGCTACGGCGAGAGCCGCATTTTGAAAAGGAATCACCCTCAATCCGTGAAACGTTGGCACATGTTGAAAGCGAATGTGCGCGGCGCTAAGGCGAGAGCCACATGTTGAAAAGGAACCGCCCTCAATCCGCGAAGCTCTTGCAATGTTTAAAACGAATGTGCCTGGCGCTACGGCAAGAGCCACATTTTGGAAAGGAACCGCTCGCTATCCGTGAAACATTTTGCAAATGTGTAAAACGAATGTGCGCGGCGCTAAGGCGAAAGCCACATGTTGAAAAGGAAACACCCTCAATCCATGAAACTATTGCACATGTATAAAACGAAGATGCGCGGCGCTAAGGCGAGAACCACATTTTGAAAAGAAACCGCCCTCAATCCGTGAAGCTTCTGCCAAGGTTTAAAGCGAACGTGCGCGACGCTAACGCGATAATCACATTTTGGAAACGACCCGCCCTCAATCTGTGAAACTGTTGTGAGTAGCTTCAGAGTCGTACATGGTCAGGAAGTCTCAGGCGAAACGCCCAGCCCGCGCTAAATACTGGCCTCGGGGTGCGACCAGGAGGAGTTCTCTATAAGGAGGAGGAATGGACGAGGAGGAGGAGGAGGAAGAGGAGGAGGAGGAGGAAGAGGAGGAGGATGGAGGGGGGGGGGAGGGGGACCAGTGGGAGGAGGAGGAGGAGGGGGCAGACAGGAGCGGAGGGGGATCGGAAAAGTGGTGAGTAGGAGAAGACGGGGGTGGAGGGCGAGGAGGTGGGGGCCGTGCTGCCTGCCGCCGCCGACGCTGGCCGCCGCCGCCGCCGCTCTCCCCCGGGGGCTAGCAGACCGGCAGCCCAGCGGCGGGGTGCCCAAGGAGGGAGGAGAGGCCCCGAGCGCAGCGCGGGGCGGGGGCAGAGGAGAGGGCCTCCAAAGGGGGGGCTCCAGGGAGGCACGGGGAAGCTGGCGCAGGCCCCAGGATGCCCCGCGTGTGTTCCATCCTTGCAGGGCGCCTGCCCTGCTCGCAGTCCGCCTCCCAATGTCGTCCGCGCGTTCCTGGAGAAAATCGACGCCTGTTGGTGTCCGTGTCTTCCTTTTTGTTTGTCTCCCCCCCCCAAAGTTTCTTGGCGGAGCGCAGAGGAAGGGGAGAGGACTGGAGCGGAGTGCAAAGCATGTTTTGCGGATGCTATACTCGGGGGCGGAGAAGAGGGGGGTGATGACTAGGGGGGGGTGGATATCATGGCGTGGGCCATGATATTTCCCCAGACTTCATGGCGCCTCTTCTTATTTCATTACGTCCCTGGCCCCCCCGCTGGGCCGCGCACATGCCGCCGGTCATGATTTCCACCCCCCCCCTCTTGGACACCCCCCTCTTGGCCGCTCCCGATACACCTACACCCTGTAAGATTCGGCTGGATGTCTTGCGATCGGGCTCGATGAAAAACAGCCGCATTCGCGGCGCAGGAAATTCACATAATACTAAGGCACAACATACCACGGCACAGAGAGCCCATATCCTCCGAATTGTGCTGGAGCCCGGAGGGGGCGCCGAGACAGGGATGACGAGTCGCTGAAAGCAACCAAAACCATGATCCTGCACTCGAGCACCCCCTCCTCTGAGGGGATGGCGCGACGAGAACAGCCACCACGTAGTCCTCTAGCTACGCGGCGGGCCTCGTCCCGTGAAGTTCACCCGAATTCGAACAAAAGCACTCTGAACCAGAACGCCATCAGACGCCAGGTGGAGGGGCGAGCAGGACAGGGGGGAAGTGGCTGGCAAAGTTGTCACGTTGCCGACGGCGACCGCCTAAGGCTAGTGCGAATCACTCCTACCAGTTGGCGCTGCCGAGGCTGTGGACCATCCGAGCAGCATTGGCACCGCGCCGGCCTGCGAAATCAAGTGTCTATCCCATGAAGGGCAGCCGAAGCACCGACCAAGCGTCTATCCCAAGAAGGGCAGCTGAGCACCGACGCGCCATGACGAAGCAGTAAAGGAATAACCAGAAATGGTACCAACTCGAACACCAGCGACTGGGACCGCCGAATGCAATGCATCACCGTAAGAGCCAGGCCAACACGTGGACGAAGTAGTGGGGCAGCAGCAACCCAACCGAGAACAAGTGAGTGGCTTATGTCGATAACATCTCCCGGGCAGAAGGCATGCTCGAGGAAATTTCAGGTAGGACTGGGACTGCAGCTGCTCTGCAATTAGCAGCGTAGGCGAGCATGGAAATGAACTCCCTCCATGAGCGTCACCGCCCAACTTCGGGCCCATACATAGCCACCCATAGGCCCTTGTTTCCAGCAAGGACGGATCTCCGTAGAACTCCAACTCGCTGTTCGCAGAGGTCGGGCGGGCAGCCTCTGCACGCTCACCTCGCTGGCGCAGAAGCCGCTGGCAGCGCCCGGCCGCGCCGCAGCTTGAACCGCCGAGGCCTGTGCAAAGGATTGGTGCTTCTGCCGATCTGATCTGTGCTCCAATCCGCGGCCTCAGAAAGGTCCCGACCGCTTCCGAAGGGGTGTTTTTTTTCCGCTCCGCATGCATTTTCGATGGTCCCTGCGCCCGATTTTAGCGGGCCCCAGAGGCCCAGGTCGAGGAACAGCGCTAGGTTTCAACAACACCACGTCGTCGGAGAGTTGGGGGCCCTGAGGTCCGCCGTGCCCGAGAACGTGCAACGCCGCGAACACAAACAGCACTGGAGCCCTTCACGCCATGTGAGGGTTTTGTATTCCTTGTTTTGCGCATTGGCGCGGGCCCTCCCTCCCCTCCACGCCCCCCCCCTGGAGTGGATCCCGGCTGTTTTCGGCGCTTCCTTCGAGCAGGTGGAGCCCCTCCCCCACAGGACGCACTGGCGCAAACCGTCGCACGAGGCAGAGGTCCGGAGCCAGACCCCCCCCCTCCCCCCCCGTTCCGCCCCGTGCCGAGACGCCGGATGACACAACGCTCGCCATCCTTCTCTGCGCCACTACCGTTCCAGCCAGTGGTCGACCCGTGCAGGTCCAGTCCCAGGAAAAGATGGGAACGTATGGGAATGGGGCGGGAAGACAAAAACCCAGAACATATGTGGAAATATGGGGAATCTTTTTATTTGTGTGTATTTATTTGTGGAAACTATGGGGAATCTTTTTTAAAAACCCAGAGAATATGTGGAAATATGGGGAATATTTTTGTTTGTGTGTATCTATGTGTGTGTCCTGGGGCCCCTTCATAAAGGGGGGCCCCGAGGCAGGGCGAAGGCGCCCGCCTCGAGCCCTCGAGCCCTCGAGCCGCCTCCGCGCCCTCGAGGAGCGGGCGGAGGCCTGCGCCCTTCCGCCCTCGGGCCCTCGAGGAGCGGGCGGAGGCCCTCGAGCCCTCGAGCCCTCGAGGAGGAGGAGGTGGAGGATGGAGGAGGAGGAGGAAGAGGAGGAGGAGGAGAGGAGGGAGGGAGGGAGGAGGAGGAGGCCTGCCCCCCCCCCCCCCCCCCGAGGGTGCGGCCTCGGCCCCCCGCCGCGGCCCGGGCGGGCATGTCCGCCGCCTGCGAGCGGGGCGGCCACCGGCCCTCGCGGGGCTCGCCGCCGCGGCCCCGCGCGCCCCTGCCTCTGCCGCAGGCCCGCGGCCGCCCTCCTCCTCCTCTCCTCCTCTCCTCCTCTCCTCCTCCTCCTCCTCCTCCTCCTCCTCCTCCTCCTCCTCCTCTCCTCCTCCCCCTCCTCCTCTCTCTCTCTCTTTCCCTCTCTGCCTCTCCCCATCGCTACAACTTTCGACGCACTTGTGCTTTCAGTATCTCACTCGTTTGCCTATGGCGCAACTTCGAGTATGCCGACGCGTCCTTCAGGATGCATGGCCCTTGCTTGCTTGCCGCGGCCGCCGCGCCTGTGGGGGGGGGGGGGCGGGTGGTCGGGGGCCGCGGGAGGGGTGTGTCGGGGGCGGCCGGGAGGTCCGAGGAGGACAAGGTACCCCCTGCCCCTCCCCTCCCCCCGTTTTCCCCTCTCTGGTGGGTCTCCAGGGCGGCCCTCGTCGCCGCCGCGGGACTCGCCTCGAGGTCCTGGTCATGATGCACCCCAGGAGGAGGAGGAGGAGGAGGAGGAGGAGGAGGAGGAGGAGGAGGAGGAGGAGGAGGAGCCCCCTCAGGCCCTCGAGCCCTCGAGCCCTCGAGGAGGAGAGGAGGAAGGAGGAGGAGGAGGAGGAGGAAGGTCTGGGGAGCAGCGGCATCGGCACCTTTTTGGGTTCCCCGGGAAGGGGGTGCCGGGGGCGGCCACGAGGGGGGTTGCTGGTCTCGGCCTCCCGGATGGGGCGGGAGGTAGACGGGGTCGGCGGATGGCGCCGCATCGCCGATGCCTCGGCGATGCGTCAGCGATGCGGCTCCTCCTCCTCCCCTCCCTCCTCCTCCTCCTCCTCCTCCTCCTCCTCCCTCCCTCCTCCTCTCCTCCCTCTCCTCCTCCTCCCCTCCTCCTCCTCCTCTCCTCCTCCTCTCCTCCCCTCTCCTCCCTCCTCCTCCTCCTCCTCCTCCCCCCCCCTCCTCCTCCCTCCTCCTCCTCCTCCTCATCCTCTCCCTCCTCCTCCTCCTCCTCCTCCTCCTCCTCCTCCTCCTCCATGCGGGGGGCCCAGTGTTCTCCACGCCGACGTCGCCGATGCATCGCCGACGTCGCCAGTGCATGGCCGATGCGTCGCCGATGCGTCGGCGATGCATCGCCGGTGTATCGGCGATGCGGCGAGATCCACCGACCCTATCCGCTCGGACACCTTCTAGGCTGCCTTTAGTTGGCTAGGGGGTGGAATGATGGCGCGAGCAATGATATTTCCCAATTGTTCATGGCGCCTCTTCGTATTTAAGCACGCCGCCCCACTACGAATCTGCATATCTTGTGGAGCTTCCTCGGGCCGCTCTTGGGGCGTGTGGGGGTCCGTCATCGTGACCGTAAGAGTCCTTCCTGGGGTCTTTTTCGGGCTATCTGGGAGCCATCTTGAGCCTTCCAGAAGCCCATCATAAGGGAAAAGGCAAGAAGGCAAACATCATTGAACACTTACACGCCGTGGGAGGCTCCATGCCACTGGGAGCCGTCTTTGAGCATCTAGGAGGCCCAGTGGAGGTCATGTTGAACATATTTTGATAGTCTTGGGCCATCATGGATGCCATTTGGGGGCATCTGGGGCTATTATGGAGCCTTCTTGGCCCGAACGCCTCCCAAAGATGGCTCCGAGAGGCAAGCATCTGTCCTAAATCGAGCGCTTGCCTGGAATTGCTTCATCTGGAGATCAGCGCTGCCCCCCTGGAGCCCACGAAATCGTTTCCTGAGTCCCTCTAGTGCCGCTCTCGGGACGTTATTGAGGCCTTGCTGGAGCCTTCAACGGTCCATTTGGGGGCTCTCTTGGGTGATAGCGGGGCCACTTCGAATCCCTCGATGCCCATTCGAGACGACAGGGCGAGAAAGCGAACATCACTGAAACACCTCAGGTCTTCGAGGGGTTGGGCCTCTCGGAGGCATCCTCGGGAGACCCCTGGGCCGCTTGGAACCGTACTGGAGCCGTCTTGGGGGTTGGAGGCGCTTAGGGGGGCCCTCTGGAGCCGTACGTGGCTGCCCTGTGCAGTCTCAGAGGCTGTGTTGGACAGCTGCCCCTCTCCAAGGGGGAGGAGGAGGAGGAGGATGGCTTCGACTACCCAGCCTGGGGAGGTATCATGGCCCACGCCATGAGACGCACCCACTCCTGCTGATCACCCCCCGCTCGGCCGCCCCCCGACCTTTGCTCGCCGCTGACCTTGGCAGGGGGTTGACAGATAGCGGGCCACATGCGAACCCTCCCCCTCAGAACTCGTGGGGGGTAGGGGTAGGGTTCCCATGTGGCATGACCGCCGCCTGGAGGATCAGTTTTCGGAGCCTCGGCAGGCGGTGGGTGTGGACATATTCGGGCCCGTGGGGGCCGAAGTATATCCATATCCACCGCCCGCTAGTGCACCAGGACGTCGGTTCCCGCTCCCTGCCCCGAGCCGCGGGGGTTGACAGAGCCCCCCCGCACAAAACATCTTGCTTAGGATCGCCGCGCGGCCGGGCGCGGCCGCGACTGCAGAGCCTGCGGGCCTCGCCGGACACTGGACTCGCCGCCCACCAAACCACCCCAAAACCCAACCCGAAGGCCACGGTTTGCCATCCACTTCCGAGTGGGGGGGAGTCGGGAAGCATCGAAAAAACACATACGAAGCCCGTACCCCCCCCCAACCCGAAATTCGGGTCTTCGGGCTGGGTTGGGGTGGTCTGGTGGGTAGTCATGGGCGCCGAGATGCTCGACGGAAAGAGAGCGGGCAGGTCCCACTCGCATGACGGCACCCTCCAATGCGGACGACCCAGAAAACGGAGACCCAGAGGGCGCACGCCCGCGAGATCTGCGGGCTCGGCACCCCCCTCTCGAGACCCGAGGGCAACCCGCGGCGGAGAGATCGGGCAGGCCTGGTCGCCAGACGACGCCCGCGAATGACGACGACCAAACCACAAGCAGGCCCAGAGGGCGCGACGCCCGCGAGAACTGCGGGCGCGGCACCCCCTCGCGAGGCCCGAGGGCCACTCGCCAAGGGACCTGGGCAGGGGAAGGGTCGACCCGCGACTTTGATGGGCTTGTTTTCCACCACCACCACCAGAAGTTGGAGGGGGGAAGGAGGTGGAGGCTGAGGAGGAGGAAGAAGAGGGGGGGCGCCCTCCCCCCTGCCGCCGACAAAGCCCACCGCCGATCTCTCCCACTCCCCCAGCCGCGACCCCCCCCCCCTGCTGCCCGCCGGGCCCCCATCTCCCCCTCCTCCCTCCTCCTCCTCCTCCTCCTCCTCCTCCTCCTCCCCTCCTCCTTCTCCTCCTCCTCCTCCTCCTCCTCCTCCTCCTCCTCCCCTCCTCCTTCCTCCTCCCTCCTCCTCCTCCTCCTCCTCCTCCTCCTCCTCCTCCTCCTCCTCCTCCTCCTCCTCCTCCTCCTCCTCCTCCTCCTCCTCCTCCTCCTCCTCCTCCTCCCCTCTCCCCCCCCCCGCCCCTTTTGCCTCGCGCCGCATGGTGGCCCCCATGCCTCCGACGAGGGCCCCGCTGGAGCCCACCCGCCCGGCGGCCCAGGCCGCTCCACAGCGGGCCCCATACGCCTCTCGGGGTCCATCCCGTCGGGCGGGTGGTGGTGCTTGGGGGGGGGGTGGCCCGAACAGGGGCTGAAGGAAAAGGGCCCACAGGGTGCCCCCTCAGGGCCCCCCTCCTGGGGCCCGCCGGAGACCCCAAAAGGAACCCTTAACAGGGGCCCCCTGCCAGGGCCTCTCTGTACATCTGCTTCTCTTCACCCCCTCGTTGGGCCAGGCCCCGTGACCACCCGCCCGATCCTGGCCCGTGTTCCGTGGCGGACCTCGCCGTGGCGGCGAGGAGCCCCCAGGAGGCCCTCTGACAAGAGCGGGGAGGGCACGCTGCCGAGTCGAGGGCCGCCTGGCCCGTGTTCCGTGGCGGACCTTGCCGTGGCGGCGGGGAGCCCCCGGGAGGCCCTCTCACAAGAGCGGGCCGGGCACGCGGCCGAGTCGAGGGCCGCCGCTGCGTCGGCGCGGCCCTCCGGGAGCCGCCGGGGGCGCCTCCCCCGCCGCCCCTCTTCGCCTGGGGAGAGGGTCGCGACGGTGGGCTTCGATGCTCGTTTCGGGGACCTTCCTTCCTGGAGCCCACCTAGTTAATGGATCTGTTCGACCCCAATTCGACTCAAGTTCGAGTCAAGTTCGACTCAAGTTCGACTCAGGTTCGACTCAGGTTCGACTCAGGGTCGACTCAGGGTCGACTCAGGGTCGACCCAAATCGACTGATGTTCGACGCAGCTTCGACGCACGAGTGGAGCGAGTGGCTCCAGGAAGGTCCCCAGAACGAGCATCCAAGTGGGTTTCTTGGCCGTCTGCGGCTTTCGGGGGGCCTTCCTGGGATGGGCGCGGGGGTCGCTGGAGTCGAGGAAGAAGAAATGCTGTAAGCATAAGCTTGGGGCACTCCGCGCGAACTTCTTGGATCCGCGCTGGGGTCCCCTGGCGGCGCCTCCGGCGCCGCCCCTGGCGCGCTCCGCGCACCGGGGAGGGGGGTCCAGCGCGGATCCAAGAGATCCGTGCCGAGCGCCAACAGTTTATGCTTATGGTTTATGGTGTTTGTGCTTCTATGGAGGGGATACAGTCGATCATCTGACTGACAAACCTCCTCCTGACAAGCTGGGCCAGCGTTCCCTAAGACGGTGGCCACATTTGAACCCCAACCCCACCCTCCACGAGTTCTAATTTGGGGTGGGGGCTTACTTCGTTCGGGAGCTCCCGAGCGGAGTGAACCCCTACCCCCCTTAAAAATCGTCGGGGGAGTCAGTAGGGTTCACATGTGGTCACCTACTACCGACCCTGCTGGAAAGGTGGCTCAGTTTCTTGAGCACGTTCGCCCTCCCGCGTTAACAACACAATTTGGCCCAGGTTTGAATCGAGAAACTTCCAGGGACTTGGCCCAGATTTCTGAAAGGGTATGTTTCTTGCTGATACTTTCGGCTGTGGAGGGGTCATCCGTGACACGGTGGGTTCCATCTGACCGGACCTAGCTGATAAGTGGGTTCCAGAGGCGCTAAGGGTCTCAGGGGGGTTAGCGATCCGGGCTGAGTGGGTTCCGCCCTTCGGGCATTTGTAGCCGATTTATGCACCAGGATAGGCCAGCTAGAACAGATCTTGACATCCACTGATTACCCTTCCTATCCCCTTAGCAAGCCCCGCGCCCATCCCAATACCAGGCACCAGGACCGCCACGCAACAATTATTATAATGAAACGCCGGTCCCGGGGAAGGGGTGGTCTTCTGAAGGCCCATGTTGTGGAAGAGTCACGACGTCGGGGGATGTTTTGCTTTTTGTGTGTCTTGTTCTCCGGTTTCCGTATAGCTAGCGCTAGCGACACGAACCTCTTTCTCATGGCCCTCTCGTGACACACGCCGTTGCGAGATGCGTGGGGGGCCGCATTTCGTTCGGGAAGTGGCCACGTACCTCTACCACTCCAGGACGGCGCCGGGGGCGGCGCGAATCTTGTGGTCGTCCCCAGTGATAAGGCAATAGTTATTCCCATATCCAGAGCGTCTTGGAGTCGTGGGCTCTCTCCCCCAGAAACCTTAGACCCACTGGATATGGATAAAGGTCTGGCCCCAAGAGGCTTGATTGTATCCATATCCAGTGCGCCTCGGCGTTGCGGCACCTCTTCCCGAAAAATCCAAGACGCTCTGGCTATGGATATAAGTGCTGCCCGCAAGTGAGGGGCGCGATGTCGCGAAGCATTGAGCATCGCGCTGCACCGCGATCGAGATCTGAGGCCGTCAGCGGCCGTGGGCCGCGCCCGGTCGTGTGTCGGGGCGGGCGAAAGGGGGGGATTGGGAAAGGGGGGGTTACGACATTTGCTGCATGCAGCTGGTTTCGGCCTCACCGAGGGGCCCATTCCTCGATACATGGCCGCCTCTGGCGCTGGGAGGCGCCGGGAAAATCAGCTGCGTGAGCGGATTCTCAAACCCCCCCTTTGCTATCCCCCCCTTTCGCTCGACCCGAGTGTGGTGCGTCGGCCCTCCCAGGGGCGGCGCGCGCGGTGCTCGGCGCGCGGCGCGCTCTAGCCACGCCGCCGAGGGCAGCGATGTGCTATACGGTGTGTGTGTGTGTGGCATAGGCTCGGCTCGGCTCTGTGCCTCTCCCAGGGATGGCCGCACAGTGCCAAGCGCACGCTCTGCTGCCGCAGTTCACGTGAAGTCGGGCCCGTCCCTCTACAGGAGGGATGCTCAAGAATAGTAGCACAAGATAGTCTGGGGACGATGTTTGTTGGAGTCTTCGTGACTATCCTTGAATATGTTTGGATTTTTTCTATGTTTTTCGTCCAAAATCCGCCTGTCGGGGGGAAACGCCCGACATGCTATTAGTGCAACGCCGCCGGGTGGCGGCAACTCCCAGAGGCGCACGGGGTACTCCGTGTTGAGCGGCCCACTGAAAGTGGACGCTTGCGCTGGGCTCTTGGCTGGATGCATCCCCGCCCCATGCACCTCGGCGTGCTGGCTTCCATTTCTGATGGCGGGGGCGAGCTCCCCCGCGACACGACTTCAGTCTTGTTTCGTCGGTTGTGGCCAGACCTGTAGCATGTCCATCTTCGTCCCGTGAGGGGCTGGCAGTGAGCCTCGCATGTTCGATTGGTCTCGATCGTCGCGTCGATTGGTCCTTGGTTTTCCCCCGGGGCAGGCTTTTCATTGCGAGTCGTTCTACTAGCGGTCCGCAAGGGCCCCGTGTGGCCGAAAACGGCCAACATTCTCCCGTCGTTATTTCGCTGCTCAAGCGACACGAACATGTCTGTAGAGGCTGAAGACGGACAGTGACAGTTGACGAGCGAACAGCACACACACACACCCATACTCAAGGGAGGGACGGCGGGGTACGTGGTGTCGGATGGCCCCCCCCCTCAAGCGAGGGCCCCCCCCAGGGCCCGACAACCCGCACCCAAACCCATAGCCAGTTCTCCTTTCCTCCGACCCCCCTATGGGTATGGGTGTGTGTGTGGAAGAGGAGGAGGAGGAGGAGGAGGAGGAGGCGGAGGAGGAGGAGGAGGCGGAGGAGGAGGAGGCGGAGGCGGAGGAGGAGGAGGCGGAGGAGCAGGAGCGTTTCGCTCGTCCCTCAGACCGTGGCCTTCGCATGGCCCGCTGGTCGCCAGCGTTGCGCGCACAGGGCGGCTCCCAGCCGCCCCCCGGCGCCCGCGGCGGCGCCTGCGCCGGCGGCGCCGCGGAGGCCTCGCGGAAGGCGCGGCCGGGCGGCGCCGGCCCGCCGCGGCTCGACACTGAGAGATTCCCAATTTTTGTTGTCGCTGCGTCGCGAAGGAAATCACTCAGGATCCCTAAGGGCTTATCGACTTTTCGCCAATCGACTTTTGGGAGTCGAGCCAGATAGATCCAGGTAGATGCAAATAAATCGAGATAAGTCAGGGTAGATCCAGGCAGATCGAGGTACATCCGAATAAATCCAGATAAATCCAGAGGTACATCCGAAGAAAATCTCAGAGCCCCGAATCATCAGGGGTAAGTCGTGTCAGGGATAACTCGGGTTCCTTTTTCGGGAATCCAAGCCCCAGTTACCCCGGACCCGAGTGAGCCCCGAATCATCAGGGGTAAGTCGGGTCAGGGATAACTCGGGTTCCTTTTTCGGGAATCCAAACCCGAGTTACCCCAGACCCGAGTTACCCCGGATAACTCGGGCGCCCAAAAATCACTCAGGAGGGAAAGAAACACACAGACACAATTCATCGCCGACGCCCAGGAAGATATGGGAAAAGATGGGACTTGGGCGGGGAGACAAAAACACCCAGAAAGGATGGAAAGATACGGGGAATCATGTTATATTTGTGTGTGTTTGTTTGTGTGTCCTTGGGCCCCTTGAGTCACGACGGGAGGTTTTTCGCTATCTTCGGCCTCGGGGGGCCCTCGCCGGGCCCCTGGAGCGGCCGGCAAAAAAGACGACTCAGGATGAAAAAAAGCCGGTCTTGGGGAAGGGGTCCAGCGCTTTGGGGGTCGACGCTGTGAAAGAATCGCGGCGTCGGGAGATTGGGTTCTGGAGGATCGACATGGTCGGGTCGCACGAAAGGGAGGGGATATTAAAACAGGACAAGGATCGGGATAAGTCGCTCCAGAGCGTTCCAGAGCGCTCTCAGAGCGTTCCGGAACGCTCTGGAGCGGCCGCGGCGCCCAAGACATCCTCCAAACCCGCCGATTCCCAGAGATTTCGAGTTATCCCGATCCGATTTTGTCCCGATCTTCGCGTCGTTTTCGTTTTAGATATGGAGGGGGGGGGGGGGTACGAAACCTGCTGCGTGGAGCTGCTTTTTGCCCCGCTGCCCGCCCCACGCCTCGATGCATGGGCGCTCCCGGGCGCCAGACGGCGCCAGGAGACCCAGCTACGTGAGCTGATTGTCCATGTTCCCCTCTGCTATCTTTCCCCTTCGGCTCTCCCTACATTCAGAGCCCCGAATCATCAGGGGTAACTCGGGTCAGGGTTAACTCGGGTTCGTTTTTTCGGGAATCCGAACCCGAGTTACCCCGGACCCGAGTTACCCCGGATAATTCGGGCGTCCAGACCCCCAAAATCATCAGGGGTAACTCGGGTCAGGGCTAGCTCGGGTTCGTTTTTCGGGAATCCAAACCCGAGTTACCTCAGACCCGAGTTACCCCGGATAACTCGGGCGCCCAATTCTGGAGGATCGACATGGTCGGGTCGCACGAGAGGGAGGGGATATGAAGAGGGGGGGGTTGCGAAACTTGCTGCGTGGAGCTGCTTTTTGCCCCGCATGCCCGTCCCATGCCTCGATGCATGGGCGTTCCCGGGCGCCAGACGGCGCCAGGAGAACCTCCTCTTCCTCCTCTTCCTCCTCCTCCTCCTCCTCCTCCTCCTCAGCTACGTGAGCTGATTGTCCACATTCCCCTTTGCTATCTTTCCCCTTCGGCTCTCCCGACATGGGTACGGGGGGAATGGTGACGAAGACCGACAGCCGTTCCTGCCCATATTTTGAACCACTCTACGGTCCAGGGGTGCCCCTTGCCTTCTATCGGTATCGTTCGGCCACTCCCATCCCCATCCCCATCCCCTTCGAGTCCCCCACCAAATTCCCCCCCCCCCAGGTGGAGATACGCCCCTCGAAACCCGGGGGGGACGACCTACATATCCCCATCTGGGGGGGGTACATCGGCCAGCAGGGCCCAGGCCACGCCGCTGGGGAGGGGGATCGGTGAAACGAGACTCCTTCTGGGACATCCCAGAGGCTTCTTGGCGCCACGGCTGGGTCCGCCTCGAAGTCCAGCTCGGGATTTTGACCTCGGGCCTGTCCCTCTACAGGAGGAGTCTTCAAAAGTAATAGAAAGATAGTTAGGGGACGATTTTCATATTATTTTGTTTATGATTATTCTGGAGCGTTCCCAGAGTGTTGGACTTTTTTCCTCAAGCATCCGCCTGTAGAGGGACACGCCCGACCTTGAGGCCAGCACTCTCCTGCCCGTGTTGAGCAGGACTCGCCGTCGGTGCTGCTTCGGGACACGCGTCGCCTGCCCAACACAGCGGCGGCCGTCGGTTACTTTGACAGCACGTGCCCGTCCAGAGTTCCGACGCCGGGCTCGCCATGAGATGAGGAATGAGTGGGAGGGCGTCGACGAAGTCGCCGTCGCTGTTTCGTTATTGTTCTGCTGGTCGCTCCTGGAGATTCGCGCCGCCACGCTCGAACTGGGCAGGGTAGACTTTGGATTCGTCCAGGATCTGACCAGGCCTCGGGGTCGCCGTGAAGAAGATTTCCCCTAAAGGCTGTGGCACTGAGGTCCTGCCCTGATGTTGCCTCCCCTCTGCTCGGGGGCGGCAAAGAGGGGGGTGATGACTAGGGGGGTGGATATCATGGCGTGGGCCATGATATTTCCCCAGATTTCATGGCGCAGTTTCTTCTTCTTTCATTACGTCCTTGGCCCCCCCGCTGGGCCGCGCACATGCCGCCTGTCATGATTCGCACCCCCCCCTCTTGGACACCCCCGTCTTGGCCGCTCCCGATTTGCGGCGCGCCAGAGGGGCTTGAGCGAAAGGCCTCCGCCGAAGGGAGTTACGAAGGTTTCTTCCAGGGCGGGAGGGCTTCTGAGAGGCGCGCGGCGTTCCTGGAAGGCCGCCTACTGTGCGCGCCGGCGACCCTCCCCGGGCCCCATGCCAAGAACGTGGGTCCCGGGCCCGGCCTTGTCCGAGGTCCCTTTTGTGGGTTGCACCTCGGCGCCCGCACAGCCCACCCGCATGGCAAGGATGGGCAACCTTCCTAAGGGTACCCTTGCATCCTTGCCCCGCCGGTCCCTCCTCGGCCACTGTCGCTGGCCAGCCTCGCTCGAGAAAGCGTTCACATGGGCCTCCACGGCCCTTGCACCCTCACCGCGCATCCGTATGATACGGGTGGGCTGTAGTGTTAGGTCGGGCATGTCCCCCTACACGCGAATTTGGAAGACAAATGTAACGTAGTTAAAGCATACGCCAAACGTATTCACAAGAGCACGGAAAATCGTCCCCAGACTATGTATTGACTATTCTCGGATATTCCGCCTGTAGAGGGACATGCCCGACTTAACTGTAGTGCAGTCCTTGCGCGCAAGTGTCAGGTCGGGAGATTTTTGGTAGCCAAGGCTCGTCGTGGCCCGGAGAAACGCCTCCGCTCCTTGTTCAGCGCTCCACAGGGTAGCACGACGATTGCCTCAGGGTTTCCGCACGACCGTTGCGGGAAGTGCTAGGCGAGTTGCTCCACTCGAAAGCCACTGCCCCGAGCACATCTTGTTGTTGAGAAGTGGAGAACGATGCCGCTGCCCTTCCTGGAGAGACCCTGCCGCCGCGGCTGCGGGTTATCCTTGGAATTCGGATCACATCGCGCCCCGAGAGAAGCCCAGGGAGCAGCGGTGCGGTAGGCACCTCAGGCAGGACGTCGGCTTGCCAGGAGGTGCCCGACGGCAATCTCTTACCAATCGGTGGCCTCAGGGGCCCGCAGAAGGTCTGGGGCTCTGTGGGACTTCCGCGAGTCGCCGCAAAGTTTGACTCAATATCTCTCATAACAAGACATGTGTGGATCGCTGTGGCGTGACAGTGAGGCGCTCGCTTGATTCGGAGTGAATGGTTCATGAAGCGGTCCTCAACGCTGCCTAATAGCAAATGAAGCATCTGTTCCCCATCTGCGACGGAGACGGCACGCCACATCGAAACACAGCCCAATCATCGCAGGTATGAGTAAGCTACATTTGCGACGCCGAGCGGCACACTCACGTGCCTACTGTCGGTGTCACCCCAACATACTGATACTATGTGTGCGTCGCCCCCCCCAGGGGCGACGCGCGCACCGAGAAATCTTTTAGTATGTGCGTCGTGGCCAGCGCTTTCTGGACACACTGCTCTGGGCACGATATACTACAAGACGGTCATACTATCGGTTCGGAGCGGACGCGCACCTCCAAGGAGGACATAGAGTACTAGTATGTCTCTGTGCGTCCCATATTGGCCACGGTGCAGACAGGCGTAGCGGCGGATGTTACTCAGTAGTGCTAGCAGCAGGTGAATTTTGCGGTGATCGTCGATGCCGCAGAACATATAGAAAAATATGGGAAGTGGGGGGGAAGACAAAAACCCAGAAAATATAAGGAAAGATTGGGAATCCTGTTACTCGTGTGCATGTATTTGTGTGTCCCAGGGCCCCTTCAAGGTCATCGGCATCGTCATCGTCGTCGGTTGGGCTGAGAAGGGACTCTGGTCTTCGGGGTGCTTCTTCGGTTTGGGCAGGGGAGCCGACTCGTGGCCGAGAGGCTCACCGTGGCCGGAATGGGCCACTTTCTCATGGCCTGTGGGGCGTTCCTCACGGCAGCGCGAAGTCGGGCCTGTCCCTCTACAGGAGGAGTATCCAGAAACATAGGGACAACAATAGTCTGGGGATGTTTTTTTTTTGGGGGGGGGAATGTTTGATTTTTTTGCATGTTTTCAATAGTTCTTTGATTGTTCCTTCAAAATCGGCCCTGTGGGGGGACAGGCCCGACCGAACCTTGGCGGCGAGAGGGCTGCGTGCGTTGCCCCGACCCTCCTCTTGGGCACTGGGGCGCGCAGGGTGGGACGGCAGGGCGCCCGGACGCGCATCCGTGGTTCCGGGACGGGCTCGGTGACCCCCATCGTGGCCTCCGTGATTTGGGCGCTTCCATGTGCGGCAGGTGCAGGTCCAGGTCTACACATTCTTCATATCTCATCCTTCCAGCATTCTTTGATGTGTTTTTGTTGGGGGGGCGGCCAGGGTTATGCCATTTCTGATTGCTTGGTCCTGGGCCTCTTCCTGGCCACTGGGGGGCCAGGAGCAATCAGAGACGAGCACAATTAGAAACGAGCACACTTAGAAATGAACGACGTGCAGTGGCCCACGGCCCAACCCGCCGCCGTGCTTGGGTCGTGGTTCAGGGGCCTCTCCGCTGCATCTCGGAGGTCTCTTGGAGGCCTCTTGGGTGTTTCGCGGGGTGATTCCTGAGGTGCTTCGTGGCATGCATCGTGGACTGCTTCGTGATCGTGGGGTGTTGTTTCGCGGTCTGCTTCTTGTTATGTCTCGTGGGGCGTGTCCAGATTGTTCTGTGATCGATGAGTGTTTCGTGGAGTGTTTCGCGGGTCGGTTCGTGGGGCGTTTATGGGTTGCTTCGCTGTGCTTTCGTGGGGTAGGTCGTCGGATATTTCGTGGTGTGTTTATTTGGGTGCATCGGGGCGATGCATGATTTGTTTTGTTGAGTGTTTCGTAGGATATTTTGTACGGTGTGTATGGGATGCTTCGCGGAGCGTTTCGAGTTGTGGTTCGTGGGGTGTTTCGGGTGTTTCGTCCAGGGTATCTTGGGTTGTTTCTTATTGTGTTGCGTGGGGTGTTTTGCTCGGTATGTCATGGGGCGTTTCGTAGCATGTTTCGGGGCTGTATTGTGGTGTGTGTGTGTGTTTCGTTGGTCTTTCGTAGGATGTTAGGGGAAGCGCTCGATGTTTCGGGCGAAGCCCGATGTTTTTTGTTTGTGAGGTAAACTGGACTGGCCTGGGCTGGAGTGGATTGAAGAAAACTGAATTGAACTGGACTGCGCTGAACTGAACTGACTGGTCGCACTCGTTACGCGACGGTCTTATCCTCTGCGGCAGAGGGCGCAACCGACGGCGCAACCAATAGGAGACGGTGTTACTCTCGGCCTTCGAGGGCGCAACCTTGTGCGCAACCGATTGGATCGGCCGCCGAGGGCGCGACCCATGGCGCAACCGATAGGAGGCGGTTTTGTTTTTGGCGGCCGAGGGCGCAATACGAGGCGCAACCAATAGGAGACGGTTTCATTCTCGGCGGCCGAGGGCGCAACCTATGGCGCAACCAACGGGAGACGGTTCTCCTTTCTTCCTTTGGGGGCGCAACCTATGGCGCAACCGATGGGAGACGTTTGTATTCCGGGCCACCGAGGGCGTAATTTATGGCTGAACCAATCGGAGACGGTGTTACTGTCGGCCCCAAAGGGCGCAACCTATGGCGTAACCGATAGGTGACGAGTTGATTCTCAGCGGCCGAGGGCGCAACCGATGGCGCAACCACTAGCGCGCAACCTATGGCGCAACCTATAGGAGAAGGTTTAGGACGCAACCTATGGCGCCACCAATAAGAGACGGTGCTAGTTTCGGCCGCAGTGGGCGCAACCTATGACGCAACACATAGGAGACGTTTTGATTATCCGCCGCAGAGGGCGCAACCTATGGCGCAACCGGGAAGAGACGATTTTATTGTCGGCGGCCGAGGGCGCAACCTATAGCGCAACCAATAGCAGACGGTTTTATTCTCGGCGGATGAGGGCGCAACCTATGGCGGAACCGATACGAGACGTTTTAATTCTCGGCGGCCGAGGGCGCAACTTATGTGTGCCCCTGGTACGACTAGGGCGCCGTCAACGTACTGATCGTGCTGGGGGCCCGCGAGTAGTACGAGGACGAAGCGTGGGCATCCAAATGCGTGCGGGACTACGCCCGATGTATGCTCGCCGTTTGGGCTGGCGGTGGGTCCCAAGCGGCGAGCTGTCTTCTTATCCGTGGCATGGTGCGCAAGTTGTGTCGTGGGATTTTTCGCGGGGTGTTTGTGTACAGTTTCGCAGGAGGGCTGAGTCCTAAAGTTCTTGTGTTTCCATACTGGGAGTGCTTAGAGGCGTCTCAGCGCCTTTTGGCAGTCTCGTGGTGTCATGCTTGGGATCTCGGGTGCCATCGTACTCGGAACGGCTGGACAAGTCCGTGTTCGCCCCCTCCCTGGGGCCCTTGTGCAATTCCATTTCGAGTGCATATTGGTCCCTCTTTTGGGCCTGTTTGGTCGTCTAGGAGCCCTGTTTGGCCGACGTGATTCGGAGGCAACCTGAAAGCCTCTTATGCCGCCTTGGGGCGTTATGGGGCGCACATTGGGCCGTATTGGAGCGTTGGAAGGTGGAAACCGCGAGGAGGTTCAAGTTCTTCGAACATGTGCGGGGAACTGTCATCTTAGGCCCCCCATGGGGGGTCCTCTTGGCGCGCGTTTGGGGTCTCTTTTGGGCCTCTTGGGCATTCTTCGAGGCTCCTTGGACCATCTTTGGCGCCTCCTGCGGCCTTCGTGGTTCGTCCTTGGGTTTTCTGGAAGCTGCAGAAATCTTGCCGTTGACCCCGGGAGTGCCCATGTGCGCTTGGAAGGTTTTGATGCTTTGCCCCCAGCTGTCATACCACTGTTGTACCCCAGTGTTATACATACGACATTGAGAAGCCAGGCGGACCTGAGAACTCTCCACTTCGTGCCTCGAGTCACGTTGGTGGACCATCTACATACATCTATATGTATACTTATGCAATTCACACATAGGCATACACACATATACACATACACCGATGCCCGCACATATACACATACACTTTCACATAGACATGTATATACATGTTGATGCGCATGCATACCATACATACATACACATACATACGACTATACCTATACATCTACCTATGCCGAACCACGCACATAAACATAGACACACACGCACACACACAGACACATATACATAAATGCATACACACGCACATGCATACACACAGTACGTACGTACAGGTATGTGCTCTTCTTCGTACGTTTGAGTGCGTACTCCTGCGCAGTCTGGCTGCACACATGTATTATGCAATTGCCCACAGAGAGAAGCGGAGGAGGGCGAACCATTACAGGGAACCCTCGTCTAGGGAATACCCCACTTCGTGGTATCCCAGGCCCTCCTGGTCTCTCCGCGCTCCCCCCCATGGATTGTGTGACACCCTGCAAGATGGCTGGTCCAAGGTCTTCCAGGGATTTTCATGGACGTCCAGATGGCCTCCAGGAGTACCCCTCACGAGGCCTAGAGAGTCCCAGGGGTCCCAAGATGGCACGAACAGCTGGGGACACCCTGGGCCAAGGTCACATTCCGCCACGCCCGAGGGCGGAATGGCTTGCGCTCGTCCCTCCTTTTCGAGGCCTGGTCGATGTCCTTCCCTCTCCCGCCGTCCACGTCAGCGCAGTGTCTTCGAGGTGTTGCTCTCTTTGCGCTGGCGGCCTCGCGCTCGAGGGCCACTGGTAGCGGCGGGCGGCCAGAGGTCGTGATGTCGATCTTGTGCCGTTGATTTCCATGCTGTCCATTCGTCCTCGATTTGTGCCGTTGTGAGCGATGTGCCATTCTTCCTGTGGGCGCTGCATCACCCCCAGGTGCAGGCAGCGGTGAGGCTTTCAAGTATGAGCGACGCAGAGGTCCACCGTCCACCAGAGGACTCGAGGGACGGGCGGCGGGGACGGGTTGAGGGTTTCGAACATGTGCGATGACGGTCAGGATTTTTGGCTTAGCGTGTCGCGCCGCCGGTTCTAGCCCACCTTGCCTCGGCGCGACACGCTATCCCGTGTCCCCGTCCCCAAGCGTCAACGTCCCGAGTTTTCCCAGCCTCCCATCCCGCGGAGCAGAGCGACACGCTATCCGCGCGCAGGGCAAAGCGCGTCGCCGGGGCCGCCGCTGCGACACGCTATGTACAAGATCCTGACCGTAGACGTGTGTCCCAGGGAAGACTCTCGGAGGAGGTGCGATGTAGAGGGAGGCTGGGGAGAAATGATTGGCGTGCGATGTGGCAGTGGGAAGGGAACTGGTCCTCAAACTTGAAGCCTTTCAAGAGGCAGGGCGACCGTACGGAGCGCCGAGAGGGCACCCCTCACAGCTCAGAAGCCCTTCCTGCGTCTTGAGTGGCGTGTAGCCTCTGTTACTTGTCCCCTCCTCAATGGTGACACCTTCGGCCCCACTGCTGCGATGGAGATTGGGGGCTCAGTGGGCCCCACGTGGGGAGATGTAGCGGAGAGCCGTAGAACATATGTTTTTTTCGGAGCGCTTGCGCAGCCCCAGGGGAAGCCCCAGTGCAGCAGGCTCCCCAACCAGGTTTAGGTCGAGGCGAGGGCGATCGGACCTGAGTGTTGCGAGGATGGTCGTGCGTCGCTCTCGTCCTCTCCCCGGTCCCCGTCTTGCCACAGTTGCCAGGTGGTTCGGCACTGGGGGACGCTGCATAGATGCCTCTGACTCTTTCTAGAGAGGGCCTGCTGTCCTGTGTAAGGCAGGCTATGGACACACATGTGGGTGCAACTCCCTATCACTGAGAGGGTAATGCACTTGGGCCTGACGGCTTGACGTGTTGACCATCATCGTATCCGTCGCTACCGTTCGCTGCCTTCCCCTCCCTTCCCTCCTCCCCATGCCCCCCGAGCAGCAATGACATCGACGCCACGAACGACAACCTGTTTTTGAGGAGTGCCCCTTGTGCAAGAAAACGTGGGCAGCAGACAGACCGCAAACTCCTTGAGTGACGGCCACGTAGGGGCGCCGGGGCCTTTGCGCACCCTGGGGATTATTTTCCCAAGCCCTCGGTGGAGCCCTCAGCCACCTTCTTTGCTCCTGAAGGGCTCCCCCAGGACCCCCAGAGTTTCGATTTCTGCGGGCATATCTTCACTGATGGGAGCGCCCTAAGGCATGTGGTGCGCGAGCTTTCGCGTGCTGGATGGTGCTTCGCCGTTGTTGACCAGTCTGGCGACTTGCGTGCCATGATGTATGGTCCTGTTCCGCCGACATACCCGCAGTCAGCTCCTGCAGGTGAATTTGCCGCCTTCTGCCAAACCGTCTTTTACGCCAGTGTTCCGTCAGAGTTTTATATTGATGCGCAGCTGGTCAAGGATCACTTTTCTCTGCAACCCCTGGACCAGCTGTCGCCGAAACGCTGTTATAGTGGTTTCGCTTTGTCTCTGTTGCACGAAATGTGGAAGGTAAATGCTCTCCACAAAGTCAAGGCGCATCAATCGCTCGACGAATGGACCTCTGAATTCGATAAGATGTGCCGTTTTGGGAACCATTTTGCGGATGTCGGCGCCGAAAAGGCGTTTGGCGGTGAAGGCTACCTTGGTCACCCGCAGCCGTCTGCGGATGACACGGCTAGACTGGATCCTGATATCAAAATGGCCCGTGCTGTGTGTCAGCTAGCCGCGAAAGTGCTACCTAGTTGGCCTCGCCTCGACCTCAGCGAAGCTTCTTGGACTAAGCCGTCGGTCTCTCTTTCTGTGAATTCGACGTCTGCTAGATGCCAGTGGACGATTATTCAGGTTGCGCAGTTGGCGGCTTCCCCAGGCTTCTGGAAATGCACGACTTGTGGCAGAGTTAGTCGTGCGTCCACCTACGGCCCGTCCCCGAGCCCTCCTCGTTGCAAGCCGATCGCGGGTCTCGAGTCTGGTGCGCTGGAAAAAAGGTGCCACTCTTGCATCGCGTTGTCTTGCTCAGACCAGGCATCGCTGGTAGTCTGCACGAAGTGTTTCTGCTACTCGTCTCATGGCAGAGTTGCAGGACTGGGAGGCAGGTGCCTTGGACCGACTAGGTCAACTTTTTACAGCAACTGGGGGCTGATCCGCAGAGGGCGCCACCCTAAGCGCCCAGAGGTCACGGTGGAGCGCGGCCCCTGGGGCAACCACTCTTTTGGTTTTGTCCCAGACGTGGAGGAGGAGGAGGTCCCCGCCCCTTCGTCTGAGCCTCCCCCCACCTCGGCCTCGGAGGAGGAGGGAGCACGAGAGAGACGCCGTGCTGCGATCGCACGGCGTCTACTGGCAGCGGCGAGCGGTCCGCCTCGGGACTCGCCGTCTCAGTCTCAGGCCCCAGGCCTCGTGTCGCAAGGTGCCTCGCCCACTCTTCGGGGGGAAGAAGACGAGGCCCTTTTCGTTTCGAAGCTGCCGCATCGCGACGAGGGCGGCTTTAGTTCTGACTAATGCCTGGGGGAGAAGCAGCTGGCCACGGGGAATCCTCCAGCCAGCTGGAGATCTCTATGTGGCCTCCTTCCTTTCCTCTGTCTTCAGGTGTTAGTTCTCTTTTGCTGGCACTGGCCAGCCTGCCTGCCCTAATTGTCTGGGCGGGCACTCATCCTTGATGTTGATGTCAAAAAAAACCTCCTCCCGTCCTCCCTCATCCCTCTTCCTCCCCCTTTTCCTCCTCCTCCTCGTCCCTCTTCCTCCCCCTCTGGAGGCTGCCGCGGCCGCCCACCGTGCACCTTGCGAAGCCATGAACAGTTTTGACCCAAGGGCGTTCAAGGAGAGGGTTATGCAGCACGAGCGGGCTGAGCGCGAGAGGCTCGCCCAAGAACGTGCGCAGAGGGAGGGTGCGGCGGCCTTTCCCCCTGCTGCCGCGCAGGCGCTTGCCGCGGTGCCTGGTCCACGCGCCTCTCGGGCGGCTGTTGGAAGGCATCTGGCGCCTGCAGCGGCACCCATGCAGGCTGATGTTGCGCAAGTGGCCCCTGCGGCGGGGGCTCCTGGACCCACCCCGCCGATCCCGCCCACCATTGCCAACGCGCCGGGGATTGAGCTACGTGAGTGGTGTACTGGGAAGGGCCAGCGCTTCGAGCATTGGGCCCAGATCAAGACATCCAATCAGCAGGTGCAAGCCAATGGTGCCGAGTCTGTTCTGTCCGACGCACAGGATGAGGCCACGCGCCAGTTGGAGTTGGACGTCTTCGAGGAAGGGGTCTTGATCATTGTTTTCCCCAGGGGGGCTCGCCGCTACGGAGCGCTTCATTCAGAAGAGCGCCAAGGTCAAAGCTCAGAAGGGGGCCCGCGCTGTACGTGACGCGGCCCAGAACTCGTTCGAGCGCGCGGTGGCCCAGCTGCAGCCAGTCGACGGTCTCGCGGTGCAAAGGATGGTCAGCATTCAGGGCGGCAGAAATATCGACCACCGTGAGAAGGATGTGATTCCCCTTGTGTTGCAACATAACAAGCTGGAACCAAGTGGTTTTAGGTCTCTTGCAAGCCACTCGGCCGCACGGTGATTGTTTTCTGTGCTGAGCATCATCTCAGGCTCTGCGAGCTTTCCCGCGCCCGACGGGCTGGCTTTCCCGCGCCCGACGCATTGCTTTCCCAGCTATGATGGAGGCCTCATTTAGTTCTTGCGTTGCCGCCCCTCGTGTGCGCGTGTGCGCGTGGGGGGGGGGGGGGGGGGGGGGGGGGGGGGGGCGCGCGCGTGGAGGTGTGGGGTGCTGCGTCTCCAAGGGCTTCTGTTTTAGTCGTTTCTTGGCTCGGTCTGGTCTCACGGATTTGGGCGTGGGCCCCAATTGAATGTTGTCCGAACTTAGGGCTCAGACTTGCGTCTTTGCTGTAGGAGTCATTGCTGTGGTCTCTGACTTGGGCTTCTCGGGGGCCAGCGTCGGGCGCGACCAGTTGCGGGTGCCTGGGGGCCCTCGCCATTCCCTGGGTGCCCCCCAGGGGCTTCAGCATTCCTGCTTATGACATGGACCTCGCTGGATCTCCCCAGCTTGCCTCAGCTCGCGCTGTTGCGCCTGAAGGAGTTGATGTTACCTGCAGTCAAGGAATGGGGCTCTCTCGTTGATCATTGTCTGGTGTCTCGGTACATTGGAGAGCCTGTTGCCCTGCAGTCATATTTCCCAAGCCCTTTTCACGACCCACCTGCGCTTGGCCTTCGCTTTGAAGCGCCAGGCGCTGCACCAGGCGATGCGGCAGCGGCTTCGGCCTCCGAAGTACCCTCGCTGGTACGGCCCCGACCTCCTTTGGGAACGCTTGGATGCTATGGTGCAGGATCTAGGCCAATGGCGCGCCTCGGCATTTGCATGCTGCGATGGCTCCCCACGTGCGAGATTCTTCGAGTTCCTCATTTACGAGTGTGTATTTGATCTGATTTAGAGCGACCGAGGCCATGTTTGGGTCTCGTGCGGTTGCGTGCGATCAGTCCCCCAGTATGGCGCATTGCGGAGATTGCGTTGCCTCTTGCAAAACCACGATCGCTCGGGGGGGTCCTGAGGGCCGAAGTTCTCGCGAGGCTGAGCACTGACTGTATCGGGCCAAGAATTCTCCGCAGATGATTGCCGGCCTAGGCGCCCAGCTCATTTAACTTTTGCAGAAGACATCAGTTCACCTGCGAGCAGATGCCCCTCGCCCGCCAGCTCGCTGGCATGCCGTTTTTGGCCCGCTCAGAGGTGGAGAAAGAAGGGCATCCACCCGCGGATCTCGACTAACTATATTGCGCTTGACGAGGTTTCCGGCCCCACCTCTGCTGGACTTCCTGCGTCGCGGTCGGCGGCGCGTAGAAGGCCCAGGGGTGGCTTGATGCTTTGGTTGCTCCAGGCACTTCTCAACTGGGCTTTCCGTTTTCATTCCTCTTTTTTTAAACGTAAACAAACCACCTGGTTGATGCACCCATCGATCATGTTCCCCCTGAAGGAGCGCTGCAACGCCCTGGCGACAGGGCGAATCACTGTCAATGTGTTTGGGAACGAATTTGGAAGACCCTTGACTCTCGCGCTTCTGTCTCAGGTGCCCTGGGCGCTCTCCGCCCGAGACCCCCGGCCCGCGCGAAGGGATTGGAGCCTTTCGTTGTCTTGGACATCCAGCGAGGAGCAAGGTGTTTCTTTTTCCCCGACCACTGCCGTAGGGGTGGGCCACTTGGCTCCTCAACGGATTGTTGACCTCCCTTTCCAGGCTGCTGCGGGGTCCACTCACACCCTCAAAATGTGCGAGTTGTGGATAATGTGGCCTTCCCATGCTTTATAGAGAATGATAGCGCTCCTGCTTAAAAGCAATGAGTGTGCTAGTCCGATTTGCCAGTGTCCCAACCCTATCACGTGCGTTGCAAAGCACGTAGCCAGGAGCTGGATACATGAAGTGCTCAATGGTATATCTATGGGAAACGGCAGTGCAAGGCTCGATTGCCCTCTAGGCGGTCCTGTTGCGAGAGCTTGGTCACGAGGTCGCTCTTGCGCTCGGGCTCTGCTCCGCGGGCGCCCGCTGGGGCCTCGCGCGCTTCTCTGATGCTGTCGACCCTCGCGAGCTGATTGAGCTTGCCGCTGAGATTAGATTGGTTATCCTCTCCGCCTCCTCTACTCGGACACCGCCATTCCCTCGCCCCCTCGGACGGTTGGAGGCGGGGGGGCATGTATCTGACAGCGTGGGGAGCGGTGAGGGTATACTTGCTGGGTGTATGCAGGTTACGGCTTGGGTCGAGATAGATGTGCACGATATCTTTGAGAATGCTCATGCTCTTTTGTCCCTTGTTCGTTCCAAAGCATGCGTGGGCGACGTCGCCCACTCCCAGCGAGGCACATCTAGTGAGATCCTCGCGAAGCTGGTGCCAGCTGTCATGCATGTAACGTGCCAGCTTTCCAGTCTTGCTGCGCTTCTCTGCTAAGTCGGCTCTTGTTTGCAGTCGTGCTGGCCTGGGCCGTCAGCTTGCAGGTGTGTTTCAGTCTACATAGTCGCCCACCAAATTGCCCGAGGCAACCAGAGGTCTGGGGGCCATGACCACGGCAGGAAGTCACAGACGTTTTCTGACGATGATGCGACGGCGAGCGATGGTCGCAAACAAAAAGGCGAAGAAGGTGTCTTGCCCGAGGAAAATCGTCTGAAGTGCTTGGAAATTGCGCGGGCCAGGGGCCCTTGTTGTCGGGCCGTGGGTCGTGGCGTCACCGGGCCTATGAGCTCACCATGGGGCACATTCGGGCTACGAGGGCCCAAGCGGCCAGGTGCTCTGGATGGCGGGCCCCAGGGGCCTGCGCGACCCTGGTCCTCGGGTCACTTGTTCTGCGAGGGATGGCCCCCAGTTTAGGCTCGCTATGAGCAGCTCGCTGCTTTCCATGATGCATAGGTGGACTTCGATCACAAGCAAAGGATGGAGGTTGCTCAGTGTTGGCATCGGGGTCTTGGGATCCTGCGAGGTACTAAGCATCGTGGGCTTAAAGTTCGGGGTCCCTTGGCTGCTACTATACCGGTTCTCTTCGACCTTGGTGCGGGCCCCAAGAGCCCCGTCCCCTGGGGGTTCCCCGGCAGCGCGTTGCTGCGCCTCACGGATGGCGATTTCACGCGCGCGCTCTGGATGAC
Organism: Prorocentrum cordatum; assembly: GCA_963575745.1. Classification (NCBI taxonomy): domain Eukaryota; class Dinophyceae; order Prorocentrales; family Prorocentraceae; genus Prorocentrum; species Prorocentrum cordatum. The sequence goes on from CAUYUJ010014625.1 coordinate 367,089, forward strand.
CCTCCGAATATCTGTGCGATCGCGTCTTGGGGTATAGCCTCCAATCACATTGCATGTAATGGATTGGATGGGGGAGTTGGCATCGCCGTTCCCAGGAATGTTAAACAAACAAACAAAAAATCTTGAGAAGCAAGGGGCCACTGAGGCCGCTGGCGATTCTGCGTGACGTTATGACTGCAGGTTATCGGATTGAAGGTCGGCTTTTCAATCCGGACACGACCTCTGCCAGCCGAGGCATGTGCCTTAGATGCGGAATTGCTCCCGAGACGGCCGCCCATCGCTGCTGGCAGTGTCGATGCAATGGCGATCTTGTCGATTCGGCGATTGGCCAATCAAATTCTTTGCAGGCGTATGCCCTCCACCCAGATGCTCTCCCTACGTTCTGGCGCCGCGGCCTGCCACCTCTCCAAGATGCCATCGGGCATCTTCCCGACCCCCCCGCTTGGGTCTGGAATTGGGGGAGGTTGCGTGACGGTGCCAAGATCAAAGGAGGAGTGTGTGGGGTGGATGGCTCTGGCGGCAAGTCTATGAAACACTGGCGACTCAGACGCTGTGGATGGTCGGTCGTCCACCAAGGTACTACCCATAGGTTCGACGTTCGACAGAGTAGTGCGTGGCACATTCCCCACTAAGGTGCAGACTGGATGCGCTGAAGTAGATGCCCTCACCCAGCTGCTACTTAGAAGCTGGGGAGACGTGGCGGTCTATTGCAATCGTATGTCTGTGGTTCGTGGGTCACAGATGGCACTGAGGCAACATTGTAAGTCTTCGATGTTGGACACTTGGAGATCCTATCACGAGACCTCGGGGCCCGCAGCGGATCCGTGGAGGTTCGATGGACCAAAGGCCTCCCCTCTCCTGCCCCAGAAGTCAACATGCGTCTCGCCCGTGCCGCGCTTCATCTTAACAGTTGTGCTACTTTATTTGCGAACAATGCCGCTGAATTGGCCCAGGTGTCAGTTGAACATGTCCATGCCGCTGAGATGGCGGACGATCGGGCGTTTAAGGTTCTCAGCCGCCTCTTCGCTGTCCAGAGAGAGGCTTTGTTTACTGGCGCACGTGATCCTGCTAAGAGCGCGCCCAGCCGCCCGAAGTCCCAATTTCAAACCGCCGATGTCCGTTTGAGCGGGGTCTGTGAGATGGGGCATTTCTGCACAGCGTGGCCCTATGTGTTAGCGTGGCTCCCTTGCCATTTGAAGTGCAGTAAGCGAGGACCGCTTTGTTAATTCTGGCCAGGCCCTTGTAAGCCAAGGTCAGAGATTGCCCAGCGAATTCAAGCCCTCCCCCCGCGTGAGTTGCAGGACCCGAGGTTTTGTGAGGATCTCCCGCCTGATGATATGGGGGGCGTTGGAGGGCGGACTGGGGTGGGGGGTTGAATAATCCCTTGGCGGAACAGTGCCACGCGACGCACACCCTCGCTTCCAGCCGCGGGGTCTTGTATTGTCGGGTGGGCGGCAGGCGTGGTGTTGATTGTCTGCGAAAGGTTGCGGAGCGAGCGCGGCCCCCCCCACCAAAGCTTGGAAGGACGCGCTCAGCAGATTGGCGGGAGGGCTGCCCCCTACGAGCGGGGGTGCCTTCCCCGACCTGTGATTGTGCTGCACGTGCCCCGCCGTTGCAGCAGGTAGCCACGGCATGCGGGCAAACAGGTAAACAGTCTCCTCCTCCTCCTCCTCCTCCTCCTCCTCCTCTTCCTCCTCATCCGTTGTCCCTCTTTCTCTTCCTTCCTCCTCCTCCTCCTCCTCCTCCTCCTCCTCCTCCTCCTCCTCCGGCTTCCCTCCCTCTCTTCCCTCCTTCTCCTCCTCCTCCTCCCCTTCCTCCTCCCTCTTCCTCCCCTTTCTCCTCGATATTCCCTCTTCCTCCTCTTCCATCCTCCTCATCCTCTCTCCCCCTCCTCCCCCTCCTCCTCAGCCTCCCCCAATTGAAGATCAATCAACACAAGGCTTTCCCATACAAACAGTGTATTCCCCAATGTTATATGGTACGCATTCGTTTTTATGTTAAGAACTATCAGACCTCAGGGTCGCGCCGCCGCCGCCCGGCAACGCTCTGGACTCGCTCTCTCCCCGACGGCGCTGGCGCGAATCGTGACGTGACCAGGGGATTCGGGGTGGGAGGGCGGCGGCGGGGCTGGTCCAGGGCGCTCCCGCGAAGAATTATACACTGGGTGGGATTTGTAGTCAGAGGAGCAAGGGGCCATGATGATGCCACGTTCCAAGACTCCCAGGGCTTCCCATATCGCCAGACGCTCCACACGGGACGCAGAGACGAGGGCCGCCAGATACTTCCCGGAACTACTGGGGCGCACCCGGAGCCAATCGCATCGCGACTCGCTCTCGTTCTACACAGGCTTGGTTCTTCTCAAACGTTCTCTCGGAGTTTCTATATGTATATATCACAGTTTGAACTCGTCGCGTTGGAGACCATTGGTTGTTGCGCCTTTAGCTCCCAACAAGCAACTCGTCCTGCGTGGCCCTCCCCAGGGGTGCGGCGACGATCGCGCCTCGAGTGGAGCGGCCTGGGCTGGAGGGCTCTCCCTCCCCCGGGCGGCATCGCGTGGGCCGCGGGGTTCGGGCCCGAGGGTCGCCCTGCGGCCGCGCGCGCCCTCTGCGGCGCTCGGGGGGGCGACGGCGGCGCCGCGGCTTCTTGTCCCCAGCTCTCGCTCAGTTCATGAGGTTTCGGACCGGGGCTTCGAGGTTCGAGGTTGTCGTCCAGAACGGCCGCCGGAGACCCGAGTCGTGAGCCGGGAGGCGGCCGCACGTATTGGCTGACCCGGGTTTGCGAGGATTTGCGTTGCAGTTTTTTTTTCCTGCATTGCAGTTTTTGGTTTCCTGCTGACCCGGGTCTGGATTGACCCGGGTCAGAAGATCCCCGACCCCGCTCGCAAAGTGGCGCAGCAAGATGGTGGTCCAGGGCTCTGGGCGTGGTTTCTCGCGATGCTGCACTCTTGTCGCTACGTCGTGTCTCAGGGGATGGGCTCCGGGGCTCCGGTCTCAGGGCCTGGCATCGCTCGGACGCGTGCATTTTTTTCGGCGAGAACCATCGAGGACCATCCTGGACCATCGAGCACAAAAAACACGCACGAAACAGTAACATGCACGGGAGATGGACGTCCGAGCGACGGCAAGAGGGTGTCAGAAGCCCGAGGAGCTTTCTGCGGCCTCGGAGGAGGCTCGGGGAGCTTCTCCGGAGGCCAGCGGCCGCCTGAGCCCTCTGAGGAGGGCCGCCCCCCCCTCGGAGGGCACCAACTATACACCAACACCGATCCCGGCCCAGGATCACCCTGGGCCCATGATCGGTGTATATGCCTTCTTGCCCAAGGCAGGAGGGCGTATGCACCGATCCTGGGCCCAGGGTGATCCTGGGCCAGGATCGGTGCTGGTGTATAGTTGGTGCCTTCCTATCCCCCACGCGCGCGCCTTCCCGAGGACCCGCGAGAGGACGCAAGACCTTTCCGAGGGCCACGTTGCCACACTCATGAGGAGAACAGGACGTGACATAAACATAACAACTCGGAGGTCTGCGCGGATTTCTCGGATCCGCGCCGAAGCCCCCCAGCGGCGCCTCCGGCGCCGCCCCTGGCGCGCTCCGCGCGCCAGGGAGGGGGGTCCATCGCCGATTCGAGAAATCCGCGCGGACCTCCGAGTTTTTATGTTTATGTCACTTTTTTATGTCACTTTTGGTGCCTTCCTACCCCCCCTGCCGTCCCCTCCTGGGCGCGCAGCCGACGCCACCCCATCGCCTCCCCACCGGCGCAGGCCTGGAGGTTGACACGCGAACACCGGGGTCGGCGGTGCGGCTCCGCCGAGGGACGACGACCCCGACCTCTCCTCCTCCTCCTCCCCCTCCTCCTCCTCCTCCTCCTCCTCCTCCTCCTCCTCCTCCTCCTCCTCCTCCTCCTCCTCCTCCTCCTCCTCCTCCTCCTCCTCCTCCTCCTCCTCCTCCCCCTCCCCCGAGGTGGCCGAAATATTACCACCAGCCTCGGAGTCCAGGATCGCCTTCCCCGTGTGGAGGCAGCCCCCATTGTGCTTGCGCGGGTGCCAAATCCCAGGCCTCCGGCGCTGGGTCCAGGGCCCACGCCGATGCGATCGGTCTGGTTCGAGAACCAACTCTGGCTGGCTCGATCTGGTGTCGATTCCGATGCTCCGACGGCACGGTGCTTGCGCGGCGCTGTTGTGCGCCCTGTGCGCAGCCGCTTTGGTCCGACGTCAGTGGTCTCGAACCGACGCAGCCCGATCCGACGCTTATTCGGGCTCAATTCGATCTCCCGGTCCGGTGAGGGGCGATCAACGTGAACACACACACACACACACACACACGCACGCACGCACGCACGCACGCACGCACGCACGCACGCACGCACCCACACACACACACACACACGCACACGCACACGCACACGCACACACACGCACACGCACACGCACACGCACACGCACACGCACACACACACGCAAACGCACACGCGCACGCGCACGCACACGCACACGCACACGCACACATATCCATCGGCGGGAGCCTTGAGACGGGGGTCAATGCGAACGGGGTATCAGCACGGGTGCCGCATCTTGCAGGCTCATGCGAAGCCAGAGCTGCACTGACCTGGGCTTGCGTGCAGCACCCTGCGGGATCCTGCGGGATCTTGCAGGGTCCTGCCACGCCTGACGGACCCGGGTGTGCATTGACCCGGGCCAGTGGAAGCCCGAACCCTCAGGGGGGTCGGACGGAGGACGACCGAGGAGAGCCAGGGCAGGGAAGGACAGAGAGCAGAGGGGGCGACTGCAGGAGGGCGCAGTCGGGGTCGCCCGGAGCACCCTGCGAGGGCGCAGGGGCGACGAGGGATGGCCAGGGAGCGGGGAAGGCCTTGGGAGCCGAGGCTGTCAGCAAGCCGCAGCATCGCGCATGATCACGACCCGAGCCCTGGACCCCACCTTTCTCTGCACGCTCCCGGCCAGATCGAGCTGCACCTTTCCTCTTCGTGCTACTGCTCGTGCTACTGCTCGTGCTCCGAATCCGTGACGCTTGCGTTTGCCTTGATATGTGTGCCCAAGTTGTTTGTGTTGGGCCTGGCAGGCGGTGTGGAGAGTACTTGTGGTGCGTCGCGGTCGTCCCCTTCCTCGTCCTTCTCCTTCTTCTCCCAAAATAGTCCGCAGGAAAACAAAAATAAATAAAACAAAACAAAGAAACTCTCCCGGCCAGATCGAGCTGCGAGGGCCCCGGGGCCCGAGATGAGGCAGATCGCCCGGTGTGCCCCAATGGCGCCGGCAGGATATCCCAGGGAGGACCCGTCAGCATCAAGCATCCAACGTTTCGGTGGCAAAAATCATGGGAGCTCGGTGTACCCTCTCGTGTCCGTCTTTCGCGTCGACTGGCGTCGATTCGCGCCTGGGAGTCGACGGGGTAGCGCCGAGTTCACGCCGGCTAGCGGCTGGCTCCGATTGGCGCCGACTTAACCGTCGACCAGCGCCGATTTAGCGCCGACTGGCGTCGATTCGCGAGAGCCGACAAGATGGTATGGGAGGCTCCCACGAGATGCCACCGAACAGTGCTGACTGATCCCGCCCTCCTCCCCAGGGGCCGCCGATCGTCCGGCCGCGGGCCGCGGGTGAGGACGCGTCGCGCACCTGGTCGTCCATGCAGCTGCCGTCGGTGACGCTGCCTCCAGGAGGGCCCACTCGAAGCGCGGGCCTCCTCTTCCTCCTCCTCCTCCTCCTCCTCTTCCTCCTCCTCCTCCTCCTCTTCCCCCTCCTCCTTCCCCTCCTCCGCATCCTTCTCCTCCTGCTCCTTCCTCAAGCACAGGGGAGCGGCGCGCCGTAGTACCATCTTTGGGCTCTCGGATGTAGCACCATTCCTCTGCCTCCCGCCTTCTCGCGGCGCTTGAGGGACACCTTCGCGTTGAATATAGCTTATCAGTATTCAAGCAGGGTTGACGAAAGTACAGGTGCTTGATCGGGTCCTCTCGGTTTTCGACAGGTTCCTCGACCAGTTGCGCCTTGTCCTGAACTTCCTTGTCGAGGTCCGTCCCAGGGGAGGGTGGTGCCTTTTCAAATTGGCCTTTATTCCACCCTCCCCTGGGCGTACTACGTCAATTTTGTGGTGAGTTCTGTGCACGTTGTGGTCTGGGAGGTTTATTGCATCCTCGTGTCTTTCGGCACCCTTTTGCCACGGCAGGGGCGTTGTGCTTATGGCTCACATGGGGGGTGCAGTTTCCGCTTTCATTCTTCCAGCTTAATGTATCTCAACTTGTCATGCCTAGCACGTTTTGCTACTGTCGTGGGCAAGGCTGGCTGTGGAGGAGATAGTCCCTATTCTCTCGAGATGGGTGGGGTTGCCCGACAAAGTCCGTACCGGTTTCTGCTTGGTGTTATATCCACGCCACCGCGTCCGTTCTGGGCCATATTGATTCGAGTTCATCCCAGCTTAGCCTGTCGCTCTACGAATGTGCAGCCACTCGTGTCGGTCGAGGTGTGTGAGAGCTCTGGTGATGGGGATTTCGTTCCTCCTCTACATCTTCCGCCTGTACTTCGTCCTCTGAGTGGTGTCGGTTCTCATTAGTTTTGGTAATATCACCTCGTGATGGCGTCCACTTCACTCCACTCCTCCTGCTCCTTCTCCTCCTCCTCCTCACCCATCCAGCCTCCAGGGTAGGACAGGCCCCCAACGTACAGTCCATCCGCACAGTAAGCATGAGCGACTACCCAAGGCTACCCTTAGGAGGAGAAGAGGAGGAGAAGGAGGAGTAGAGGAGGAGGAGGAGGAGGAGGAGGAGGAGGTGGAGGAGGAGGAGGAGGAGGAGGAGTGGAGGAGGAGGACAAGGAGGATGAGGAGAAGGAGGAGGAGGAGAGGAGGAGGAGCAGGAGGAGGAGTTGCACCCTTCCTCGTCGGCATCCTTGGCCGCTTTCGCTGTCCGCGCCCCTTTCGCAAAGTGTCGATGTGGCCTTCCAAGGCCCTTGCATCCTTACCGTGCGTCCTTATCAGAGGGGTTGACTGTATTGAAAAAAAAACCAGCAACACGGATGACTTGTTTCGTAGTCTTTGGCCCATGAGAGCTCTCGCCGGGTCCAGGGACCGACACAAGATAATTCAGGATACAAAACGGCCCTGGGGAAAAGGTAAGGATTCCCAGGGGGCTAGGGTTAGCCAGAGAACGGCGAGATGAGACAGTGGTAGTTTGCCTTCGGCTGGGCGCGGCTCATAACAAAATTGTCAGTTTGGACCCCTGGAGGGGTCCACAGACCGATGTTGGCGTCACCGGCGACACTTGCGCAATGTTCTGGGTTGACTCTCCCCGGTCCTTGGGTGCCAGATCCACAGATCTGTGATCCAGATCAGCGTGTGCCTGAGAGAAGGATGACGAGGACAAGGAGGACCCCCGTATTGGAAAGGGCAGCGGAGGAGGAGGAGGAGGAGGAGGAGGACCAGTGTAAGCTCAAGTCGCATCACCTATCTTTCAATCTACTATCCCTCCATGCTACTTCTTCACAGGTCCCTAGAACAACGTGTGTTGGTTGTGGGAGATGCCATATTGGAAGAACACCGTCTGATAATCCTCAATCGTGTCCTGAGACTTCGACACATCGAATCCACGTCAGAGTCCCGACGATCATAAGTCTTGCAAAAACGCCCTTTTGGAGACTTCGACCATGCGAGTCTTTGTAACTGCTGCAATATTTCAAAACAAATTCGCGCGGCGCTAATGCGAGAGCCACATGTTTAACAAGAGCCGCCCTTCATCCTTGAACAGGCTGCAAACTGTTAAAGGACAGGTGTGCTCTGTGCTAAGGCGTGAACAACATTTTGAACACTTTGAACACCTCCCGCCCTCAATACGTGAATATGCTGCACTTGTTGAATGTGCGCGGCGTTACAGCGAGAACCACATGTTCGAAACCAACCGCCCTGTATCCGCGAAGCTCTTGCAGCTCTCCAGCTTCAAGGTCCTAAACTGTGAAAAAGTCTCTGGCGATACGCCCCGCCCGCCCTACTGACACGTCCAGAGGGGGGGCAGCAGGGTGGAGCCAGTGAACAGGACAATCTTGGAAGAGAAGGAGGAGGTGGAGAAGAGGCAGTAGGAAGGGGAGAGAGAGAGGAGGAGGAGGAGCAGCGGGCGGAGGAGGAAGAGTTCGCCAGTGGAGGAGCACTTCCCCTGCCCTTCCCCCCTCCCCCCTCCCCTGCGCGCTCCTCAACTTGGCCGCCGCTCCCCCCTCCCCTCCCCTCCGCGCTCCCCCTGCCCCCCCTCCTCCTCCTCCTCCCCCTCCTCCTCCTCCTCCCCCTCCTCTTTCTCCTCCTCCTCCCCCTCCTCCTTCTCTTCTTCGAAGGGGCCCAAGAGAGGCGCGGGAAGTGCGCCGCCCCTGCCCTCCCCCCCCCCTCTCCCCTTCGCGCTCCCCAACTTGGCCGCCGCTCCCGGAGGCGGCAAGCACAGGCCGCGAGCGCGGCGGCTGCCGTGGGAGGACGTCCCCCGCTGCGCCGGCGGCCTCTGCTGCTAGGGGCGGACCCGTCCCACCCACCTCCTCCTCCTCCTCCTCCTCCTCCTCCTCCTTCGCCTCCTCCTCCTCCTCCTCCTCCTCCCCTCCTCCTCCTCCTCCTCTCCTCCTCCGCCTCCTCCTCCTCCTCCTCCTCCTCCTCCTCCTCCTCTCCTCCTCCTCCTCCTCCTCCCCTCCTCCTCCCCCCTCCTCCTCCTCTCCTCCTCCTCCTCCTCCTCCTCCTCATCATCATCCTCCTCCTCCTCGAGGGGGAGGGGGAGGGGAGGGGGAGTAGGAGGAGGAGGAGGAGGAGGAGGAGGAGGAGGGGCCTTTCTTCTGGCAGCAAATCTTGGGCGCCTTGCGTACCCTTGCGATTCGGCCCTTCGAGTGCAGCAGCGTCGATCAGCGTCTGGCTATCGATGAGGTAACGTCAACCTAGCAGCAGCATCGACCAGTGTCGATGAGCGCCGATCGGGGTCGAAATGGCGTCGATTCGCGTCGGCTATCGTCGATCAGCGTCGATAGGCAGGAGCCACCGAAGCTGGCAGGGCAGGCTCCCATGAATTGCCACCGAACTCTCGTCGCGGAACAGTCGTACTCGCGGGGACTCGTATCCACATGCCCGTGGTATCACTTTGCTTCTCGGGGGGACTGGTCCTACCCAGACCAGCTCTCGTCGCGGAATCATCATATCGGCGGGAATTCGTACTTGCAGGCCCGTGGTATCCCTTTATTCCTCGTCATCTTGCTCTTCTCCTGCCTCCTCCCCCCTGCGCCTGGTCCTTTTACTCCTCCGTGGCTGGCGCTGCGAATGATGTAGCCCCCTTTCCCTCAGTGGGGGAGCTGGCCTTTCTCATCATCAGCGCAGTGGCTTCGGGCCCACGATAACATGTATCATTGATCCGTGGATCTGGCGCCTGGGCGCCAGTGCCCGCTGGTTAGGTGAAGGGGCGCGCCGATTTTTTGCGGAAGCTTGACCCGTCGTTGATCCACGCATCGTTATTCCATGCTTGTCGCTTCTTCAAACAAACGCACGACGAACGGTTTGACTAGTCTCGTCGCCGCCCTCCTCTTCGTCCTCCAGTTGATCGGACAGGTTCACGAGATGTTCGACCAGTTTTCTTCAAGGTTTTTGGGATCGGACGGTTCCCTTTAGCTGCGCCTCGTCACGGAACAATCGCGACGCGAGAAATTTTGCTATTTGGGGCCCTTGGGGGTCGACTTTGTGGGGAATCACGACTACAGATGTGTGGGTACGTCGTGAGCGGGTAGGCATGGGGGCGAGGGGGATGGGGACAGCGACGCACGGAGGACACAGGAGGAGGACAAGCCCGAGGAGAAGGCCGACGAGGAGGAGGCTGAGCGGGAGGAGCAGGAGGGTGGGAAAACGAAGCGGGAGGAAGGGAGAAGGTGGAGAGAGCGACGAGGGCGAGGGGCAGCCGAGAGAGGAGGACGAGGAGCAGCAGCAGGAGGCAGGGCTCCTCCTCCCCCTCCTCCTCCTCCTCCTCCTCCTCCTCCTCCTCCTCCTCCTCGAGCGGCAGGAGGCGGGGCTCCGGAGTGGGAAGAGTGGCGCACACGCCTGGGCCGGCCCGAGGACGGCGAGCTGGGCGGGCGGTTCGGCCACGAGGCTTTCCGGCACACACACGGCGGCGGGAGCCGGTGCGGCAATGCCAAGGCCGCCCCCCCTCTCGGTCTCCTCGTTCGTGGAGGGTTTCTCCGAAGGGCTTAGGCGACCCCTCCTCCTCCTCTTCCTCCTCCTCCTCCTCCTCCTTCTCCTCCTCCTCCAAACGGTTCCCAGGAGCGAAAGGTGGGCCGGCCTTGATGCCGTTTCTGTTGGTCCCGCTGGTACCTTGCCGCCCGTCATAATTAGTGACCGCCTCTCGTTTGTTAATGAAGGGCGAAGCTGGGACCCCAATTTAGAGTGTGGTCTTGCTGCTCACGCGTCGATCTGGCGCAAGATCTTCCGCGTTTGTGATCAGCATGCAGCGAGGCCCGAATTCCACTGGACTCCTGCGCACCTTTCGCTGCAGGGGTTAATTGAGCAGAATGCGAGTGCTGGTGAAATCTGGCGTTTTATGGGCAATGCTTGGGCTGATTTCTTTGCCAAGCTTGGGGCTCAGGACATTGCGGTTGCAGATGTGGCGGTAGCTTCGCTCCAGGCCGCCATAAGTGATTGCAAAATGTCCTGTCAGTTCCTGTCGAGGGTTGTCCAAATTATTTGTGCACGTCCTGACGTTTCCGGGGCGCCTGCCCCAGCCCCCGCCCATGCCCCTCGGCCCCGTGGGCCAGTGCTGGTGGTAGTGGCTCACGACACCGTGCCCTTGGCTCCGGGATCCTCGGCCGTTCAGTGCAGGAACTGTTTGGCCAGTGCGAGGACCCCGGCCAGTTGCAAGTCGCTTCTGAAGCCGGGCGAGGTGCGAGCCTGGGCCGATGCTGACCAAGCTGGCTGCCGCCACCGAGCGGCTGGGCTGGCGTCAGCATGTCGAGGGCGCTGCCGAGATGGAGGCGGAGGCTGGAGGGCACCTCTTCGAATGCGACGGGCATCGAGTCCACCGGGCAGGGCCCTACTTGTTTTGTGGGCTCTGTGGCGCCCGGGTGGCCCTTGGGTCCCCCAAGCTCGATGCCCTCGGGGCACGCTGCCCACTTAAACCCCCGAATGCGGCCCGTCGGCGAGCCAGGGACTGGCTCGCCGAGGGCAAACATCCAGCAACCGGCGTCGCCCTTTGCTGATTAATTTGTCTGGTCTCTCTTGAGTGTTGGTGATTTATCACACTCACTTGCCTAACTTTAGATAGTCGTCGTCGCGTTTCCGGATGCTTCGGCGTTCTATGCTGCGTCCTGCGTCTTCCTCCTCCTCCTCCCCCTCCTCCTCCTCCCTCCCTCCTCCTCCTCCTCTTCCTCCTCCTCCTCCTCCTCCTCCTCCCTCCCCTCCCCCTCCTCCTCCTCCCCTCCTCCTCCTCCTCCCCTCCTCCTCCTCCGCCTCATCCTCATCCTCATCCTCATCCTCATCCTCATCCTCGTCCTCCTCCTGCTCCTCCTCCTCCTCCTCTCCGCCTCCTCCTCCTCCTCCTCCTCCTCCTCCTCCTCCTCCTCCTCCTCCTCCTCCTCCTCCTCCTCCCCTCCTCCTCCTCCTCCTCCTCCTCCTCCTCCTCCCCCTCCTCGGCCACCCCTCCTCGGGTTGCCCACGGCCCCAGGGGAAACCGTCCACTCGTCTGGAGGGCACCAACCATACAGCTACACCGGTCCTGGCCAGGGCACCAACCATACGGTAGGTTCGCGTCGTGTCGACCGGCGGCGACCCCGCCGCCGACGTTCAAGGTTGAACGCCGGCGGCGGCCCAGAATCGGTCGATGTTGAACGATCGGACGTTGCGGCAGCGGCCGATCGTTCAAGGTTGAACGATCCCTGCAGTGTCAAAAACCAACGCTGGGGTCGGCACGACACGAACCTGCCGTGCTGGGGCTAGGATTGGCCTGGCCAGGATCGGTGTATATGCAGTCTGCCCAAGGCAGGAAGGCGTATAACTGCGCCGAGCCTGGGCCCACGGTGATCCTGGCGAGGGTCGGTATTGGTGCATAGTTGTCGCGGGTGGACAGAACCCCCAACAGTGACACGTCGATTAGTGAATTGTCCGTTTTCGGTTTTCGAGAGGGCGCCGCGGCCGTTATTTCCCAGGCTTGCGCACGCCGGGTTTGGGCCCGAGGTCGTTTTCACTAAACCACGTTTTACTAAAGGGGGTTCTGTCCATCCCCGAAGTTGGTGCCTTCCCACTCGTGGGGTGACACGGTCGGCTGCGAGCGAGGGGGGGAAGTCAGAAGGGGAAGGCCTTCTCAGAAGGCGGCGGGGCTTGTCCGAAGGCCTTCCGTCTTCTGGGAGGTTCTTCGTGGGGTCCGGGGAAGGCTCTTAGAACATTTCTCAGATGTCCGAGGGTTTCCCGAGCCTGCTGGGAAGTCCCTCCCCTTCGCCGACAAGAGAGGGGGGCACACATTCACATTAGTGCTTCGTTGGCCATTTTCCAGGAGCAGACGCCCTTAGATACGGCAGCCTGCACCGCTGTCTGCCCTTTGCTTCTTCCAGTTGGGCCTTGCAGCCCTCGTTTTTTAGCTCACAAGCGGGACTGGAGCGGAACTGCAATGCGTGTTGCTATTCCTCTTTTGTAGTATTTATATTTTCTTTTTTTGTTTCGGCGACTAGCCATCGATGTCCGCGATTCCTTGTCCCAATAGAAAGCAAAAGACATTCAGGGAGCGCAGCGCCTCTTTATGTCGGAACTCCGTGTGAATGTTCCAGGAGCAGGGTCGCAACGATATTCTGTTTAGTCAAATATCTTGAGCGCACCTCGTATCCGTCGGCGTCGGCGTCGTCGTGGTCGTGGTGCTTGTTGCTCTGCTCGGGACTTGGTTACCTCTTCGCAGTGATCACGAGCACCCCCTCAAGATTTGCACCTTTTTCCATAAATCAACCAACGTTTCCTGCTTCATTGCTTCCCTCCCGCATTGTCGAGGCGCACGCATGGCAGACGTCATCCGAACCAGTAAGAGTGTGAGAGCGGGCGCACGTTCGATGCCATTGCGGATGGGGGATGGGGGATGGGCACATGAAAAGGGGACACACAGGACGGTTGGAGGGATAGACAAAGCAAAGGATGAGGAAACGGAGGCGCATGAGGATGAGGTGGAGCATGGAAAGGTGCACAACGAAAGGAGGGAGGGAAGGGGAGGGGGAGGCAGGGGACGAGGAAAAGAAACACGAGGGAGGGGGGGGGGGAAGGGGAATATATGGAAGAGAGGGTGGGGGATGAGGAGCCCGGGAGGAGGAGGAGGAGGAGGAGTGGGAGGACGCGGAAGCAGAGGATTACAAATACATCATGTGCGGAGGCACCAGGTGCCCGCGCCCTGGGCCAGGACACCCTCCCTGCGTTCTGATCTCCTCCTCCTACTCCTCCTCCTCCTCCTCCTCCTCCTCCTCCTCCTCCTCCTCCTCCCGACTACATTGCAGTGCCTCACGGTCTATGTTCCCGCACTACTTCTTACAGAGTCTGGTGGCGAACCGCCAAGGCACCTCAACTCATCAATGACAACGTGCCGCGCGACCTTGTCCTACTGAATGCAGCCGCCAACGTCATCATTTCGAATGTGTTCACAGATTTAAAGAGGACCGCCTGGGACGACGACAAGATGGCCCTGGCCCTGCAGACGGGCAAGTACCGCAAGGAGTTCAATGACGCGCTGGAGTTCAACTTCGGCAAGCACCAGGACAAGCTGAAAATGTTGGTCGGGGACAACACAGTGGACGAACACGGGGAGCTCATCGTGAACATCATGAAGGAGGCAGCCAAGCCCTCCTTCGAGCGCCAGAAGTCCAAGCTCGACCAATACGACCAGCTCATGGAGGAACGTCTGCGGCTACTCCAGGCGCGCGCCAAGCTCAGAGAGGAGTACATCGGGACCGACCCCAACTACGAGATCGAGTACCAGATCGAGTTCCTCTCACGTGCCCCCAAGAAGCAGAAGCGCCAGTACGAAACACGACGACAACACCTAGAGGAGCGCATCTACGAGGCTTGACAACGACGAGAACACGCTGAAGTACATCAACTGTCTCGACTCATGGCCGGCACCAAATACGGCAAGCGCAACCGCAACCACAGCTGCGCGACCAGAGCACGCCCCAGCTTGCAGGAGTGGGCAGATCACATTGCAGCAGACGGCCAGCACGGAGGATTTAGAGCTCACCAGACCGACCTCGAGGAGGAGAAGCGCATCTTGAAAGAGACCACCCACGAGTTCACCACCGAACACAACCTACAAGCTCGCCAGGAATACGAGGACGCCAAGGACGGCATCAAGCGAGCACTCTACGGCGTCACCAAGCGGCTCAAGTACTTCAAGAAGCGCGCCTCCGTGCCAGATTGGTCACTGCCCGCCGAAATCTTCCAGATGACCTTCCTGCCCACCTACATCACCAAGCAGGAGCCGAAGACGACAGGCTTGGGCTACGATGACGAGCTCGCTGAGGCACCCCTCGCGCAGGAGAGCTTCGAGTCAGTCCTCAACCACGCGTGCCGCGTCGGCTTCGCCCCACTCAACGCCCACCACAGCCAGAGCTTCACCCTCGACAAGAAGAACGGCAAGCCTAAGGTCCTCGGTTTGCGCATACTCCACATGCTGCGCCTCTTCTGGCGCTGCTTCTACAGACAGCTTCAGTGCAAGTCCAAGCCGTGGTCACCTCCACCTCATGCTCACGGCTGCTGGCCTCATCGGCGTCGCGAAGTCCCCACGCGACGCCCACAACGAGGATGAGAAGCCTACCAGACCAAGTGCGACCCCAAGCTGAAGAAGTTGCTCACGGTGATGATCAAGCAAGTGCTGGCCAACACTCAGCAGATCGCCTGGGTCGGTTCCGCGGTCTACAGCACGTATCCGATGCCGACTCAGACCAAGGTGATCAAGGCGCTCCGAGCTTGCAGGAAGATCTACGCGGACAAGTGCAAGGAGGCGGGCAAGGGGCATTCGTTTATTTCGACCCTCTGCTCCGAGGACGTGGGCGCCAAGACCAAGAGTATTCTCATAGATCACTGGAAGTTTGTGGACCAGTTCAGTGCGGCGACAGACCTCAACAAAGTGAAGCACCTGAAGATCAGCAAGTGCTACGACAGCAACCAGGCGAAAATCACACTGTATATCGAGCAGGGGCCCTGGATCGACGCGGAGGCCGAGGGGGATCCTCAAGAGGAGCAGAAGCAGCAGAGCAACGCCAAGGACAGCACCCGCAGAGCGCTGATCCAAGTGGGAGCTACGGCGAAGACGGGCAAACCACCAGCGGGGGTCATGGAGGACGAGCTGGCTGCGTGGTGGGCCGGGCTTTGAGTACGAGTATAAGAATATGGATGGCCGGCGCGACTACGCCTCGTTCGGCAAGGTGATCGGCGTGCGTGGCGCTGTGATCACAATGAAGGTGCCGCTCTGAGCGACGACGGCGGGGGCCCATCCATGCGGCCGAATGCACTGCCTTGCCCCCCTATGCCGCTCTATCTATCTATCTACCTCCTCCTCCTCCCCCTTCTCCTCTCATCATCCTCCCCCTCCTCCTTCTCCTCCTCCTCCTCCTCCTCTCCCTCATCCGCCTCCCCCTCGTCCTCTCCTCCCCCTCCTCCTCCTCCTCCTCCCCCTCCTCCTCCTCCCCTTCCTCCCCCTCTTCTCCTCCCTCTCCTCCTCCTCCTCCTCCTCCTCCTCCTCCTCCTCCTCCTCTTCCTCCTCCTTCTCCTCCTCCTCCTCCTCTTCCTCCTCCTCCGCCCCCCCCCTCCTCCCCCTCGTCCTCGTCCTCCTCCTCCTCCTCCTCCTCCTCCTCCTCCTCCTTCTCTCCTCCCCCCCCCCCCCCTCCTCCTCCTCCTCCTCCTCCTCCTCCTCCTCCTCCTCCTCCTCCTGCCTGGGTCATGGGCCCCTGCCCGCAGGCCTCTCGTGCACGCATGCTCTGCGCCGCGTGCGTTTCTGCTGCTTGTGCTCTCTGCAGGCCAGCTGTGAGCCGTCACCAGATACGATCCGATCCCCCCCCTGATCTCGGGCCCCCCCCCCCGGCTGCTCGAAGCACGCTCGGGGGTGGGGGGGGGGGGGCGCGCAGCGGCGACCGGCGTGGGCCAGCAGAGCTCCAGGGCCTTCGGGCAGCTCGGACACTTCACGACGGCTCGAGACAGCCCGAAGAGCCCCCTGACGGGCACGCGAAGGGCCCGAAGGTGCCCTTCGTTGCCCCGCAGCGGGTGCACGTCACTGATCCTCATTTCTATGTGACGTGGTGTGATCTCCGCGCGTTTGCACTTCCGCTTCGCAGGGCGCCCACGACGGGCCCAGATGCCCACGAGCTCGCCCCTCGAACGCCCAAAAGAGCCCCTAGAGGGCCCCGGGAAGGGCCCCAGGTGGGCCCCAGACGGACCAAGCGGGCCCCAAGAGGGCCCCCTGAGGGGCTCGAGACGGGGGGCGCAAAACGGCCCAAGAGTCCCAAGACGGCCCTTGGTGGCCCCAACTTGCCCCAGTACGCCCCTACGGAAGGGGGCCACGGACACCCCAGAGGCTCCCAAAGCGGCCCCGAAACGGGAGCCCGCCAAGACGATCCCTTTACGGTCCCAGCGACCCCAAAAAACACATTTTATGCCTGCATCCAAGAGGCTCCAACACGGCCCAAACACGGCTGGAGATGGCCAGGGGGGCTCTTCAATAATGCCCTTGAGAAGCCAGAGTCAATGATCTTAAGGCTCTGCCGGTGCGACCTGGGGGGGTTGTCTTGCTTTCGTTGCACCGTTGTTTGGCCCCAGATGCGTGGCTAGGAGGGGAAGGGGGGCGGCCTTCGATGCACTGTCGTTCGGCCCTGGTGGCGCGCACTAGCGAGCCAGACTCTTGCTTGTTCAGCTCCTTCTTAGGTCTTCGGAAGGATCCAGAGAAGCGCAAGACGCCTTGAAGAAACCCCCCAGATTCCCATACGTCGCGGGGGATTTCAAATTGAGCTCCTGCAGGTTCCACTATCCATTCATCACGCTTCGCGTATTCCCACCAGTGTACCGCGCCCCGGACGTTGTGCCCGCTCCCTGGGCTTCTCCTTGGAGCCGCGAACCAAAAAGTATTCCCACCAGTGACGTTCTCCTGCCCCTCTTCACTCCGGCGCCGACACGATGTTTCGGCATTTGTCTCACCTACTTCACGGATGTCGTCTGGGTGTGCCTGTCGGTCCAGTTCGTCTTCGACGGCGTTTGCCTGACTCACACCGAGCGTTCGACCTGTGCGTGTTCATGGTCGCGCCGCCGCGCCATTTTGGCTGCGTTTACTTGCTGGTCGCCACCGGGATTTGCACGCCACAGGGATTGGGAGTATCGGTTTTGCCTCTTCTCCTGAGTGGCTGCCCGGTCGCTCGCTTCGCTTGCCTTTTTTCTCCTTGCTGCTTGGTCGCGGCCCGACTAGTGTTTGGACGGTTTCCGACACTCCTCGCGAGCCTGTTGACCAAACAAGTATTCCCACCAGCCCATTCAGAAACGCTTGAGAGCTGACGGGGAATTGGCGGGAGAGACACATAGAGTGATACGAAGCGGGCAAGGGGAGGAGGGGGAGGAGCGTGTTTAGCCATTTTGGAATAGTTTTGTAGCATCGGGAGCAGGAGGAGGACAATGAGGAAAAGAATTATTTGAGCCATCTTGGGGTCTAATTGGAGCACTTCTGGGGTCCTCTTGTCAGGGTGTCTTGGGGCACTGTTAGGACTCTGTTGGGGCCCTCTTGGGTGCCCCGTGGGGCCTCTCGGGGCCATCTTGTAGGGCGTCGATCAGAGGAGGGGGGGGGGGCCCATTAGCTTCCCTGTGGGGCCCTCAACATGGCCTCTTGTGGCGCTCTCTTGGGTCACTCGTTGGTCAATCTTGGGTGCTACTGGGGCCGCTCGGTTTGGGCCTCTTGCGCTCCTTTTCAGGGTTCTCTTGGGCATCTCGGGGACACCTTGAGGCGTCAGAGGCCCATCGGAAAGCACAAGGCCAGAGGGCAACAGTCATTGATTTCCCAAATCGGCGACCAGCGAGGGGGCGGGAACTGAGAAGGAGAATGCCATCTATCGGGTTGACCCAAATGGGGTCCAGCGACAAGGGGGTGGTGCAATACATACATATATATATATATATATATGGTGCAACCGATTTGTGGGATTGCAATGCATTTGGGGCGTGGGATACATCTCGGGGCGCAAATGTTTTGCTGTGTGTTCGCGTGCAATACACTACTTGCATTACAACTCAAAACAATTAATTCTCTGGCGCAGTACATGTGCAATCCAATTGCCCCACATCTATTGCACCACCCCCTTTCAGCTGAACCCCCTTTGGGGTCACCCAAATATCAGAAGGCGCCAGTACTTCTCAGAAACCCTCGCGCTTTCCGAGAAGTTTTCTGTGCCTCAGAGGCCGGAGGACTCGCGAGCCTTTGAGGAGGCTTGCTCCCCCTCACTTTCCCCGAACGCTCGCAGGCTACCAATGGTTTTCGGTAGATGTTGGCCTCTTGGGAGGGGGGGGCGAGGGGACTCCGAGAGCAGGTGGCACCGTCTTGTGGCCCTTGTCGAACCTTCTGGAGGTATGTCGGAAGTTGTCGTGAACCAGATTCGGGTATCTTGAGCCATTTGAGAGGCCATTTTGGAGCATCGGACGCCCTCTTGGACCCATCTTTGGCTATCTTGGGCGCCCTGACCCCTCGCGCCCCCCAAAAAGAAATCTCAGGGAGGTGAGGTGGAGTGCACCCCTCCCTGGAGGGAAGAGGGTTTTGGACGAAGCGAGAACGAGATTTGTTCGACCACCTGCGCCCACAGGGCTATTGGGATTTCCAAGGGGCCCCAGAATCGTTCCTGCATTCCCCATGGGCAACTTGCGATGCGAGATTCTTGGACAGGGCTTAAAAAAACAGGCGCGCGCAACGCGCGCGAGCGGTCTTACTGCAAACCATGGGGAAGTCGGAATGTCAGAAAGAAGGAGAACAGGACAGCAAAGGAACACTGTGGCCGGAAATGCCAGCGTGGGCTCGAGTGGAGCGGCGCGGATTGCGAGGAGGGGGCTCATGGAGAGGAATCACGCATCAGCAGCAGCAGCGGACCCAGATCTCCATCGTCGATTTTCTTCGCCCGACAATATGGGGCTGGCAGATTTTCCAACCAGGCCACCCGACCCGCCCATTCTGCATACCTTGGCGGCCAGACCCCCATGACTACCGATTGTTCCCCGAGACTCCCGCCTCGCGCTGACCCGCGCACTCTGCATGCCGCCGCCGCTAGATGTCCAGGTCCACAGAGTGTCCCCCAAGGCTCCCGCCTCGTGCCTTCGACTACCACGACTGAACCCGACATACTTGAACAACACCTAACAAGACATACCATGGCATAACATCGCATCGCATGACATTTCACAACACAACACAGCACCACATACCATGCCAGACATGCTTAGCAAACTATGACATTACAGAGAAGGGCATGCAGACGAGAGCATGCCATCGCACATCAAACCAGAGCACAACCAATCATACCATACCATGCCACACCATGCCATATTGTACCACAACATAGCATGACTTAGCATATCACATCATAACGCACCGTACTAGTTCGTGTGTTGGCAAATAAGCAGGCATGGCATATTACACATCCAAACCTCATGTCACATACTATCAGGGTGTAGCATACACCAGTATGTGTGATCACACAGTAAGCATGTCATGACATTCCAGTTCATCTTAGAACACCGTCTCGCAGAACACATAATGCCATCGCGTGACAAAGCATTACATCACATAGCGTGGCATCACGTATCACACCATCGCAGCACATAACATATCATACCACGCTGAAGTATACCATACTGGAACACACATGACATAGCATCGCACCATGTACAACGGCCCGACATAGCATACGTTAATATACCATGCCATGGCGACCACATCGTACCACGTCTTGCCATAAGAGATCAGGATAATCATAACAACACAGCACCTATCATTCCGCAACATGCTACACCATACAACAACATCAATCAACACAACGACACAGCCGAGCACAACAGGACACATCATCACAGCGCAGCACGACACGATCACACATAACACAGCCTAACATAGCATAATGCAGCACATCTCAGAACACACCATGACGTAGCATAGCACAACATAGTACAGGACACCGGCAACGGGCGACCTGGTCCGACCGCCGCTTTGGCCAAGACCACCGGGCCCCGCGCGCATGGTTCCAGTAGGCGCGGGCACCTTCGGGAACAAAGACCGGAGGTTCTGGTGGGGATTGCTCGAAACAAAATAGTGGCTCAACCATCCTGTGGTGCCGGGTCCCCGTTTTGAAGAGACAGTGCTTTTTCTACCTCCCGACCTGCCTTCCCCCCCTCCCATATTTGTCATCTCTGCCGCTGCTTTCCACATGTCAACCATGTCGGCACACCCTTCACACGCTTCGTGACCCCATATGGAGCTCCATTCAAATTCCCAGAGGCGACGTTCGCAGGTGGGCGCTTCGTGACCCTACAAGGAGCTGCACCTGAGGCTCCAGTGGCGACGCTCGAATGTCGGCGTCACGCCCAATTTATCATTCCACTCACGAGGATCGTGGCCCCATGGGCCCATAGGGAGCTGCACCAGAGGCCCTATGTGGCTGCGTTCGCTAGTCGGCACTTCACCCATGTAGGCACACCCCGTATCAGGATCGTGGCCCCATGGGGGAGCTCCACCGGAGGTCGTGGCGGTGTCCACATGCGGCCGCGCCACCCATCTCGGCACACCCCTCACGCGTCTCGTGGCCCATGGGGCAGGCTCTCGCGAAGGCCTCGGTGGCGGTGTCCACAGGCCGCCGCCCCATCCAGTTCGGCACACCCCTTACACGTGGTGTTACCCCATAGGGGGGCTCCACGGAAGGCCTCAGTTGCGGCGTCCGCATGCAGCAGCACCACCCATGTCGGTCCAACCCTCACACGTGACTTCACACGTGTCGTGGTGCTCCACCGAGGACCCCAGTGGCAGCGCCCGCATAGCGGCCCCGCCGCCCCGCCCCATTTCAGCACGCACGCTTCGTGGCCCCGCCCCCACCGACGGCGATATTCAAAACCACGGAATTCGCAATTGCATATGCCTGGGCCCTTCGATGGGAGAATCTTAACGACGTTGACCCCCAGAGGTCTCGATCCCTTCCCGGGGGCCCGTTTTTTCCCCGAGCCGTTTGTTGACGGCCTTGGGGCCCCTGGAGGCCAAAAATAGCGCAAAACCCGTGCCGTTTTTTGTTTCCACGAGAGGGTGTGGGCGTCCGATCCCAGAACGCCCGTGACGAGGCTTAGCGAATGACAACCTTCCAGGTTGCGCAAGAATCCCAAAGCATTTGTTCTAATATGTTCTGATCAATCGGATGCTTAAAATCGTCTCAACCCTGGCGTCGCGATTTTTTCGCAACGAGAGGGGTCAAGTTTTCGGGCCCCCAGTGACCGTTCCGGAGGATCTGGGCGCCCCACGGGACCGCTCTCGGCGATGCGGATGTGATGGAATGATTCTTGAGATTGGACCCCCCCCGGAAACTCCAGAAAACGCCCGAAGACCTCGAGCCACGAGACGCGAGTCTACGCCTCTACCGTGGCGTCCGAGGACAGCTCCGCACCGCCGGTGCATCGGAGATGCGCCTCGAGGGTGGATCCCGATATTCTTCGCGTCGGCATCGGACCGAGGCATCTCCCGCATCGCCCATGCGCGTGGGTGCAACGGCGATGCGGAGCAGCGACCCTCCGACCCCATCTGCTCGGACCCCCCTTGGGAGGCATTTTAGCGAGAGGAGGTGGAGGAGGAGGAGGAGGAGGAGG
>CAUYUJ010014626.1:0-25673 GCA_963575745.1 Prorocentrum cordatum
ACTACGACTACGACTAACGGGATCATCTGGCTTGCCCGCCCACCACTATGCTACTACTGCTGTACTTACTATTGGTAGTACTATGCGACTTCTACGATTACTACGTCTATTACTACGACGACTACTACTAACTACTACTTACTACTACTTACTACTACCTACTACGCTACTACGAATTACTTATACGACTACCGCTTCTTACATAATACTAGTACCATCCTACTACTGTTACTACTACTACTACTACTACTTACTACGCTACTACTCTACTACGACTACTACTACGACTACTACTAATTTACTAATGATACGCTTACTATCTACTAGTGAGTAGGAGTAGTTACTATACTTATACTATTAATACTGAATACTTTACTACTTACTCTACTTACTACTCTACTACTTCTATTTATAGTTACAGTACCACTCAATACGAATTACACATTCTGACGACGGTGACTAAGTAGTAGTAGTTTGTAGTTGTTGGTGTAGTAGTTGTAGTTAGTAGTTGTACGGACTACCTACCTATACTACCACTTCTACTACTACTACTACTACTACTACTACTACGACTACGGCTACGACTACGACTAAGACTACTACTACTACTACTACTACTACTACTACTACTACTACCACGACCACGACTACTACCACGACTACTACGACTACGACCACACATGCAAGCACTAGAACTATTGTCCCCATCCTCCACCTTGTTTTCTACAACTAATACTACGACGAGTACTACTACTACTACTACTACTACTACTACTACTACTACTACTACTACCACTAATACAACTACTACTACTACTACGACTACGACTACGCTACGCTACGACTACTACTACTACTACTACTACTACTTACGTACTACTACTACTACTACTACTACTACTACTTACTACTACTACTACTACTACTACTACTACTACTACTACTACTACTACGACTACTACTACTACTACTACTACTACTACTACTACTACTACTACTACTACTACTACTACTACTACTACTACTACTACTACTACTACTACTACTACTACTACTACTACTACTACTACTACTAGTACGACTACTACTACTACTACTACTACTACTACTACTACTACTACTACTACACTACTACTACTACTACTACTACTACTACTACTACTACTACTACTACTACTACTACTACTACTACTACTACTACTACTACTACTACTACTACTACTACTACTACTACTACTACTACTACTACTACTACTACTACTACTACTACTACTACTACTACTACTACTACTACTACTGCGACCACTACTACGATTACGACGATCAGTTTGACAACGATTACTAGTATGATGCTCATCGCCTGTTATTTAAATATCACAATTATTGTTACCGTTCGTTCTACACATAGTATTCCGACTACGATGACTGTTCTGGTCCACGTTGCGCTACTATTGCTATCCAGGGCTGCTGACCACCAATATGATTCCCACTGCTCCTAGTGTTCCCTGTCGTCGGACTGTTCCTGCTGATCCTACTCCTCTAACTCCTCGTCGCCCCCGCTCTCCTCACCATCTTCCGTCTCGTTGCCCTTCTTCTCCTGTCGACCTCCCCATCCAGCGCGCGCTCTCGACCCTTACTCTGGACAAACAAAAAAGTTGATTGCACGTGGCTGCAGCAGAACGCGACAGGCCAGCGACACTGAGGGAGCAGCCGTGGCGCACAAGCTCGGTGTCACGGAGACCTGGCATCCCGCAGCTCTTCCACAACTTCCCACCCCTTCGTATCGACCCCTTTAGCCCCCTCATTCTGCCAATCTGTAGAAACATCCAACTCTGGTTGTGTTTCTTTGCGCATGTGCTACATCGGGCTACACTGCGTCACAACAAACAGTGCTGCGACCACCGCGGTTTCGCAAGAGACTGCCGGACACCAGAGACAGCGAGCGGACATGGTGAGACCAGAACTGGGGCGAGAGCTGATCGATACAAACGCAATATGAAGCCGCATCGGCGCAACGGGGTGGAAGAAGGGATTGGGTCGGCCGCCCGCTACACCGAGTTCGTCTGAGGCTGACGCTTGGCACATGTGTTGCGCTGTGAGATCTCTCGACGACACGCAAGAGTGACCATTGGCAAGAATACCCTTTGGTGCGCGGCTTCAGGGGGCCGTACAATCGGGGCGTTGACCTAAGGAACCCTAAATAAGGAACGAGGCCCCTGCTCCCCATAAGTTGAACTTCGATCTCCCATGGAAAACCTCATGAATACCTAAGGCAAGCTGTAGAACGATC
Organism: Prorocentrum cordatum; assembly: GCA_963575745.1. Classification (NCBI taxonomy): domain Eukaryota; class Dinophyceae; order Prorocentrales; family Prorocentraceae; genus Prorocentrum; species Prorocentrum cordatum. The sequence goes on from CAUYUJ010014626.1 coordinate 2,291, forward strand.
AAGGAACACCGAGCCCCTCCCCAACGAGAAGGGTTCCTTCTTCAGCGCCCCGACTGTAGGTAGGCCAAGCCCAAGCGCGCAGGCCAGGGGCTGGGGGGGACCTTTCTTGTGAGCCCGCACCAAAAGGCACTCCGCCGAGAGGTCACCTTTTACGTCCAGCTGATCCAAGCAGGCAGCTATGGCTGGCCACAACCACCCAAGGGGTACTACCGAGCCTGTGCGTCAGATTCGTGGCCAGATCTGGGATAGACAACGCGGCATCTGCGACGGCGCGGCCACCTGGAGAGGGGCGGGAAGAGCAGGAGCCGCGCGCAGCATGCTCGTGGCCGGCGTGATGTTGCGGATGCTTGCCCTGGTGTGTCGCATCTACGAGAATCCTCGCCACGTTTGAAGGCAAACGTGGGATGCACGTGGGCGACGAAAAGAAACGGGCCTTCCGCGAGACGACGTAGCGACTTTACGCGGCGGCTTACGCGGGCCGCCGGCGCGGCACGCTACGTTGGAAACGAAGGCGCATAAGCGCGGCCTCACACGGGAAACTTGCGAATGTTGCCGCAGTCAACCCCGACTTCTCGCGTCGCCCTACTGGGCACAGCGGAAGGAACGCGGGGAGAGAGGGGGCCAGAACGTGAAGCCGCCCTGGACGTACGCGCGCGGGCGAGGGTGGGCCGCCCTCGGCCCCACGGCCTCGTGCTCTGGCGCTCCGCGATTCGCTTTGAGGGACGAGGGCCTCTGCGTCGCTATCCGACGGGCTGGCGCCCGGGCGGTGCTGCAGCGCGCTCCGGGCGCCGCTGCGGCCGCGCCCGGCGCCCCCGAGGCGGCCAGGGCCACAGGTCAGCCATAGCACATAGCTGGACCTCGGCTCCTGGTGCCCCGCGTTCGTGCTGGTCTCCTTACTCGAAGCTCGCGAAAATGCGCGCCGGCGTCGTTTCCTGTCTCGTGCTTCACACGCACGAGGGCTGCAAAGTCGCCGCCGTACCCTCGGGAGGCGAACCCCAGCCCTCGGTAGTTTTCGCCGCCCGCTCGTGAATGGCTGAGGGGGTTGGGGGGCTGCCGCAGGCACCTGTCTTTCCTCTGGCCGTCGTCCTTCTCCCTTCGGCTCGTCGTGTCGCCTCTCCTCCGCCCCGGCTGTTCTCCTTCCTCGGAACTCGCGAAACATTGTTCCGGAGACGCCATTGTTGCCTGGGCCTTTTGACGGTTTTTGGCGCTAGGCGCCAGTCGGGAACGTCCGACACAATGAAGTAGTATGTTTTCTTGCCGCGGAGCCGGGTAACCAGCCTCGAGCTGACCCGTATCCCTGAGATTGGAATGCCCAGAGGTGATGATAATCTTGCGGGTGCGCCCTGAGAAGCTGAAGGGAACCCCTAAGATCGGCAGACCAGAAACTGAAGCACACCACCCCCACCTGCGACCCAGCGATGTTGAAAATCTAAGCACTCTACACTAATCCCGTGCATTCTTGGCGTGCTAATACGGAGACCTAGGCATCCCCGAAACGAGTGCGCGGCCTGGTCGCAACAGCTCAACACTGCAGGTCGTATGTGGAAAGGTGTCGCTTGGTTCTTGGTCGAGAAGAAGCGACGCCAATCTTAAGGACCGGGATCTGCTTCAGGCTGGTGAAAAGGGGAAGCAATAACAGGACAGCCCCGAATCGAATCGATAAGTCGGATTGGCGTTGGAAATAGATCGGATCGGCGGAAATCGGCAGCCAAGCCGGGAGAAGTCGAATCGGCAGATATCAGCAAGCCATGCAGGAAGGCCTCCATTCAGAAACCGACATCCAAATAGGCATCCGAAGTCGAATGGAATCGGAACCGGAATCGATCAACATCGAATCGAATCCCTCGCGCATTCTGAGAGGTCTCCTGCGTCGTCGGGGAGAGCCGAGGAAACTTCTCGGAGGGCGGGAGGCCTTCCGAGCCTTCTGAGAAGGCTCTCCCGTCTCATCTTCCCCTGGGCGAGCCGCCGATGAACCTTCGGGGCCCCAAAACCGTGTGGTGACGGACCTTGTGCTGACCTCGGAATCCCCAACGCGCAGTCCGCCACCGCTGTTGGGACCTCGAAGGCCCCAGTCGCTCGAGACGTCCTCGGAAAAACGGTCCGCGTGCGGTGACCCAGAGCCCCCACTGACTCCCCACGCGGTGTGGTCACCGCATTATTTGGGGGGCCCCGACAAACCGCTCGCAGGACAGGCCGCAGCGCCTGGAGCAGAACAGGCTGGGCACACTCCTCAACCAACGCCCCCACCATAGGAGCCAGGGAGGGTCCTCCTGGTGGTGTGGTGCCACCCTCTCGCTCGAGACGTCTCCTATCCCCAGCTCGGGGCGGCAACGTGGAGCCCCTAGCTGGAGGTGGCGGCCCTGGTGGTGGTGGTGGTGGTGGTGGTGGTGGTGGTGGTGGTGGTGGTGGTGGTGGTGGTGGTGGTGGTGGTAGTGGTGGTGGTGTCGCCTCTCCTTCCTCTGACCGAGAGAGGGATGGGACAGAGGAGGGACCAGGCAACGATCGGAGTGGGCCCAGAGGAAACCGATCTGCCTTCGATCCAAGCGCCTGTGTTCTCACACTCGCGCCACCAGTGGATCACACAGAATCAGCCCGAGCGGATTCGATACAGATACATAAAAGCGTGTCTAACGTCCAGCGTAGGAACAAGTCGTGGACACGTGAGACGCCTCGAGCCGAACCCGACTCCGACAACGAGTTCGCCCCACTCGGCATCAGAAAAAAAACAGTGGCAAGCTTCTTGAAGCGCAAGGCTGAATAAGCCCTCTCGCCCGACCACGCGACGTCCAACAGCTCTCTGCCGATACGCCGAGAACGCTATGACCGACTGCGTCTGTGCTGGAAGCCCAACCATCCCCTTCCCTTCCGTCCCTTCCTTCCCAAATGTCCCTTCCCCACCTTCCCCTTAACCTTCCTGCTCGGTTCGCTTGATGGCCCAAAGGGCCGGAGACACCCCCCTGCAGGCCGAAACGGAATGGAAAGTTGCACCCCTGCGGCGGAAGACCCGAAGCAGATTTACACGGTCCAACGGTGGCCACGATGGGGGGTCACGATGGGGAGCCGCCCACAACCGAGGGCCATGATGAGCCACCGACTGCGGGGACCCCGGCTCCCCCACTCGGCGTTTGAAGCACCAGATTGAGACCTCACAGTCAGCTCCCGTCGTGCGAGAAGACCTCCCTCCCTCCCCCCGCCCGGCCGCACCTCCCGCCCCTTGTACAGCCCAGCACAGGGATCAGGGAGCACTGGGTAAGAAGCCAGACCCTCCGCCGACGCACTCCGGAGAGGGGAGTTGGCGATACCTTAGCTGCCCCGATACGCAACACGCAACGCGTAGCGTGTTACGGAGCTCAACACGTGGACTGAAGGCGTAGGCATGACGCGATACGTTAGTCCACATGTGGGCCAATACGCTGAGCCAACACGCAACACATTGACAAGGACGCTCGCAGCATGGCACGTGTTGCGCTTCAGAACGGGCGCACTGATGCTGCTCAGGGCGGGACCCCCCTCCTGCCCAGCGCCTCGCCGCCCCCCGCAGGGACCTTGGGCGAAGCCCGAGCCCCCCGCCCTCACGCGGGCGCACACGGGGTCGAACGGCGAGGGGCCTGGCACCGTCGGCACCCTCTGGGGCCGCAGAACTCCTGAGGAGCCGTGGTGCCTCTCGGGAGCCTGCGCTCCGAGGGTGCTCCGAGCTTCCCCGCGCGGGCGCCCGCAGGGGCGAACGAGACGAGGGGCTCTGCCTCGCCAGCGCCCTCTGAGGCAGGGGGGCCTGTTGCGAGGCGGGGCGCCTCTCTCGGGGCCAGGAACATGTCCACTGAACAATTAGAAATGAGAAGACAGGGGCGGACACCGAACGATCCGCTGCCCCTCAGAGGGGCCATCATCGCAACGGAAGTGCTCTGGAGTGGCCGCCTGGATTAACGTCACCACTTCAGGGGGAGGAGCGTCTCGATCGACCTATCGATATCACGATCAACCTCCCTTGTCTATCGATCTCACAATGTATCGAGCTCACAGTCGACTTCACTATCGACCTCTCTATCGATTTGTCGATCGATCTCACTATCGATCTCACTATCGCTCTCACGATCAATCTCACTATTGACCTCACGGGACACCACGGGGCAACACGGGGCACCGCGCCACGGGACACCACGGGATAACACTGGACACCACGGGACACCGGCGGGACGCCCTAGAGCCACCGCCGACCAACCAGGGGGCGTAGAGTCATTGAGCTCAGTTTCGATCTAGCCACGGCGGGTTCATTCCTATCGCCCGCCCACGCAGTTTCGCCTAGCCTGCACGCGCGACACGAAACCGAAACCGATGTCCCCGTAAGGGGGTCTCCGCTTCACTTCGAACTCACCCCCCAACCTCCGATGCGGTGTTGTGCTTGTCCACCACTTCGGAGCAAAGTGCGGCCCAAGCACACTGCACACTTCTGTTCCACCACATGTTGCCTGGAGGACTAGCCGAACATTCTTACACAATACGACGACCGTGGCGTCTCTGCGAAGCCACATGAGACAGGGCCCAGAGACCTCGGTGTACATGTCGCCGCGCCGTTTGCTCTGACCGCGCCCGAATGGACGACGCCGACACCACGGCAAATCCACGGCAAACCATGCGCCCCGCGTCCAACTGGACGAGGTCGGCACCGCGGCACACCCCACGGGAAGCCCAACGCGACCAAGGTGGCGCTTGCCCCGACGGCCCAAGCGGCCTCCACCAGACGGAAGGCCGCCCGTCGGAACCAAGGGCGCGGCGACGTGTGCGCGCGGCGTGCCCACCTCTCGGGAGGGCGTGCCTCCCGAAAGTGCGCCGAGGCTCCCTCCGGCAGGGCCGCCCGCCCTGCAGTGCCCGACCACGAGGCCGGCGTCGTCGTACTCGGCGCTGTACGCCTGGAGCCCACGCTCCCGCGGCCGCCCGCCCGCTCTCCTCCGCCTCCTCCGCCTCCTCCTTCCACTCATCCGCCTCCTCGCTATCATGACCATCGTCATGATCATCATCATCATCATCATCATCATCATCATCATCATCATCAGCAGCAGCAGCAGCAGCAGCAGCAGCAGCATCAGCAGCATCATCATCAACATCAGCCTCATCGTCATCAGCCAACATCCTCATCCTTACCATCACCAGTCATTACCAGTAACATCATCATCACCACCACCACCACCACCATCATCATCATCATCATCATCATCATCATCATCATCATCATCATCATCACCAGCATCATCAGCATCATCATCGTCGCCGCTACCATCATCATCAGAGGCATCAACGTCATCATCACCATCAGCATCACCGTCAGCAGCAGCAGCAGCCGCAGAATCTTTATCACCGCTATCATTATCAGCATCATCATCAGCAGCAGTCACATCACCATCATCATCATCAACATCATCAGCATCATCATCATCATCATCATCATCATCATCATCATCATCGTCATCATAATCATAATCATAATCATAATCAAAAGTATCATCAACATGATCCTCGTCATCGTTATCATGACCATCAGCATCATCATCATCAGCAGCAGCACCATAGTCATCATCGCCAACATCAACATCGTCATCATGAGCAGCAGCACCGTCATCACCACCACCATCATCACCACCAACAACAGCATCATTAGCATCATCATCAGCAGCATCATCAGCACCATCATCATAAAAAACAGCATCAGCACCAGCATCATCATCAACATAATCATCGTCATCATCACCATCATCATCATCAGCAGCATCAGCCGCATCATCAACATCAGCCTCATCATCATCAGCCAACATCCTCATCATTACCATCACCCGTCATTACCAGTAACGTCATCATCATCACCACCACCACCATCATCATCATCATCATCGTCATCATCATCAGCAGCAGCAGCACCATCATCGTCATCATCGTCGTCATCGTCGTCGTCCTTGTTTCTCATCATTCCTGCTGCGGCGTAATCTCTTCTCCTTCTCCTCCTCATCTTCATTATCATTCTCCTCCTCGTCCTTCCTATCCGCTTCCTCCAGACCATCAAATCAAAATCATCATCGACAGTATCACCCTCAGCTTCACTTCACCCGCCTCACTAATATTCCTTCTTCCTCCTGCTCATCGTCCTTTTCCTTCTCATCATCATCCTCCTCAACACCTTCATCATCGTCAACAACAATGCTCAGACAGTATCAATGGCATCTCCCTCCTTACCACCATGTGTCTACTTATCCACCGCCTCATTATCAGTCAGTCCACACATACATGAGCGCTCATCATCCCTCCTTGTTTCCTCCTCCTCAGTAATTCCTAATCCGCCATACTTCATTTCTCGAAAGATTCCGTCCGCATCCCTCTTTGTGTCATCCTCCTCCATCCGCCCTCCTCCCTCCTTATCCTCTTCCCTCCCACCCCCAGTCTGTTTCATCCTCTCCCATCCTTCTCATCCATCTTCCACCCGCACCCTCCCCATCCACCCTACTCCTAGCCGTTCTCAGGCCTCTCCCAGCAGCCCTGAGTTCTCTCCCAGAAGTCCCAGGCGATCCCGGGCCTCTCCTAGAAGCTTCAGGGGGTCTCATCATCCTCATCCTCATCCTCATCCTCGTCGTGGTTGTCGTCGTCATCATAATCAGCAGCATCATCATCATCAGCAGCAGCACCATCAGGATCATCATCATCAGCAGCATCATCATTATCATCATCAACATCATCATCACCACCATCATCAGCATAATCAGCATCATCAGCAGCATCATCAGCATCATCAGCATCATCAGCAACATCATCCTCGTCATCATCTGTATCCTCATCATCAGCAGCATCAGCATCACCATCAACATCGTCATCAGCATCATCATCACCGTCATCATCAGAACAATCATCATCAGCATCATCATCAGCATAGTCAACACCATCACCATCATCATCGGCATCAGCATCATCACCATCATCACCATCAGCATCTGCAGCATCATCAACAACAATGAAAGCATCAACAACCACCAAAACAAACAACCTCAACAGCACAATTCATCATCATCAGCAACAGTAGCAGCAGCAGCAGCATCATCAACATCATCATCAACACCATCAGCATCATCATCATCATCATCATCATCATCAGCATCATCATTATCATCATCATCACCATCAGCATCATCATCATCATCATCATCATCATCAGCATCATCATCATCATCATCATCATCATCACCATCAGCATCATCATCATCATCATCAGCAGCATCATCATCATCATCATCATCATCATCATCATCATCATCATCATCATCATCATCATCATCACCGTCATCATCGTTTTACTCAACATCATCAGGACCTCCCTACAGGCTCCGGGGCCTCCCAGAGGCCGCGAGGCTTCCCGCAAGAGAGCCCTGAGACCTCCTCCCTAGGGGCTGAGGGACTCTCCCGGAGGCCCTGAGGCATCTCCAGGAAACTCTGGGGCCTCCCACGAGGCCCCGAGGCCTCCCGAGGGCTAAAGGCCCACCTCGCAGAAGCTCGGACGCGGCTCTTCAGAGGCTCTGAGGACTCCTCCAAAAGGCCCTGAAGCGGGCTCCGAGGAAACCCGCGATGCCTCTTCTGGCCTCTCCCCAGCGCTGGGAGGCGTCTCCATGGGAGGCACATCACATGGGCCCCGAGGCTTCTCCAAGTGAGGCCTCTCCCCGAGGCTCTGTGGCCTCGCCGAAATTCTGTGAGGAGTGTCCCACAGGCCCCCGGACCTTTCTTGGGCGTCGCCCACTTGCTCCCAAGGCCCCGCAGCTCTGAGCCCCCTCCCGCAGGGTCGAAGGCCCCTCCCAGAAGCTCCGAGGCCTCTCACAGAGGCTCCAGCAAAAGGGCCCAGGGAGACACACAGAAGTAGAACTCAAGCCCAGGACCCCCCATGATTTTGTTCAATATGTTCAGGATGTTCGTCTGCCTCTCCAAGTGCCGTGTTTTCCTATAGTGTATCTGGCATCGATGTTTATGAGTGCCTGTGTCTTTCTATCCCTCCTGATGCAAGACCTCTCGCTGGTTGGGCTTCTCCCCGTCAGTCTCCCACCAGCCTCCCAGACCGAGGCCCCCGTAAAGGCCAAGGCGTGAAACAAAAAGGAGCAAGGCTGTTCTGACGCCCATGTGACACCTGAGCTGAAGATGTGCAGATGCATCTGAAGAGGTGTATGCAGGACCTCCCAGGGCAGGAGATCTGAGCAAGGGAATGCGAGACCTAGTGTAGATGGAGTCCCATATTTGAGAGGGAAAGGTATCATGATGGGCACCTGGGGCGAAAAGATGACTTGAGAGCAGATGGAAGCGATGAGCATTGGGAGGTGATTATCAAGAATCATCAACCAGAGGATGCGGGGTGAAGTGAATGAGCAGCAGCAGGAGGGCACCAGATGCCTGCCCTGGCCAAAAAGGCCCCAAGAGGGGCCCAGAAAGGCCCCCAAGAGGAATCCAAGAGCGCCCCAAGAAGCGACGACTCTGGGTCCGGCGGAGGGACTCTCATTGAAGTCATCCTCGTCTTTGGCCGATGACATCTAGGATTACCCAACAGGTCCCAAACTGCAGCCATGAGCCCTGTCCGGGTCCCGAAAACGGCCCAGAGGCTCCAGGAGGCCTCCAAAGAGGAGGCGGCAGCTCGCCTGTGATATCCTGTCCTGATTGGCTGGTGGGGACACGCGAAGCGTCGACAGCTGCTCCCATCAGAACCGCTTCCCTTCACAAGTGCTCCCCGCTTAACTGGACACAGCTTGGCACTTCGACAGCGACCTCACACAAGTCGGCGGCGCCCAAGGCGAACAGGCAGAGGGGGCGGGCCCTCTCAGAAGGCCCTCTGAGAAGCTTGTTGGGCCCTCTCCGAAGCCACAGAGGCCTTCGTAGAGGGCCGGGGGACTTCTGAGAAGCCCCGCCGCCTTCTGAGAAGGCCTGGCACCTCTCGACGCCTAGTGGCTCCTGGGTCATAACTCGGCTCTCCAGACGCCTCTCGGCGAGAGACACCCGCAGGAACGCCTCACGAGGCTCGAAATCCGACGAGAGCCAACGAAAACGCCCAAGAGCTTCCCCGCCTCGGCGCGCCGCCGACCAGTCGCCACCGCCGCAGCCAGCCCCCCCCTTCACCGATGCCGGGGGCATCCGAGAGGGGGCGCCCAAGAGGGGGGTTCTCGCAGATCATGGCCCGAGGCAGGCGCGCGGACGAGTAGGGGTCAGTTGACGTGCAGTGCGGCTGCCGACAGAAGAAACGCGAAGTAAGGAACAGAGCCCCTCTTTCTGCTCCGGCGGAGCCTGGGTGCACGAGGAGGGCTAGAGGAACAACCACGGAAGGACCTTCGGAACAGCGAGCCCCCTGCGAACCCTGAGCGGCCATTCTTCCAGCACCTCGGCTGCATTGAGAGGAGAAGAGGGGCCATGAGATCCGCGGGAGGTATCATGGCCCTGGCCATGAGATCCCCCCCCAGTCATCATCCCCTCTTGGAAAGCGTTCTATCTTTTTCGCGATGGCGGCCGCTACCGACCCCGGCCCGCCAACCCCAGGTAACGACAAGATTCGTGCTGACGTCCGAGCTGTCTTTGGACGCTCCTGGGCATTCCCAAACGACGCTGGCGCGAAACATGACGTTATCTCCCCCCCACCCCTCAGTCGTCGTCGTCGCCGTCGTCACCGTCGTCGAGATCGCCGCCGGAATCGTCGGCGGCGTCGGCGTCGTCGTCGTCGAAATCGCATCGATTGGCCGAACCCTTGTTCATGGGCAAGAGCGAGCCTTACGAGGGAGGAGGAGGGGTAGGAGGAGGAGGAGGAGGAGGAGGAGGAGGAGGAGGAAGAAGGTGGAGGAGGGAGGAGGAGGAAGGAGGAGGAGGAGGAGGAGGAGGAGGAGGAGGAGGAGGAGGAGGGAGGAGCAGGGAGGAAGAGGAGGCTCGCGAAGGCTCGCTGTCGCGATCGCCCAGGAGCAAGGGAGCGCTCCATCGGCCGGCCCCGGCAGCGCCGCCGTCCCTCTCTTGCTGCCGCCGTGGCCGGGGCCGCTCCCCGCGCCCGCGCGGCCAGCTGGCGGGGGGGGGGGGGGCGCGGCCTCCGACCACGACCCTCGCCCGAGCAGGCCCTGGTAGCCCGCGCCCTGGCCGCGAGGAGGGCTGGGGCAGCGGGGGGGGGGGGAAGTGCAGCGACACCAGAAAAACGAGAGACGAGGCTTATGTTGCATCCTCGGGTGACCTTGTCTGTCCCGTCGCGGCCCTATCCGCGTCGCATCCGTGTCGAATCCATGTCGGACTCGTCGGATCCGTGCCGAATCCGTGTCGGATCCGCGCCGAATCCGCGCCAGATCCGCGTCGAGTCCGCATCGGGCCCGCGTCGGGCACGAGAAATGGCACCAATTCTGGGGACGGGCGAGGCCCCCCTGAAGGTGCAACGCAACGAGGCGGGCGGCCAAGAGCACGAGACGAAGCAAGGCGAGTGCCGGCCATCCGTCTCGCGCAGGAGGGAAGGGAGGGCGGGCCTGCGTCGGGCCAGCTGCCTGTGCCGCGCGGCGGCGGCAGCGGCAATCTGACCTCCGATGAGGCCTCCACGGCGTCTGTGCATGTGATACATACAAAAACAATTGAAGGGGCCCTGGGGCATACAAATAAATAGACACAAATAATCGGATTCCCCATAGATTCCCATATTTTCTAGGTTTTTGTTTCCCCCCCCACACTTCCCATTTCCCCAATAATTTCTGAGGAATCGACGATGAATTGTGTCCGTGTGTTTTTTTGTCCCCTCCTGAGCAATGCAGGGGCAACGGGGGGGGGGCAGCGCAGGGCCCGGCCCCCCTCGCGTCGTGGGAGAAATCGCAGCGAATAGTTCTATGCTGCGAGGCACCCCGCGGTTGCGGGCAAGAGTGAGGGGGCGGGCGCGGGGTGGGTCGCGGGGTGGGTCGCGGGGTGGGTCGCGGGGTGGGTCGCTGGGTGAGTCGCGGGGGGGGGCAGGAGCGCAGGACCCAGACTTCGCAGGCAACTCACGAGGGCCTCCCATGCCACCTTGCTGGCGCTTGCGAATCGACGCAATCCGACGCTAATCGACGCTGGTCGACGCGAACCGACGCCAATCGACGCTGACCGAAGCTAAATCGACGCTGAATCGACGCTAATCGACGCTAAGCCGATGCTAAATCGACGTTTCCTCATCGACTACCAGACGCTAGCGCACGCGAATGCACTCTAAAAAGGACATTGCGAGGACATGCAAGGCTTCTCGATCCAAACCCCCTCGCATCGTGAAAAAACACGACGGACAATCTCATATAATTTTTGAACTTTTGGGGGGCCCTCGCTGGGCCCCAGGACTGCCAAAGAACGACTGAGGATGAAAAGCTGGTCCATGGAAAGGGTCGTCCCCTCTTGGAGTCGACGCTGCGAAAAAAAACTCATCAAAGCGGGGGCCTTGGGGCAGGACAGCGGCCAGAGAGGAGAGCGGAGGGGGGGGGAGTGGAGGAAGAAAAAACTACATGAACATAAATGTTCGACGGTTCGCGCGGGTTTCTTGGGTCTGCGCTGGACCCCCTTCCCTGGCGCGCGGAGCGCGCCAGGGGCGGCGCCGGAAGCGCCGCCGAGGGGGTCCAGCGCGGATCCAAGAAATCCGCGCGAAGCGCCAAAGCTTACACGTCGTTTTTTGTTTTATCGTGCTCATTTCTAATTGTGCTCGTTGCTGATTGTTCCTGGCCCCCTAGTGGCCAGGAAGAGGCCCAGGATAGAACGATTAGAAATGAAAGGATCTTGACCCCCTCAAAAAATCAAAGAACCTTCGGAGAATTTGCAATGAACAATGTATGCTTATGCGTTGTTTTCTTCTTCGAGGGGTGGAGGCGGAAGGATGACGGAGAGGGCCGCGCAGGACGGAGGCAGTTCAGCCTTCGGTGGCAGCCCGCGTTTTTGGGCCAGCAAAGTATAGGCATAGGCGAGGGCAGCAAGCGTGCAACACTTTTTTGGGGGGGGAGGCGAGCGCAGCGGGGGCGCCGGGCCGATCTCCCGCAAGCAGCCATGTCTCCGTCCCGCAGTTTGGTGCTCGCGCTGTCAATGCTCTGCTCTCCTAGGGCTGTGCAGCGTCGTCCGCACCTTGCTTCTGCATGTTCGAGCTCCGTAGCTGCCTGCACGCCCTCCTGTGCTCAGCTGCTTTCTTGCTCTTATGGACACTGCGCAGCCCTGACGAAAGCTTGAGAGGTCCCTTCCAATGTGTGCAGCCATGTCTCCCTCCCGCATTGCACCATCGGCCCCTCCGCGGGGCGCCCCAGCCCCCCAACGCGCGGTGGAGGCGCTGCGCGGCCGCGCCCCGTCGGTCCCGCCAGGCGTGATCTATGAAAGCAGGGGATGCAGTCGACTTAGGTCGGGCATGAACCCCTACAGGCGGATTTTTGATTGTAAATACAAAATACTCCAAAAGTGCGCAAACATAGCCCAAAATGATAAAACAGATCGTCCCCTGACTATCTTCGGACTATGTTTCGAGATTCCTCCTGTAGAGGGACACGCCCCACTTAACAGTCGACCCGTCCTGTACCGTGTCAGACGGCAGCGATGGGGCGCTACGCAGCGGGGTCCGACGAGAGGGCTCCGGCGAGAGCGGGGCCAGCTGGAACACAGGAAGTTCGAGTCTCGCAGGGGCAGCTCATGGAAAGCAGGATGAGAAACCGAACGCGCACAGCGGTTGGTGAAGAATGTCAAGCCAGAAAAGAGCAAGCTACTTGTCATAGAACCTGCAGATGGTGATGGCCAGAAAAAAGATTCGGAGCAGCGCGGTGAGCTCCTCCAGAATAGGTGTCTGAAGCATGGCTCGCCCTATACCACAAGAACGCCACATCAGCACGCAGCCGTCAGCAAATCGTCTGGAATATTGATGGGCACCTCCGCACACTTGCGAGCGCAACAATGCTCAGGAACAGTGTATCCCATACACACGTAGTCCGGAAGATACACTTGACATACCCGGCACACTACCTCAAGGTCCTGCCGCAAGACATCCACAACTCTCCGAGTCAGCCCCACGCTGCCGCTGGTGTTTGCTCTCTTTCGGCTGTGAAAAGTTTGATCCGACGACCGCCCCAAGAAAAATCCATTGCGTATCGAAGTCCTTGACCTTGGCAATGACGTCCCATTCGATCGGTTATCCAGAGTCATCGGTCGCGGAAAAGAGGTAGCTCTGCGTGGGCAACGGGCAAGGCCCGTAGTCGTGTGGAAATCTCGCGAAATTCCTTGAGAACCCCCGCGCAGCATTCACATTCCTATTCATGCTGGCGCTGTTCTACACGCCATGCTCGTGTACACCCGCGGCGAATCGTTCGAACGCGAACTGCATGAGCTCGTCCATTGACGCCTCGGCGCTGACTGGATCTAGCGCGGTAGCTCTGGAATCCAAACCCTGGAGATTCGCGGAAGTCATTTTACGGCAGCCGCCGTCGTGAAAGGCTGTGCTCCTACTCCAGCCCGTCAGCCAAGGCCCAGCTGCCTCATGAGGGCCGCAGTGGCGCGAGAACGGGGGCTTGCCCATCAGATGTGAAATCGTAGTCGATGCAACCTTCCAGATTGCAGGGTGCATGGTAATCACTATGCCCACTGCGGCGGCGTCGATCTTCACAGCGTGCACAGGGGTTCGAATAAAGTAGGGCATGCAACACCCGTCGAACAAGTGCAGCGCTGGATTTAGCGGCTCAGACACATCCTCGTAGGTCATGGCTCGCTGGAAGCGTGTTGCGTTTTGACCTCGAGGCCACGTCACCATGGCGCGATTGACTTCTCTGCCCGGCAACCACAGGCTCGACTGCTCTTCCCGCACGGTGGCGTCGCCATGAACGCTGATGCCGACCCGTGCGCCGAAGCGGCCGTCGGCATCGCCGCTGGACTTTGGCAGGTAAAAACGCGGACGTGCATCTGATCACCGCCTCCAGAGCACACCAACCGGCCCGTCCTCCAGCTGCCTGACGGCACGCTTCTAAAGGGAAATTAGGACACACAAATAAATACACACAAATAAAAATAGTCCCCATATTTTCTCATATTTTCTGGGTTTTTGTCTTCCCCCCCAATTCCCATATTTTCCCATATTTTCCTGGGAATCGAGGATTAATTGTGTCTGTGTGTTTTTTTCCCTCCTGAGCTTCAGCGCGCGCGTGCCGTTGCCACTGGACCCGGGCCCGCCGCGGCGCGGGCAGAGCGCGGCGCCCCTGGGCCCCGGGCGCCCCGCGACGCGGCGGCAGGCGTGCAGCGCCCTGGGCCACCAGGAGCAACTCGCGCAGGCCGCGAGCGCGCCGCGGAGCGTTGGATTGCAAAAAAACCCAGGATTGCAAAAAAAACCAGGATTGCAAAAAAAGGATTGCAAAAACCCTGGATTGCAAAAAAGGGTTTTTTTGCAATCCAGGGTTTTTTTGCAATCCAGGGTTTTTTTGCAATCCAAATCTCCCGCCACAGCTCCCCGGACCGGCCTCCTCCACGTCTGCCGTCCCGCGCCGTCCCGCGCCGGCGCGCGCGGAGCCCCCGCCATGGCCGGCGCGGTGGCCCGCGGCGAGAGAGCTGCCGCAGGGCCACCACGATCACTCGAGACGGCGTTATGCTGCGTCGATGGGGCCACACTCGAGGCGGCAGGATGAGCCCAAGCGGACTGGGCCGGGGACGCCTTGAGCCACAGTGGCTACGGAAGCACGCGTGCAAAGCGTTGGAGGGCGATTGGGCAGAGGGAGCCTCGGCACTCGCGCCTGCCGGAGGAAGGGATGCAAGGGAGCAGCAGGAGAAGGAAGAACACGACGACAACGACAACGACAACGACAACGACGACGACGACGACGACGACGACGACGACGACGACGACGACGACGACGAAGACGACCATGGCGACGACAATGGCGACGAGGAGGAGCAGCAGCAAGAAGGGGGGAAATGGAAAGTAGCAACGGAAAAGCGGGGAATGGCAGGCCGGAGCGGGGGAAGGGCAAGGGCAGGGGCAGCTGCTGGGGCAGGGACGGGAGAGGTCGAGGGATGGATGGGGAGAGGGAGCGGGGGAGCCAGGACGCTGGAAACAAACACGTGGCAGGATTCACACGCGCGCGGGAACATATGTTCGTCGTCTGCGGCACTCAGAACTGTCAAGGCGGGGAAGGCGAGGGTGTCGGTTGCCTCCATGGCCCCAAATCTACCGAAATCGGCGCGCGCCCTCGAAACTCCGCCCACAGCATCACCAACACGATGGAAATCCACGAGAACATTCGCCAGCGCCCACGTGCGGAGCACAGGGAGGCCACTTGCAGGATGCGCACGCGAAGAGCTGGAGCGCCTGGCGATGTGAAAGCCGAGCGCTGGGAAGACGTGCTGCCACACATGTGTCCAACCCTTGGTACGGACCAGCACGGCTTGCAGGTCGCGTGCAGATCACCTGCAGCCAGCTTCCCGGCAGATCAACCACAGCACCAGAATCCCGACCAGACACCGAGTAGGGTGAGCGGCGCCGCAGCGCCGACGTTCCCTGAGATACACGGCAAAAAAAGATCCCCATCCTTCCGCGGATCGTCATCCACGGCAAGCTCAAACTGAGCGTTCATACCAAGCACAGCCAGCAACGCACAGAATCCTCTTGGGGAGCTGAAGGTTTGGATTCTTTGCGATACGCCGCGTGCCCCCTCCAACAGGCCAAAATGATTGGTTCTTTTGTGGTCTTCAAAAATCGTCGCATGTTCTGCTTTTCTGGCTTCCGTCATTTGATGATTACGGCCCCACAGGCCTCCTAGATAGCCCCCCAGACGGCCCCAGAAGCTCCCAAAAGTGCCTCAAGACGGGCCGAGAGGTCCCAAGACGCCAAGAGGCCACAAGACAGCCCAGGAGGCTCCCAATACTGCCCCGAAGAACTCCAAAACGACTCTAAAGCGCCAAAAGAGGGCCCCCCGACGTCCCAGAGGGGCCCCCTGGGCAGCATCCGAAGGCCAACAGGCCCTTGACAGCCCCAAAGCCCCACAGAGGCCCCCAAGAGGCCCCAAGAACCCCTACGATGCCCCAGGAAGCCCGCAAGAGGCCTCCAGTTCTTCCTCCTCCTCCTCCTCCTCCTCCTCCTCCTCATCATCATCATCATCATCATCATCATCATCATCCTCATCATCATCATCATCATCAGCAGCATCAGCAGCATCATCATCAGCAGCATCAGCATCATCAGCATCATCATCAGTATCATCATCAGCATCATCATTATCATCATTACTAGCATCATCATCATCAGAAGCAGCATCATCAGCATCATCAGCAGCAGCATCATCATCATCCTCTGGATCCTTCTCCACTCGTTCGTCCTTCCTCTCCTCACACCTCCTCGGCCTTCCACAAGTGTTCCCCCAAGGGTTTCCACCACGGCTGGGGGACCACGTATCCCACTAGATTGGCAAGACTTCTGCCCAACGTTTGGCCACACAGGCGTTTCCAAAAAGGCAGGGGGTGGCGGTGGTTCGCCGCAGGCGTCTTCGGTATGTGTATATAAATGTAATGATGTTCTGACCGTTGTCGTACTAAGCTAGGGTTGCGAGTGGGCCCTCCTGGGAGTCTCTTCAAACCGTAATGAAGCCTTCTTGGGGGTTGTCGGGCCGTCGTGGGGCCTTTTTGAGCCTATCTGGGCAGCCTTGGGGGTCCCGTGTGGCTAGTATGGGGCGGTCTGGGGGGGGGGGGGGGGGGGGGGGGGGGGCAATGTTGGGCTGCCCTGAGGCCCTCTAGGACACCCTCTTGCAGCATCGTGAGGTCTTCTTTGGCCACCTTGGACACCGGTTAGGGCACGTTTCGGGCGCCTTCTGAAATGTGTTAAGTCGGCCTGGGTCACGGTCCCATGTCTAGTTGATCTGGTTTACAAACACAGATATGCACATGTGCACCTAGGACACTTAACGGCAAACTGGTTAGAGAATGCATGTCCTTTCGCCTCCGTCCTCTCTCCTCCTCCCCTCCTCTTCCTCCTCCTCCTCCTCCTCCTCCTCCTCCTCATCCCTCCTCCTTCCTCCTCCTCCGCCTCCTCCTCATCATCAGCAGCATCAGCATCAGCATCAGCATCATCATCTTCCTCCTCCTCCTCCTCCTCCTCCTCCTCCTCCTCCTCCTCCTCCTCCTCCCCCCCTCCTCCTCCTCTTCATCCTCCTCCTCCTCCTTCTCCTCCTCCTCCTCCTTACCCTCCTCCTCGTAGCAGGAGGCCTCCGGCCATGTCGCGGTGGCCGTCACGCCAAGCAAAGGGAGGTTGAGGAGGAGGAGGAGGAGGAGGAGGAGGAAGGAGGGAGGAGAAGGAGGCGGAGCAGGAGGAAGAGGAGTAGAAGGAGGAGAAGGACACCAAGACGCCCCGAGGGGGTTCTCGAGAGAACTCCAGGACCCCCAGAAAAAAAGGACGGCACTGATCCCTAGATGACCCGGCGGGTGCACGCAAGGTGTATACGCGTGCGTCGTCCGTGTATGGCTAATGCTCTCACTGGGCCATTCACATCATGCTTGTCTGGAGGTGTTGCAGCGGCCTGCCTGGTAGCTGAAGTCCACGACGCAAGACGACGAGGTGGAATAATTGTCGTACATGTTAGCGTACGCCTGGCTGAATGCGCTTGGGCACGACCGTTGCATGGGTGCTCCATCCAGCTTCTCCCACAACCCTGCCAAGCCCACTGCAAAGGAAGGGAAAACACAACGAGGTCTAGGGGCACACCAGAGGTTCACCCTGCAAATTTGATACACGATGCACGAACCCTAATAGATAAGGTGCGGATCCACATCAGTTATCCAATTCGGAGCGAGACCCATGGAAGCATAAAGCATGACAATGTTTATATGTTCTGTACAAAGTTACAATGTACTTTCATATGCGCGTCTCAGAAGAACACGCCTGGTCGCACCTATCCTACACACGCTCAATGTTTCATTCCCATCGGGACACTCATGACCAACGCTTCAAACCGAATAAAGCTGTGGTGGAGATTGACGATCGTCCCCCCATCCGTCAACAAAAAAGATCGACGACAATAATATAGATGACCTACGAACCTGAGATGCGCAGTATCCCGTCTTCCTGGGACAGCATGCTAAAGCCAAAGAGACAGAACTACGACATTCACTCAGCATGAACGTGAAGATCTCTTCTTGGCCCTGTTGCACTCGCCGGATGATGGCCCAAAACGGCCCCCGTCCTGTTAAGTACCCTCTTCCTGCCTGGACAGATCAAAAAAGAGGTGGGACCTGTCGCAACAAATAACATCGGTACGGCCGCTTTGTAAGACAAGTCTCATTCTGGACACACTCTGCCCTGTCGTCGTACACACCAGCAACCTGCCCTCCCACTGCGATGAAGACACAAATGGTGTATTTTTTTCGCTCACGGCTTACCTTCAGCGCATGGCCTGGTAAAAACAGTAGAAGGCTCCGGCGGCCAATCTGACACAGGAGTCCTCGAGGACTAAACTCACCGACGCTGGGGAAACCTGTAGTCCAGGGGTACATGTAGTCCGGGGGGGGATACCTGTAGTCCGGGGGAGGGGTACCAGTAGTCTGGGGCAGGGTACCTATCGTCCGGGGGAAGGGTACCTGTAGTCCAGGGGGGGGTACCTGCAGTCCGGGGTGGAACGGGTGCTCACGCGTCAACGCACACGTGGTTCCACGCGCGCGGGATTGCGCGCGCGTAGACGTAGTGAGGAGGGGTACCTGTAGTCTAGTCTGGAGGGGGGTACCGTAGTCTGGGGGGGGGGACCTGTAGTCTGAGAAAGGGGTACATGTAGTCCAAGCAGAGGGTACCTGTAGTCCGGGAGGTACCTGTAGTCTGTGGACCCAGAATTATCGAAGGACACACTATCGTTGCAGAGACGAGGCTGGAATGGCACAGAATACTAACTCACTGGATGATCTCATCGGCACATACGCTGTGCTCGAGCTTTACCTACTTCACCTGGTCTTCGTCCAAACCATGATGCGCACGCGTTGGCGGTAGACATTCAGCATTCAGCCTCCCAGGGAGAAGGAATCACTCGGGGGCGATGGGTAGGAGTGGAGGCCCACGCGCATAAACGCAACAGCGACGAAGCGACTAAGATCACCCACCACTGCCCGCAAACAATGTGCATGCACAGGCAGGAAATCCCATGATCAAATCGATAGATCGGATCGGCGATTGAAATGAATCGGATCGGCGGAAATCGGCAGCCACGTCGGGAAGAGTCGAATCGGCGGAAATCGGCGGCAGGCTAGTAAGGCCTCCAATTGTGAAATCGGCATGCAAATCGGAATCCAGAGTCGAATCGGACCGGAAGCGGAAGCCATCGAAATCGAATCGGAGGAGTCGATCTGAGCACTGCAGAGGCGGGTGATGATCATGGAAGCTCGCATGGGTGGCACAGCATCTGGAACACGCTCCCCCCGATAAAACCCACGACGAGGCCGCGGGTCCGAGACAGCCTGCGCTGGGTCCGACAGCTGGATGGCGACACCCCCTCCTACTGCTACATACTCCGCATCATGCTCCTGCGAACGCCCTCATATAAGCCGAGATGAAGCCAGGGTAAAACCTGCATTACCACAGTCTGCAAGAATACTCCCTTAGTTAGGCTGGTCCCGTTGTTACTGCTTCGAGCTAGACGTGGCTCTACGAGCAACAGAAGGAATTCACAGAACAGTGCCACGGTATCGAAGGAAGGAGCTGTTCTGTTTCAGGAGGCGGAAGTGGAGCTAGGGAGACGAGGTGAAGCAGGCCGCAGGATGTTCTCATGTGGTATGTTCTTTTAGAGTGCACTTGCACTCGTGTCTGCTCCCCGTCTGAGCGCCAGAGCTGGACAAATCTACAGCTCAATGATGAGTCGCCGCATCAGCCAGCCACGAGCCTCCCTGGAGGGATCCCAGGTCGGTCGAACGCGGCATTACAGCAGTCTGGGTGCCGATCACTGTTCGACCCTTGTTTCCCCACAGCCAAGATAAGCACGGGCTGCGCGACGCATCCCGCCCGCCCCCACCGAAGCAAGGCGGGGCACCCAGCACTGAGACACAATGCGGCCCAAGCAAGAAACCAACAGGGCGACTGGAGGGATCCCAGGGAGGAGGGAGGTGAGCGACCTCTGTGGGCCAGCTGCGGAAGCAGCGAGTGCCACCGGGGGGAGAGAGGCATAAATAAGGGAAGCAAGGGATACAGGATGAGTGCGCGAGAATTTCCATGAGACACTTGTAGCACACAGGTGAAGGAGCATAAGGGCTCTCATGAGGCCTTGTCGCCTCGAGGAACCGCATGCCAGATTGCTGGCATGTGTTCGTGGCTTCTAGGCAAACGAACGTGCAGTGGCTGTGACTCTAGCTGGCGCCCTGGGTGTAGCTTTGGAGGGAAACAGCGGTGATGGTAATTGTATTGCCCGTGCGGGGCAGAGGCGCCTGCAGATCGGCATAGAGAAGTTGGTCACCGTTAGCCAGTCTGAGAGTATTCGAAAGTTCTGGAGGCCCTACGCCAATGCAGACGTGTGAGGGTGCCGCCTGCCAAAATACAGTCAGGGCTGGGCAAAGGCGCATGACATCTACTGGATCCCGTGAGCCACTGCTGGAGAGCACACTTGGAGCTCCGTTAGTGTATTCCACTGCGACTGCTCATGGAGAGAGATGGCCTGCGCAAGCGTGTCTCCCCAGAGGCGTGGAAGGCGGCCAGCACAGGCGGGGCGAACAGCGAACAGGCTGCTACAGACAGTGAGGCTGTGCCAGTGGGGA
Source organism: Prorocentrum cordatum (assembly GCA_963575745.1). NCBI lineage: Eukaryota > Dinophyceae > Prorocentrales > Prorocentraceae > Prorocentrum > Prorocentrum cordatum. The sequence goes on from CAUYUJ010014626.1 coordinate 22,997, forward strand.
CTCATCAGGTGCGTACCTAAAGAGCTCGCACGGCACTGAGGTTTATGCAAAGTACTGTGCAATGCATGTACCAGGCGCTGGCAAGCGTCGAGAGGGCAGGCGCTGGCAACACCACAGCTGATGACCAGGGCGAGCGGCTGGTGAACAAGCAATCCCTGACAGAGCAGAGTGAGCTGCTGCGGCCACAGGCGTGAGAGCGCCTAGACCAGGAGTGCCAGGCAAAGTGTCCTGAGCAAAGGGCCTGAAGGCCGGCTCGTCCAGAGGCTCCTGACTGCAGGCAGAGCTGGCGCCGGGCAGAGCACCCGGAGCGGCATCCAGCACTGGGCCGACCGGGCAAGGCAATGCATCTGCGCGCGGGAAGAAGCTCTCGACGCCAGCTCTGTTCACACGGGCGAAATCGGGGCGCGCGAGGGCTCGGGGCCTCTCCGGGGCCCCAGATCTGGTCGAGATCGGCGCGCTCTCACAGAACACCGACCACGGCTGACTGGTCCAAAGTTCGAGCGGTGCCCCCTGTGGAGCCTGGTGCAGGTGGCCTTCGATGTCCGCCTGGTCATTCGTGTCCTCTGGCAGCTGCCCTTGCGGATGTGCGGCAGCGTCCAGCAGCGGCAGTTCCCCTCGCCGAAGCCATCACGGTACCGCCGTTGGCGGCTGCATGCGCAGCAGGCGAAAGCAGCTACACCTCGGCCGTGAACTTCCCCAACCCGGCTCAGGCAGTGCAGAAACATCTGCGCTGCTACTTGCAGAGACCTCCCAGACCCAGCTGAGCCAACTGTACAGTCGAGGCGTTGACCTAAGGAACCCCAAATCAGGAATGAGGCCCCTTTTTCCATGAGTTGAACTTTCACTTCCCACAAAAAAAACTGAGGACAATCCAAGACAAGCTGTAAAATAATAAGGGAACACCGAGCCCCTCCCCAACGAGAAGGGTTCCTGTCGGGCCGGGCGAAAGGGGGAGTTAGCAAAGGGGGGGGGAGGGAGGGAGAATCAGCTCACGTAGATGATTTTCCCGGCGCTTCCCGGCGCCGCAGGCGCCCATGTATCGAGGAATGGGGCGAAACCAGCTGCATGCAGCAGACTTCGTACCCCCCCCTTTCCCTATCCCCCCCCTTCCGCTCGGCCCGATCCTTCTTCAGCGCCCCGACGGTCTGGCCGCCTCGAGAGCCGCGCACGGCCCCCACACAGACCCAGCTCCGCCGCCCGCAGGCTTCTGCAGGGACCCCCCGCGAGCTGGCCAAGGCCTGCCTGCGCGGAACCCCGCTGCTCGGGGGCGTCCTCGAGGGGGGTGTCCAGGAGGGGGGGTCGCAATTCACTTACGCTCCCCGAGATCCTTCAGCTCAGCGATCTGGCCCCTGAGCGTCTCCATGGCGACTGGGGAGGCGAGGATTACTGAACTGATGGATTTCGGTGTGCCCGGACACCGAAATCCATCAGTTCAGTAATCCTCGGAACTGAAGGATCTCGGGTTGCGCATCACTTCCCGAGGCATGCGTGCGGTCCAGGGGGGGTGGGCCAGGGGACGCACTCAACTAGGAAGAGGCGCCTTGAGATCGGGGGAGACATCATGACCCTAGCCATGACATCCACCCCCCCAATCATCATCCCTCCCTTGGAGAAACCCGAAGGCACCGATGCCGCTACTCCCTGGACTTCTCCCATGGCGACGAGGACCTCCCAAGAGGCCCAAAGAGGCGAAAACGAGGCGAAGGTAGCGGTATCGGTACCTTTGCCTCATCTGACCCCTAGTCATCACCCTCCGCTTGGCCGCCCCCGAGACGCAGACCCCGAACGTCATGAATTTGTCATGGCGTCGACCCCGAGAGGTCTCGACCCCTTCCACGAGACCAGTTTTTCATCCGTCGTCCTTTTGCGGTCCCAGGGCCCGGAGCGAAGAGAGAGGAGGGAGGGGGGGAGGAGCGAGCGAGAGAGGGAGGGAGGCATGGAGGGATGGAGGAGGGTTTCTAAGGTCTTCTAAGGTCTGCGATGTGTTCAGCTGTTTTCTGTAGTTCACGGTGTTTCAGGTGGGTCAGGAAGTTCTGAAGATAACTCCTGAGAGGAGGGATGGAGGATGGAGGATGGAGGTACGAAAGGTGTTTCCCCATCCGCTGTGCTCCCGTGGACGGGCAGCCCACCACTAGCACTGGAGGTAAGATGTCCACATCCTCCCCGACGAAGTCGCCCTGGTGGGAATAACAGAGACGATATCTCCCGCCCATCTTGAAGTCCAGGTTGTTGAACTGTGGGCAGCGGAGGGTGGATCGTCCTCCTCCTCCTCCTCATCATCATCATCCTCCTCCAACTCCTCCCACTCCTGCCACGTCCAGCCTGACTCCTCCGCGCCATTCCGGCGTGTGTGTGTGTATGTGTGTGTGTGTGTGTGTGTGTGGGTGTGTGTGGGTGTGTGTGTGTGGGTGTGTGTGTGATTGTGTGTATGTGTATGTGACTGTGAATGTGAATGTGAATGTGTGTGTGAATGTGTGTGTGTGTGAATGTGTGTGTGTTGTGTGTGTTGTGTGTGTGTTGTGTGTGTTGTGTGTGTGTGGTGTGTGGTGTGTGTGCGTGTGTGTGTGTGTGTGTGTGTGTGTGCGTGTGCGTGTGCGTGTGCGTGCGCGTGTGCGCGTGCGTGCGCGTGCGCGTGCGCGTGCGCGTGCGCGTGCGCGTGCGCGTGCGTGTGCGTGTG
>CAUYUJ010014626.1:25773-53273 GCA_963575745.1 Prorocentrum cordatum
GTGTGTGTGTGTGTGTGTGTGTCAAACGCTACCGCGTCCTCCTCCTCCTCCTCCTCCTATTCCTCCTCCTCCTTCTCCTCCACCTCCTCCTCCTCCTCCTTCTGCTCCTCCACCTCCTCATCCCTACATGTCTGATGGGCGCGTGTACGCGCCCCTCTTCTCCAATCAGTATGCACGATGCTTGTAGGATGTAACATGGAGGAGCAAAAACCTACATGAACGTAAATGTTTGGAGGTCCGCGCGGATCTCTTGGATCAGCGCCAGACCCGCCTCCCTGTCGCGCGGAGCACGCCATCGGGCAGCGCCAGAGGCGCCGCCAGTGGGGGCCCAGGCGCCGACCCAAGAAACCCGCGCGGACGTCCGAATGTTCAGCTGTGTTCATGCCGCGTCTTCTCCTGGGGCTGGGGCAGCACGCTGGTCAGGGAACCACATGTGTTATTACTTTGTCTTGATGGGAGCCGCAAAAAAACAGCCTCTGATGGCCGCTCCTGGCCGCCCTCCCGGGCCAGCGCGCTCAGGCCCACGACGCTGCGGTGCAAAAAGGAGGAGGAGCGCCCGTGGTTCCCTGAGTCTGGGGCGCCTCACCGCGCGGGCGCTGGGCGGCGCTGGATTCCCTTCGGGGATCGCCCCTTAAAATGGGGATGATACAGAAAAGATTGGCATGGCCCCTGCGCAAGGATGACACGGACAAATCGAGAAGTGGATACAACAGAAAGGAGGAGGAGGACAAGGAAAAGAAGGAGGAGGAGGAACGAGGAGCAGGAACGCAACAGCGCAACCCTGGCCAAAACAGAAGGAACGAGCGCCAGGATGCACCACAGCTCAATGTAAGCATCGGGCCACATCGGATCGTCGGGAAAGCGAGATCGAATCGGATCGAAGTGGCCGGAGGCGATATCGAATCGGATCGAGCGGTTCGACATGGGGCCTGGAGCGTGAGAAGTGGCCAAACCAAGGCGTTTGGAGCGAGAGGGATGTGGACTAGTCAATGACGTGCTGGTTGTCTTGCGTGCCAGAGTGCAGGGTGCTCCGTGCAGTGTGAGCTACCTCGGCCAGAAGGGCTGCGAGCACCTCCACCCACCCGAGGAGACCAAGAAGACGACGAAACAGAACAAACCGAAGATCGAGCAGATCGAGAAGATGCTGACCAGCCAGCTCAAGCAGCTCCTGCAGTAGTAATGCGAGCCCAAGAAGCAGCAAGAGCAGTATCAACAGAAGCTCGACGAAGAATTCCGCCAGCAGATGCATGTTCAGCTGGCGGCCATCCAGGTAATCCTCACATAAGAGTGAAACTGCCGCCCCAACGACGTCACGAAGGAGCAGAAACTCCTCATAAAAGGACATGCGCACTGAGCTCGAGGACGAGTTCAAGGTTCCGCTGGATAAGTTCAGATTGTAGCAGGTACTCTCGCAGGCGATCGAAGAAGGCAAGTCATACGTGAGCAGATGATGCTCCAGAGCAAGATCAGGCCCCAGTAACAGCCTGCAGGGAGCAATCGGTGGGCCTAGCTTGGCGTAGTGCTCCTAATCTGCATTCATCCCCTGCGCCCCCGCACCTTTCGATATCCGTCTCCCTCCCCCTCTCGCTCGTGCTGCAAATTCTGCCTTCTCTGACACAAGGTACAGATGGATGTACGCGAAGGGCGGGGTGGCATGGCAGAATTGGGTGGGCGAAGCGGGAAGGAGTGCCCTCAGACGAGCGCCACCGTGAATGCCAAAAAATCCGAGATCCTGTAGAACCTTCTAACCTCTGCTCTTCTTCCTTTCCCACTCTCGACCTTCCCTCTTGTCATACCTGCTTTCCGAGCTCCCAGGCCCATGGACGCTGTACTTCTCCCTGCAGACACACGGGTCCAAGCGAAGCCTCGGATAATACCCTCAACTTCTTTGAGCAGGCTCCAACCTTCCAGAGAGTTAGCTGTCATCTCATGGGGGCCTAAGCACTGCTCTTCTCTCTCAGCAGGCCGTTCAACTACAGCCGGAAAAACCATCATCGGCGGTGGACAAACCTCCCTTTAGTAAACCTCCCCTTTGTGAAAACGGCCTGGGACCGACCTGGACCCGCAAAAACGACGACCGCGACGCCCTCTCGCGAACCGAAAACGGTCAATTCCTTGATCGACGTGTCAGGGTAGGAGGTCTGTCCACCTCCGACATCAGGAAAACTATCGTGTAAGAAATCCGGGCCAGCCTCCCGGCAGCTTCTTGAGACCAGCCCGCGCCAAATGCTCGTGTTGACGCCGGAAGGGCGAACGCGCTCCGAAAACTGGGCCAGCTCCCCAGCACATTGGTTAAGAAACGATTAAAGGGGCCCAGGGACACACAAATAAACACACACACACACACATGACAGGATTCTCCATATGTTCCTATATTTTCTGGGTTCTCGTCTTCCCCCCCACTTCCCATATTTTCCCATATTTTCCTGGGAGTCGACGATTAATTGTGTCTGTGTGTGCTTTTTCCCCTCCTGAACAATGGCCCAGCTTTTCGGGCGCAGGTTTCTCAATCAGATGCTTGACCGTAGCTCGTGTGACACAGAGCGATCCCATCCTCTATAGTTGCCGCCTCCATCCACTCCCTCCTCCATCCCTGTCGGTGCGTCCCGCTGCTGAAGTGTGGCATTGACCTGTCTATGCAGCGGGTCGCGTCGCTCACGTTGGCAATATTGGCAGGCGAAACAAGATCGCGGCACTCCATAATTGCTTCCATATACGACCATGGTGCTGACTTAGAGTGTGTCGGTCGGGTCCGGTCCAGTCTCCCTCCCTACATCCCTCTGTCTCAGCCCCTGACTGCCCGCCGCACAGGCCCTCCCCTTCTCTCGTCACGCTTCTGCTCCCCATCCATCGTTCCCTCCCCTCATAAAGGTCCCTCCCCATCGACCACCTCCCCACACACACACACACACACACACACACACACACACACACACACACACACCACTCACTCACTCACTCACTCACTCGCTCGCTCGCTCACTCACTCACTCACTCACTCACTCACTCACTCACTGGACACACACACACACACACAAACAAACGCCATTCACGCACTCACTCCAGCCCATCACCTCTTCCCCTCCCCTCCCCTCCCCTTCCCTCCCGTCCCCCCTCTCCTCCCCGGCCCCTCCCTGACCATCCTCTCCTCCCTCCTTGCCCCGACGCTCTCCTCGCTGCCTGATCGGCGCCCCTCTCTCCGTCGACCCCCGTCGTCGGTCGGGGCGGCGGGGGCCAGCGGGAGGAGCCTTCGCCTCGGTGAGCTCGTTGGGGACAAGCTCTACCAGCGCGCCTCGCAGGGGAGGGCGCGAAGCGGGGGCGGCGGAGTGGCAACGGGCCGAAGCCGATCCAATCAGACTTGCCACACAGCGAAGTGCGAAATGGCTACGTCTGCGCGACCCTCCGCCCGCAACGAGGCCAACGATTCAGAGGTCACCTCCCCCCCGACAGGGGAACCCCGAATTGTCGCCGACTCGCGCAGGAGTTGGTGTTCTTGGAGCACACCGCTCACGAGCTTGCATGGCTCAACCACCTGAAGGAGTTCCAGCACGCCGCCATGCAACTCCAAAGAGGTGCCTTCCCAACTGGGTGGCTCTGGTGGGGACTGCAGAACGTGGCAAAATGGATGTAGCCCAACCTCGGCAAGCAAGTGGGGCTGACTGGTCGCAACTGCCGAAGTCAAAACTGGAGCTGCAAAGAGCAGCGCGCAATCACGGGAGCATCCGCTCCGACTTGAGATGACGCTGTGCCTGGGCCCCCGTTCGAGCACTTACTCCCAATGCGCGGCTCGTCCACAGAGGGGACCTCAAACGAAGACGAAGCACGACAAGCCTTGCTGCTCCAGCAGCGGGATGGGACGCAAAAAGACATGCTAGTGCTATGCGCTGATGTTGGAGGAGCACGTCCGCCACGAACACATAGCACAACATCTTGTAGTGCATCGTGTCCCGAGCGAGGTGGTCAGAAAGCGCCCGCCACGGGGCTTGTACTACAAGGTGTCCGAGCGTGCGCTTCGCCCTTGCGTGGCCGACCCCCGCACAGTAGAAGGATTGCAAAAAAACGAAGGATTGCAAAAAAACGAAGGATTGCAAGAAGGATTGCAAAAAAACCCTTGAACGAAGGATTGCAAAAAAAACCCTTGAACGGAGGTTTTTTTGCAATCCTTGGGTTTTTTTGCAATCCTGGGTTTTTTTGCAATCCTGGGTTTTTTTGCAATCCTTGGGTTTTTTTGCAATCCTTCGTGTGTGTTTGGGCTGTGCCGCCCTGCTGCCCCTGCAGCGAGAGAAGCTCGCGGTACCCCTGGCCGCGGATCCCCCTGGCCGCGGATCCCCGCCGCTTCGGCTGCCGCGAGACCCACGTCCAGGCGCGGGGCCCGGCGCGCCTTTTGAGCCCGAGGCCCGCTGGAGGAGGCGGAGCGTGGGGCGCGAAGGATTGCAAAAAAACGAAGGATTGCAAAAAAACCCTTCGAGGGTTTTTTTGCAATCCTTCGGGTTTTTTTGCAATCCTTCGTTCAAGGGACGCGAAGAACGTGATAGTACGATGCGCTCGCGCTGAAGGCGCACGCCCGACGCGAGCACGTAGCACCACAAAAAACGATGGCAGATCGTCTTCCGAGCGGTCCGGACGGAGAGCGTTCGGCACCGAGCATAGACGACAAGGTCTCCGAGCGCCCGCGTCGCCCCTTTCCGGGGGGCGACGCGCACACACAGGTACAAGCATGTGTTTGGGCGAATCCGATGAGCGGGCGCAGCTCCGTCACCAGCAGCAGCTGCAGCCCCAGCCTGGCCGTTGTTCGGCGGCGAGCCCAGGGGGAAAGTGAGAAGGGGGAGAAGGGGCGGGCCTTCTCAGAAGGCTCGGAGGTCCCTGGGCCTTCAGAGCAGCTTCCTGAGCCTGCCGCGAAGACACAGGAAACTTCTCAGACGGCGCGAGGGCTTCTTAGAAGTCCCACCGCCTTCTGAGAAGGTCTTCTCCTTCTCCCTTCGCCCCCCCTCGCTCGCCGCCGAATTGTTGGCGTTGTCGGTTGGGCCGGCCCCCGTCTTGGACGATTTCACACGGCGCCTGCCCAACGGCCGGGCGCTCCACGAGAGCTCTGCGCTCGGCCTGCGGGGCATCTCGCCCCTCGCGAAAACCTCGCCGAGCAGCTGCTTCGGCGTGGTCTTGGAGGCGTCGAGGCAAGTGATAGCGCTTCTCCTCCTCCTCCTCCTCCTCCTCCTCCTCCTCCTCCTCCTCCTCCTCCCCCGTCCTCCTCCTCCTCCTCATCATCATCAGCATCAGCATCAGCATCAGCATCATCATGGTCATCATCATCAGCAGCATCATCATCACCATCACCATCATCGTCATCATCAACAACATCAATACCATCATCATCATCATCATCCTCCTCCTCGTCCTCCTTCTCCTGACCCTCCTCCTGCTCCTGCTCCTGCTCCTCCTCCTCCTCCTCCTCTTCTCATTATCCTCCTTCTCCTCCTCTTCATCCTCCTCGTCTTCCTCCTGCTCCTCCACTCCTTTTCCTAATAAATAACTTCTCCCTCCCTGTCGCACCCCGAAGCCAATGTTTAGGGCGGCCGGGCCTTTCGCCTGAGACTTCCTCACCATGTATGACTCTGAAGCTTACAATGTGGCAACAGTTTCACAGATGGAGGGCGGGCCGTTCTCAAAATATGGTTCTTGCCTTGGCGCAGCGCACATTAGTTTAGAAAGTGTGCAAGAGCTTCACGGATTGATGGCAAGTGGTTTTCAAACTGTGGTTCTCGCTTTAGCGCGGCGCACATTCGATGTACAAGAGCTTCACGGATTGAAGGTGGGTCGTTTTCAAAATGTGGTTCTCGCCTGAGCGCGGCGCACCTTCGTTTAGACAAATTGCAAAAGCTTCACGGATTGATGGCGAGTGATTTCAAAATGTAGTTCTCGCCTAGCGCCGCGCACATTCGTGCCAAAATTTTACAAGAGCTTCACGGATTGAGGGTGGCTCCTTTTCAAAATGTGGCTCTCGCCTTAGCGCCGCGCACTTTCGCATAACAAATGCAAGAGTTTCACGGACTTCCATCATCAACGTACCAGGCATGGTGTTCGGAAGGATTCAGGATTATGCGGGCGCAACAGTTACGTTTATTCTCGGTGTTGAAGTCCCAGGAGCGGCGTTCTGGCACGATTCCGGATCGCCAAGACGCAACAGTCAGGTTGATCCGTGGCGTTGGAGTCCCGAGAACAATGCTTTGGCATGCTTCAGGGCCTTCAAACGGGTGTCTTCCAACGAGGCAGTTCCATGGATGGAAATAAACCGTTGCAGGTGCCTATGAAAAGGGAGCTTGGAGGGAGGATTTACTCCGACATCGTTGATGATTCTTGAGTTTGCACTGGTCCTCCTCCTCTTCCTCCTCCTCCTCCGCCCCCTCCTCGTCCTCCCCCTCCTCGTCCTCCTCCTTCGCCCTCCTCGTCCTCCTTGTCGTCCTCGTCCTCCTCGTTCTCCTCGTCCTCCTCCTCCTCCTCCTCCTCCTCCGCCTCCTCCTTCTCCTCCTCCTCTTCCTCCTCGTCCTCCTCCTCCTCCTCCTTCCCCTCCTCCTCCTCCTCCTCCTCCTCCTCATCTTCCTTCTCCTCCTCCGACTACCCACCTTGTTCATAGTACGAATGGTATCAGCATTCCTCCTCATCCTCCTCCTGGTCCTCCAGCTCCTCCTCGTCCTGCGCCTCCGCCTCCCCCTCCTCCTCATCGTCCTCCTCCTCCTCCACCTCCACTTCCTCCTCCTCCTCCTCCTTCTTCACCTCCTCCTCCTCCTCCTCCCCCTCCTCCTCCTCATACTCATATAATCATACTCATACTCATACTCATAATCATACACAACTCTCATCCTCAAAACTCCTCCCCCTCCTCCTCCTCCTCCTCCTCCCTCCCTCCTCCTCCTCCTCCTCCTCCTCCTCCTTCTCCCTCCTCATCCCTCCTCCTCCTCCTCCTCCTCCTCTCCTCCCCCTCCTCCTCCTCCTCCTCCTAGTCCTCCTCCTCCTCCTCCTCCTCCTCCTCCTCCTCCTCCTCGTCATCCTCCTCATCATCAGCAGCATCAACATCATCATCGCCATCAGCATCATCAGCGACAGCCCCATCAGCATCGTCATCAGCATCACCATCATCATCATCATCATCATCATCATCATCATCATCATCATCATCATCAGCATCATCATCATCATCATCATCATCATCATCATCATCATCATCATCATCAGCATCATCATCATCATCAACATCCGCATCGACATCGACATCATCATCGTCATCAGCATCCGCATCAGCAGCATCATCGTCGTCAGCAGCATCAGCATCATCAGCATCATCACATTCAGCAGCAGCACCCGCATTATCAGCATCAGCATCCGCAGTACCAGCATCAGCATCATCATCGGCCTCGCCATCATCGACAGAATCATCAGCAGCGGCAGCATCAGCAGCAGCATCATCGACATCATCAGCAGCATCAGCATCGTACTCATCATCACCATCAGCAGCAGCATCATCAGCGTCAACAGCCTCATCAGCCGCAGCATCGTCAGCATCAACAGCAGCATCATCGGCATCGTCAGCACCATCGTCATCATCATCAGCAGCAGCATCAGTATCAGCATCATCGGCAGCATCGTTATCATCATGCTCATCATCATCATCATCATCAGCAGCAGCATCAGAATCATCAGCAGCATCGGCACCATCGTAATCATCATGGTCAGGATCAGCTTCATCATCACCATCATCAGCAGCATCAACATCATCATCATCATCACCATCATCAGCATCATCATCATCATCATCAGCATCATCATCATCATGATCAGCATCATCATCATCATCATCATCATCAGCAGCATCAGCATCATCATCGTCATCATCATCATCATCAACATCATCATCAGCATCATCAGCAACAGCGTCAGCATCATCATCATCAGCAGCAGCAGCATCATCATCATTATCTTGCTCCTCCTCCGCATCCTCCTAATCTTTCTCCTCCTCTTCCTCCTGCTCCTCCTCTTCCTCATCCTCCTCGTCCTCCTCCTCCCCCTCCTCGTCCTCCTCGTCCTCCTCGTCCTCCTCCTCCTCCTCCTCCTCCTCCTCCTACTCCTCCTCCTCCGCCCAAGCCGCCTCCTCCTCCTCCTCGTCCTCCTCGTCCCCCTCGTCCTCTTCCTCCTCCTCCCTCCTCCTCCTCCTCCTCCGCCTCCTCCTCCTCCTCCTCCTCTTCCTCGTCTTATTATTATTCTTATTCGTAGTATTCTTCATATTATTTGTCTTCTTCTTATTATTATCCTTCTTATTCCTATTATTATTCTTATTGTGCTTCTTCTGCGTCGTCTGCTTCTTCTGTTTCTTCTTCGTACTCGTCTTAATATCCTTCTTCTTATTAGTATTATTATTATTATTCGTCTTATTAGTATTCTTCTTATTATTCGTCCTCTTCTTCTTCTTATTATTAGTCTTATTCTTGTTATTATGTTTTTAATTCTGCGTCTGCTTCTTCTTTTTCTTCTCCTCCTCCTCCTCCTCCTCCTCCTCCTCCGCCTCCGCCTCTCCTCCTCCTCCTCCTCTCCTCCTCCTCCTCCTCCTCCTCCTCCTCCTCCTCCCTCCTCCTCCCCTCCTCCTCCTCCTCCTCCCCCTCCCCCTCCCCTCTCCCCTCCCCCTCCTCCTCCTCCTCCTCCTCCCTCCTCCTCCTCCTCCCTCCTCCTCCTCCTCCTCCTCCTCCTCCTCCTCCTCCTCCTCCTCCTCCTCCTTCCTCCTCCTCCTCCTCCTCCTCCTCCTCCTCCTCCTCCTCCCTCCTCCTCCTCCCTCCTCCGCCTCCTCCTCGTCCTTCTCCTCCTCCTCCTCCTCCTCCTCCTCATCATCATCACCATCACCATGATCATCATCATCATCATCATCATCATCATCATCATCATCATCATCATCATCATCATCAGCAGCAGCAGCAGCATCATCATCATCAGCAGCAGCATCATCATTACCATCATCAGCATTATCATGATTATCATCATCATCAGCAGCATCATCATCATCAGCATCATCATCATCGTCATCATCATCGTCATCATCATCAGCAGCATCATCAGCACCACCATAATCAGCAGCAGCAGCAGCAGCTTCATCATCATCATCATCAGCATCATCATCATCATCATCATCATAATCATCATCATCATCGTCGTCATCATCATCATCATCATCATCAGCAGCAGCAGCAGCATCATCGTCGTCCTCCTCGTCCTCCTCTTCCTCCTTGCCCTCCTCCTCCTCGTCCTCCTCGTCCTCCGCGTCTCCCCTGTCCTCCTCCTCCTCCTCCGTATCCTCGTCCTCCTTGTCCTCCTCCTCCTCCTCCTCCTCCTCCTCCTCCTCCTCCTCATCATCATCATCATCATCATCAACCTCCTCCTCCTCCTCCTCCTCCTCATCATCATCATCATCATCATCAGCATCATCATCATCATCATCATCATCATCATCATCATCATCATCATCATCATCATCATCATCATCATCATCATCATCATCATCATCATCATCATCATCATCATCATCATCATCATCATCATCATCATCATCATCATCATCATCATCTTCAGCCTTCTCCTGCTCGAGCCCGCCGTCGCCCGTCATCCACCCCCACCCCGTGCCAACGATAGTGTCTTCTCCTGGTCTTTGCCTCTCCCTGGGCCTCCTCAACCAACTCCTGGACCTCCGCGAGCCCAAAGAGCCCGGCGTCGTCCAGGCCGAGGGCGCCAGACTTGCCATCCATGAGCTGAGCCTCGTGCTGCAACTCACAGCGGGCGTATCAGGGCGGCGAAGGTGCCCGCAAGAGCTGGGCGGCCTGCCCGCAGAGGCCGTGCCGAGGCGGCACGCGGACTGCAGGCGCTCGCCCTCGGGCTCGAGCCGGCTCATCGGCTGTATCCAAGCCGAGGCCGCCAGGGCTCGTGGCTTCCAACTTGCACCAACAAGGCTTGCGCCAGGACGGCTACAGAGAGAGGCAGAGAGACAGAGAGGCACGAGAGAGAGGGAGAGGGAAAGAGTGACAAAGGGAGAGAGAGAGAGAGAGAGGGAGAGGGAGGAATCTGAAACGGAGCTCGCCGAGGTCCCTGCAGTGGCGGAGACAATCATGAAAGGTGAGGGGGGGGGGAGGGACAGAGGTAGGAAGGCAGGAAGAGAAAGAGAGAGAGAGAGAGGGGGCAGCCGAGTGAGCGAGAGGAGAGATCTGCCAGGAGGCGGGCCGGCCTGCTTCAGCCCAATCGCCCGCGACGTTCGCGACCTGGAAGCTGTTGTCCACGTCGTCTTGCGCGCACTGCCCGGCCTCCGCACGCAAGACGAGTCCGAGCCCGCGGCGGGCAGCGGACGAGGGCCGCCAGGAGCAGGAGGTCGACAGAGAAGGGCGTGCCGTCTGCCCCCTTCCGAGGCGCCCCCTCGCCCTGTGACCCCCTTCCGCGCCCCCCCGACCTCCTCCTCCTCCTCCTCCTCCTCCTCCTCCTCCTCCTCCTCCTCCTCCTCCTCCTCAGGAGGGCGCCGCCGCGGAGGCCGAGCCGGCGGCGGGCAGCGAGAAGGGCGCAAGGGCTCCCCCTCGCCCTGGTGTTCCTCCGACCGTCCCGACCTCGCCCCATCGCAGTGTGCACTCCGACTGCCCAAGCTGATGAAGAAAGAGAAGGAAGCAGAAGAAGAAGAAAGACGAGAGCGGCGAAAAGAGAAGACGAGAGCCAGAACTGTACAAAGAGACAGGCTACAAAACTAGCAAGGAGGTGGAATACGCCGCAGTGTCTTCAGCATGCTGCAATGCTAATACTGGTGTGAGTGTTCAAGGGACCGGCAAACTCCTTCAGGGAATGTAGAGATCCAGAAGGACCAAGACCACAAAAATGCTGGAAACTCTTGGCGGTGCCAGGCGTTTCCGCTCTGGGACGCGTGGGCATATGGGACGCCAAACCCACCCAACCGAACTCCAACATCCCCCGAGAGCCATCCAATCATCACCCAGCAAGGCTTACGTGTACGACCACCCTTCGGGTGATGAGGAGGTTCGGGGGAAGGGGAAAGAATCGACTGCTGGCCACTGCGATAGGTGTGATGACGACGATGCTGGTGGCGCGCCCTCGAATTGGCGGTGACGCGTGATGACGATGTTGCGCCGCTATGCGATGTCACTATCGACCCCGCTAGCGATCTCAGTTGATCGATCTCACAACCGATCTCACTATCGATCCCACTATCGATCTCACTCATCGGGTCTCGCTATCGATCACACAGTCGATCTCACAATCGATCTCACTCTCGATATCACGATCGCTTTTTACAATCGATCTCACTCAAGCGATCCCACTGTCGATGTCACATTCGATCTCCGAAGCGAGCTCAATCGATTTCACAATCAAGCTTACAATCGATCCCGCTGTCGATCTGACTGTCGATCTCGCAATCGGTCACACTATGGACCTCACTATCGATTGCACTATCGATGTAACTATCGATCTCATTTTCGATGTCACTGCCGCTCGCACGATCGATGCAACTACCGATCTCACGATCGACCTCACTATCGATCCAACTATCGATTTCACTACCGCTCTCAGCACATCGTGGTCGTTACTGTCGACTTCACGATCGATTGGGACACCAGCGGGACACCACGGCGGGAAACCGCGGGACACTGCGGGACACCACAGGACACCACGGGACACCGCGGGACACCACTGGGACAACGCGGGACACCACGGGATACCACGGGACACCACGCGACCGCATCGAGACACCACGGCGGGACACCGCGAGACATGATCGGGACGACGCGGGACACCACGGCGGGGCGCCCCCAGCCGCCGCGCGCCCACGGGAGGGCCAGACTATTGCATCCGAATCGCCCCAGCGACGGCGGGATCATTACTCTCGCGCGCCCATGGCGGGACACCATCGGGACACCGCGCGACACCACGGCGGGACACCTCCAGCTGCCGCGGGCCCACAGGGTGGCCAGACTTTTGCATCCGTGTCGCCCTGGCGACGGCGGGATCATTCCCCTTGCGCGCCCACGCAGAGTCGCCTCGCCCGCATGCACGACACGAGCACGAAACCGGAACCGATTTCGCGGTGGTGGGCCTTCCGTTCCACTGCGATCTCACCCCCCAACCTCCGATCGGTACCCTCGGGAACCCAAAAGGAGCGCCCTGGGGTTTTTTGGGGGGCCTCTTGGGCCGTCTGGGGACCAGCCCAAGAGGCCAAAACCCCTCTTCAGCAAAACACTGGGTTCGCCCACAGCTTCTGTTTTTTCTGGTCAGGGCGCTCAAGACGAAAGGGGTTATGCCAACGGCTCGGGAAACACGTTGTCCGATACCTTGGCAAGACCTTGGCCCAATGTTTGGCCACCTTGGCGCTTCCAAAGGGCACGGGGCGGCAGACGTCTTTGATCCGCCACCCTCGCAGACGTTTCATGATGCGTGGCGTTCCAGATGTCAGATGTATGCGTACACGGATGTATGTATAACTGCTTGGCCCTTCAAACAAAAACTGCCAGTGGTATTCGGCCCGACCCGCTGGCCACCAGAAAGAAGGCGTACAAGGTATTATCCGTGGGCGCTCCCGCCGAAGATGGCTCCAAGAGGGCCTGCAAAAGGGCCCTAGTCGTCATCAAGTCTGCCCAAGGTGGCCCAAGCGGCCTCCAAGATGGCTCAAGATGGCTCCAAGAGTGCCCAATATGTCCAAGACGGCCCGAGATGGCCTCAAGATGGTCCAAAAGGCCCCCATAAGACGCCCAAAGAGGGCTCCAAGAGGACCCCCCAGGAGGGCCTCAAGAGGCACAAATCTATGTTTGCCGCATGCGCTCCAAATCCCACCAGCCCTTTAGGGCGTGAGTGGTTTAGCGAGCTCTCTCTCTGTTCTCAACCCCCCAACCCCCCTTTTTCCCCTTCGGGGAGGGGTTTACCCCTCCCCCTACCCCCTCCCCCTGGGCCTGGAGAGGGAGTCCCGCGGGTGGTCAGGGGGGTGGGTCTTTTTCGACGCCTGGGAGGGCCAAAAAACGACGACCCTCACGAGGATTCTGGCCCCGACGGGGGGACCCTCTTGTAGCCCCCTCCTCTTATGTGAAGCCAAAATCATTGTTTTTACGATGGTTTTGGCTCCATTTTGGCCTCCCGAGGGGGCCGCGCTCATCTTCCTTCATAGCAAAATCAATGATTTTAGAATGGTTTGGGGATCATTTTGTCCTTCTCAGGGGGCAGCGCTTCTTTGCGCTTCTGAGGAGGTCGCAAGAGGCCCCAAGATGGCCCCAAGAGGCCCCCAGGAGCCTCCCAAGAGGCCTCCAAGAGGCCCCCAAAGAGGCCCCCAAGAGGCCCCAAGAGGCCCCCAAGAGGCCCCCAAGAGGCCCCCAAGAGGCCCCCAGAGGCCCCAGGAGGCCCCCAAGAGGCCCCCAAGAGGCTACCAAGAGGTCCCCAAGAGGCCCCAAGAGCCTCCAAGAGGCCGCCAAGAGGCCCCACGAGGAGCCCGAACGACTCACACCAGGACGAGGAGCCCGAACGACTCATACCACGAAGAACCCGAACGACTCACGCCAGAAGGAGGACCCCGAACGACTCACACCAGGACGAGGCGCCCGACCCATTCACACCACGAGGAGCCCGAGCGACTCACACCACGACGCGGGCCTCGAACGACTCACACCACGAGGAGCCCGAACGAGTCACACCAGGAGGAGGGGCAGCGCTCATACAAGCCCCCCAAGAGGGCCCCCAGAGGTCCACCATATGGCCCCAAGAGGTCCCCAGATGGGCCACAAGAGATCCCCAGGAGGCACCACGACGCGCCCGAACGACTCACACCACGACGCGGGCCCCGAACGACTCACACCACGAGGAGCCCGAACGAGTCACACCAGGAGGAGGGGCCCGAACGACTCACACCAGGATGAGGGGCCCGAACAACTCACACCACGAGAAGCCCGAACGACTCACACCAGGACGAAGAGCCCGAACGACTCACACCACGAAGAGCCCGAACGACTCACACCAGGAAGAAGGGCCCGAACGACTCACACCAGGACGAGAAACCCCAAACGACTCAAATCACGAGGAGCGCTTTCTCTCCCTCCTCCTCCGCCTCGTCCTTCCCCCGCTCCCCCCACAAGGAGGATGTACAAGGAGGCGGGAGGAAGGAGGAACAGGGGAGATATGCGGGGCCAAACGGACACACGCCTGAAAAACACGACTGTCGGCATGCTTCGCATGAGTTGCTGTTGTGAGATGGGCTGGTGGGGATACGCGAAGCGTAAAGAATTTTTCGGGCCGTAAAATTGTCGTTGACCTCCTACAGCCCAAGACGGCCAAAGACACCCCCACCATCGCTTTAAGACAGCCCTGAAGATCCCCTGAGAGGGCCCGAAGGCAACCCAAGAGGGCGCCAAGATGGCCCCAACACAACCAGAGGGAGCCCCAAGACGATCTAAAGGAGCCAAAACAGGGCCTCGGGACGGCCCAGAGAGGCCCCCAAGATGGCCTCCGAAGGCGCCAGATGGCTCGAGCTCACCCTAAAGCGAGCCCCAAGATGGCCCCAGGCGGGCCCAGAACAGTAGTTTCTCCAACGCATACCACCCGCTAGCGTAGCCGCACTTTCGCTCGGCATTTCACGACACGGGCGTGTCCAAATCGACAGGGGACGGCGGTGACTCGCCGAAGGCGTCTTCGACGATTACCTAATAGGACAAGAACGGGAAGCGCTGATGTTGCCCATTGGGCCCGTTGCTCGAAAACAGAAAATTACCCCAGCAAAGCAACCTAACAGCGATGTGTAAAAGCATATATGTGCGCACCATCATTTAGATTCAGATGGCGATTTCATTAATATTCAACTCGGACTCTCATTGTAGACTTTTGCATCAAAGTCTGCAATCGACGGTCTTCTACAGGAGCTCGTCTGGCTTCGTGTCCGCCTGCTGGAGAGCCTGGAGCTCGGCCTCCTGCTCCGGGGAGAACTGCTTGGCCTTCCGTGCTTTCCGGACTTGCCAGCCCAGCTGCCGCTCTGCGACGGGACGTCCGGCAGTCTCCTTCGGCCAGCGGCCGAGGTCTCGCACGTGCTGCATGATCTCCTCGGTCTTCTGCTTCCGCTTGAGCTCCTCGGTCTCCGTAGCGCCGTCGAGGACCTGGAGTTCCTGCAAAACGTCATTGGGGATGCTCTTGCGATTGTCCGAGAAACGTTTGGCCAACTTGTTTTCCTTCCGTTATTTTTCTGGCGTTCCTTTATTCTGCCTGGGTATCCGGCCAAACTGCTTCGCGTCCTCGACGAGCGTTTGCAGAGGTCCGCTCAATGCAGCGCGCTGAGGAGCAGCGCTGACGGCGCGCAACTCTGAGGACGGAGCGCCCTCGAGGGCTTGCAATTCAAGCATAACGTCATTGGGGATGCTGGCGCGATGGTCTGAGAAACGTCTGGCCAACTTGTTTTCGGCTCGTGCTTCTTCGGACGTTCCTGTATTTTGCTTCGGTATCCGGCCGAACTGCTTCACGTGCTGGACGAGCGTTAGCAGAGGACCGCTCAATGCAGCACGCTGAGGAGCAGCACTGTTCAATGCCGCAGGCTGAGGAGCACCGCTGTTCAGTTCAGCAGGGTCGGGAACACCGCGGCCAGACCGAGAACTACCAGCACGCCGTGGCATTATGGCGTGCAGTAGGCGCTGAGCAGTTCCTTTGAAAGCAGGGCTCTAGCCAAGAAGGCTACGAAGAGAGTGATGACGATGATGGTGATGATGGTGGGCATCGTTTGTGGATGTGCTGCTTCCTCCTCCTCCTCTTGGAAGAAGTGTATGGGTCTCCGGGCCATCCAAGTATGGTACAGGTTTTCTTGTTCCGGGCACTCGAAGAAGACGATGTAGCCTACAGTTGGCTCCGGGCATTGAAAGTGTGGCCCGGGCACGGAGTTCTGGGAACTACTACTACTACTACTACTACTACTACTACTACTACTACTACTACTACTACTACTACTACTACTACTACTACTACTACTACTACTACTACTTACTTACTACTACTACTACTACTACTACTACTACTACTACTACTACTACTACTACTACTACTACTACTACTCTACTACTACTATTACTATACTACTACTACTACTACTACTACTACTACTACTACTTCTACTACTACTACCACCACCACTACTACTACTACTACTACTACTACTACTACTACTACTACTACTACTACTACTACTACTACTACTACTACTACTACTACTACTACTACTACTACTACTACTACTACTACTACTACTACTACTACTACTACTACTCTACGAGTAAAAAGGAGAAGGGAAAGGACGGAGAGGAAGGGCTCGGAGACCCTTGGAGGGGGGGATGTGCCCATCCGAGGGAACGGTGCACCCCCCCCTCCCCGTCGTCAATTCGAGGGAACCAGCCATGGCAACGACCCCCCTCCTATCCCCCTCCGCGACCTGAGTAGACACCCAGGCCAGCGGAGGACGTCATAGGAGGCAAGGGTTCAGACGTCGATGAGGAGACTTTCTTTTCTCTTCCAAAGAAGAGGAGAGGCAGTGACTTACTACTATACTACTACTAATACTACTAAACTTACTACTATCCCACTTACCTACTACTACTACTACTAATACGCACTACTACTACTACTACTATACTACTTACTACTACTGACGGACTACTACTACTAGTTGTACTACTACTACTACTACTAATACTACTACTCCTACACTAATACTTACTAATACTATACTAGTACTAGTACTAGTACTACAGTACCTATTACTACTACTACTACGACTAATACTACTAACTACTACTACTTACTACTACTACTACCTATACTTACTACTACACTACTTACTACTACGACCTACGACTACGGACTACGACTACGACTACGACTACGACTAATTAATACTCCTACGACTACTACTACTACTACTACTGCTACTACTACTACTCCTACTACTACTACTACTACTACTACTACTACTGCTACTACTACTACTACTACTACTACTCTACGAGTAGAAGGGAGAAGGGAAAGGACGGAGAGGAAGGGCTCGGAGACCCTTGGAGGGGGGGATGTGCCCATCCGAGGGAACGGTGCACCCCCCCCTCCCCGTCGTCAATTCGAGGGAACCAGCCATGGCAACGACCCCCCTCCTATCCCCCTCCGCGACCTGAGTAGACCACCCAGGCCAGCGGAGGACGTCATAGGAGGCAAGGGTTCTGACGTCGATGAGAGAAGAAAAGGAGGAGCGAGTAGAAGGAGGAGGAGAGGCGTACGAGTACTACTACGACTACAATGGCGTGGCGTTCGGGAGCAGTGGCGAAGAGCACGAAGTGGCCTACAGTTGGCTCCGGGCATTCAAAATGTGGCCCGGGAATGGTGTTCTGGGAACTCGAAGAGCACGAAGTGTGTGACTGTTGCGTCCGGTTATTCAAAATGTGGCCCGGGAATGGAGTTCTGGGAGGTCGAAGAGCACGAAATGTGTGACTGTTGGCGAAAAACGAGCCCGGTTCGTCCGCCCGGCGTCCGCCCGGCAGCTCGCCGACATCCGCCCAGACCCCCCCTGTGGAGTAAGCTGCTGCCCTCTTTTGATCCTACTAGAAACCTATCAGTCTACGCTGTTAGGTAATGATGGCGGCGACAACGCGGCGGACGACGAGGATGACAGCGTGGATGACTGGGAAGGAGGAGGACAACAAGGAGCAAGACGGGCACAAGGACAAGGAAGACGAGAAGGAGGAGGATGAGCACGAGCAGGAACGAAGCGGAGGAGGAGGAGGAGGAGGAGGAGGACAGTGAGGAGCCAGAGGAAGAGGACGTCGAAGAAGGGGGGGTCCTCGTGATCGTTTGAGGCTACCCTGGGGCTGTTGGGGCCGCCTGGGGCTATCTTGGCTTGGGGCATCCTGGAGAGGGCCCTTGGGGGCCTGTCGGTCTTCTTGGGGGCTTATGGGGTCTTCTTGGGCTGTCTGGACGTGTCTTAAGGATCGGTGCGGGCTTTCTCAGGCTGCCTTGGCGCCATCTTGGGCTGTCTTGGAGCTCTCTTGGGCCGTCTGGGGGCATCCTGGGGAACATCTAGAGGCCCTCTTGGGGTTCTCTGGGTGCCCTTTTGGGGCTCTTCTGTGCCGGTTTGAAGTTCTCCAGGAGCGATTCCTGGACGATGTTGGTGCAGACCCCCCTCTGGAGCCGATATTTTGAAGATTTCTGAAGCGAAACGGTCATGTGTCTGAAACCTGATCGGACAAGAACGGGAAGCGCAGATTTTGTCGATTGGGCTCGCAGGGGGGAGGAAAGAAGGATGATGGTGACGAGAAGGCTGCGGATGACAAGGATGAGCAGCGAGGGGAGCAGGAGGGCAACGAGTAGCAAGACAAGTACAGGACGAGGAAGAAATAGAGGAGGATGAACACGAGCAGGAACGAAGCGGAGGACGAGGAGGAGGAGGAGGAGGAGGACGCGACGACGACTGTCCTCGTGACTTTTTTGAAGCTACCCTGGGGGCTGTTGGGACCGCCTGGGGCTATCTTGGGGCATCCCGGGGGCCGCTTGGGGCCCTGTCGGGGTCCTTTTGTGGGCTTCTGGGGTCTCCTTGGGCTGTCGGCCGTGCCTTGAGCTTCTGGGGGGGGCTCTCTCGGGCCGTCTTGGCGCCATCTTGGGCTCTCTTGGGCCCTCTGGGCGCCTCCTTGGGCGCGCTTCCCGCCATCCAGCGAAGCTGACCTGTGCGCCCCGCACCCAACTACTTCTCACCACCATCAAACGGTCCACGCCGGAGGCGCTTCCCATCATCCGCCAGCGAGGTGCGGGGATAGAACTGGCACCCATTAGCTCAAGAAATACGACTTTAAACAGACAAACGGTCCACGCAAGGGGCTCTTCCCGTCATCCGCCACCGTGCCGTACGCTCTGAGTAGAGTGAGCTTAGGTCCCTTCGAGCTCACTACATTGAAATATTGTGATAAAAGTTTCAAGGGGCCTGGGCCAAAAAGCACCGGACGGTATTGGGCGCTTCTTCGTATCGTCTCGTCAATTGTCCAGAAGCAAGAACTCATTGAAAACATCAAATGCTCCGATAAATTCAGCCCCAAGGTGGAACACGATTTGGCCCTGGAAGCCCTCTATTGCCAAGATGGCCCCCGATACTGTCAAGAGGCTTCACGGAGGCCCGCAGAGGCGCCCAAGATGCCACAGGAGGCCCCCAAGATGCTTGGCAAGCGGACGGGAAGCGCAGCTTACTTTCTGTGATGTCGCGAGATCGCTGGCTTGTCCGTTCTTCCTCCTCTTACGTCCTCTCTTCCCTCACCCTTGTCGCATCCTTGCGAAGTCTTGGGGCACTCTTGGGCAGCCTTGGGGGACTCTCGAGCCGTATTCGGGCCCTCTTGAGCCGTCTTGGAGTCCGTTTGGGAGCCTCGTGGGCCGCCTTAGAGCGATGTATACCAAGACGACGTCGACAACATCTCATTTGCGTGAGGATGTCCTTCGAGGAATCGCCATTTGGGCAAGAGCGATGCCAAGACGATGTCGACAGCATGTCATTTATTGAAGATTCCACAAGACGAAATCGCCACTTGGGGCAAGACCGAGACCGCGACGACGTCGACAGCAGTTCATTTGTGTGAGGATGTCCCTAGCGAAATCGCTATTCTAGGTCAGAGCCATGTCGGCAACATGTCATTTGCGTGCAGACGTCCCGAGCGAAATCGTCATGTCGGCTGGGACCGAGACCAAGACGACATCGACAACAATTCATGGTTGTGAGGACGTACCTAGCGAAACCCCCATTTGGGGCAAGAGCGATGTCGACAAGATCTCACTTGTGTGGGAATGTCTCTAGCGAAATCTCGATTTGGAGGGAAGGAAGTAGGGCGTGTTAGAGCCGTCGTGCTGGGCCATGTTGGGCCCTCTTGAGGCCTTCCGAGAGCGATACCAAGACATCTCATTGTTTTGAGAAGTTCTCGAGCGAAATCCACATCTTGGCTACTAGATTCCTGGAGTTCGGCTTGCCAACCCCCTCAAACTCTGCCTGGTTTCAATTATCCCGACGGCAGTCGGACCTAGGCCAGCAGGGCATTCCTCAAGAACATTGGACCCTCTGTCGGCCAAATCAAGCAGAACATCCAAGGGTACTCCCGAGGATGCACAAGAGCGTCCAACAAACACGAAGAACACGAGGGTGCCCTCCCCGAAACGACCTCGATCTCATGCCTCGGTCCGACGGCAACGGACCCCACGCCGTGCGCGCTTTCCGTCATCCGCCACCGCGGGTGCCTGCCGGAGGGGTGCTCGGCATGTCGAACGTTGTTGCTCGAGGAGGAGGAGGAAGAGGAGGGGGAGAGAGGAGGAGGAGTTGGAGGAGGAGGAGGGGGAGAGAGGAGGAGGAGGAGGAGGAGGAGGAGGAGGAGGAGGAGGAGGAGGAGGAGGAGGAGAGAGGAGTTGGAGGAGGAGGAGGAGGAGGAGGAGGAGGAGGAGGGAGGAGGAGGGGGAGGAGGAGGAGGAGGAGTTGGAGGAGGAGGAGGAGGAGGAGGAGGAGGAGGAGGAGGAGGAGGAGGAGAGAGTTGGAGGAGGAGGAGGAAAAGGAGGAGGAGGAGGAGGAGCTCCAAAAAATGCCCAATGCCTTCCGGCCCAGCACGCCGACCACCCGGAGAAGTCGGGAGGCAGCGGCTTCTCCGCCCAAGACGGCTCCCGGGTGGCCTCCAAGGCGGTCCCCAAACGCCTCCAAGACGGCCACGATGGACCCAAGATAGGGCGACGAAATCTATACATATCCACTGCTCCCTGGCCAGGCCCATCCTCAACCCCGCAGCGGTGTATACGCCACGCCCTCCTGGCTTGGCCAGGAGGGCGCATACACAGCTCCTGGGTTCAAGATGGGCATGGTCAGGGAGCAGTGGATATGTATAGATTTCGTCGCCCGACAAGAGAGCCCAAGATGCCCCCCACAGTGGCCTCAAAACGGCCCAGGATGGGTCCAGGACGACCCCAGATGGCCTCAAGACGGCCCGAGACGGCCGAAAGGGGACCAAAATACCTCCAAGACGCCTCCAGAGGCCTCCCAGAGGGCCCCCAGGAAACCAATATGATGTAAGAGTCGTTGATGATAATACAGCTTTTCAGCTGTGTTCCGGTTCTTGTATTTCCAAGCTCCCGTGAACCCAAGACGGTCCAAGAGAACCCCAAAAGGCCGAAGGGGGCCCCAAATAGGGCCCCAAGACAGCCCAAGATGGCCCGAAGACGACCCCAAGACAACCACGGACGGCCCAAGAGAGCCCCAAGACGGCCCAAGATAGCCCAAGAGGTACCTAAGGCAGTCTATAGATAGGCCCCCAAGACGGTATCCGAGGGCACCAGACAGCCCGAGATTACCCCAAGACCGCCCAGGAGAGCCCCAAGATAGCTCAAGAGAGCGCCGAGGCCCATAAAAGAACCTCAAGAGAGCCACAAGATGACCCCCTCCTCAATGTTCCCCCAGCGGTGCCCCCAAGCACGTGAGGGAGAGCTCAGACCTCTAGCATGGCCGCACCTTCATTCGACATTTCACCACGCAGGCGTTCCCAGGAAGGCAGGGGGCGGCGGTGATTCGTCAGAGGCGTCTTCGATAAGAGAAGGGTGATCAGGAAGAGCAAGACAGAAGCGGTTGAGAACAGGAAAACGAAAGGTAAGGAAACATGGAGAGTCAGCGATGAAAGAGGGCAGTGCGTAGTATAGAAGAGCAGGCCATCCCCACTTGGCGGAGCTGGAAAAAAGAGAGGGAGGCGGAGAAGAGGCAAAACCCAGGGCCACGCTCAGGCAGCTCCTGGAGGTATCCCCAGCTGGCCTCAACAGGCCCCCCAGGCCGCCCAGAACGGCCTCACACAGGCGTCGCCTCTGGAAGCACCCCACACCCCTGGGCTGCGGTGCTGAGACTGCCCTGCAACACCCCGTGGGCACGTTGAGAGCAGCCAGGACTGCCTCCGGCCTGTGCGCACACCTGAGCCCTGCCGAGGAGAAGGGCCAATGATGCGGACATGACGCTCCAACTGGCAGCCGTAGGCGGCAACCGTGTGGCGTGTCCATCACGCACGCAGCAGACCCTGCAACTGGCACCGCCTCTGAGGGATCGGTGTGCCAAATATCTGTGTCCGAGAGCCCGCGAAAAAGTGAGACGTCGCATATACAAGAGGCACAAACAATAGAAAACGCACGGCGATGGCCAACATTCCAAATAACGCATGGCGAAGGCCAGCATAGAAAGGGCTGCCGGAAGTGAATCATATTTTTCCCAAGCCCTCCTTGTCGTCGAGTATTCATTAAAATCAAGCACCCGTTGCTCATCCATCATTCTCCTCCTCGTCCTCCTCCATGATCCTCCCTTCTTGACTCTACAAACCTCATTTGGATAGGGCCCTCGTTTTGAAAATTCGCCGGCCCAACGGGCCAGAGGCGTGCTAAGATCTCCGGTGACTGCTTTACAATATTCTTCTTCGCGCGCGCGGGGCGGCCCCTGGGGGTCTCCCCACGAAAAGTACCCCGGCAGGGTCCTGGGAGACTCCCGGGAGGGTCCCGGGAGGTTCCCGTCAGAGATGTTCTCCCTCCTGGGTGCCGCCCTCGAGGTCCTCCAGAGAGCCTCCAGACGCCCCAAAACGCCCCCAAGATGCTACAAGAGGGCTCCGAGATGCCACAAGATCGCTCCAAGACGCTCCATATGGCCCCCAAACGCCCCAGGAGGCCTCCAAGAGCACTCCCAAGAGGGCCCCAATAGGCAAAATTCATTGCTTTTCCTTAGGTTTTGGTGAGATTTTGGTATTCCCACCCTTTCCGCTTTCCAACGCCCGACGACGGCCCAAGAGGCCCCCAAGACCGCTTCAAGAGTGCCCAAGAGCCCCCCACAAGGGCCTTACGACGAGCCAAGATGGCCCCAAAACGGCCCCAGAGGGCCCCAAGACGGCCCAAGAGGGCCCCAAGAACGCCCCAAGAGCGGCCCCAGGGGGGGAACACGACACAACATGTCCAGCCCTCGGCCCTAAGAAGCCCCCAGGAGGACCCCAGAGGCCCCTGAGAGGTCCCAAGAGGCCCCAAGAGGCCCCCACGAGGCCCTCAGGAGGCCCCCAAGAGTCCCCCAAGCGGCCCCAGGAGGCCCCCCAAATGCCCCCCCGAGCGCCCCAGGAGTCCCCCAAGCGGCCCCAGGAACCCCCAAAGCGCCGCATTGACACCAAGCCCTCGGGCAAACGGCAGACATGAGACTGTATGGGCCGGCGGAATGAGCGAAGCGATTAAATAACTAGACGTTCGCTGCTTCTTTGTATTCCGCCTGCTTCCTCTCTTGTCAACCCCGTCCTCTCTTCTCATTATCCGCGACTCTCGCTTCCGTCGTCGCTTCTCTGTCGGTTTCTCTCTTCTTCTCGCTCCCGTGGGTGTTGCCTGGCGAGTACATGCAGCTGGTCTCCTGCGACCGTGGCGACACGCGCCCAGCGGAGTGGCCCAACGGTACCTCACCCCTCCTGAGTGCAGCCAGGCGTGCACCTCTCACCGCTCTCCTGCGCCCCTGGCGAGTCCAGTGGACCAGTGGCCCGACGGCAGACCCCGCGAGACCTCGCGACCCGCATCAGTGCAGCCAGGCGCGCAAGCAACACCGCTTTCCTGCGACACGAGCGGGCGCCGCGGAGTGATGGCCTACGCAAACCCAACGAGGCCTCGCACCTCTCCCGGTAGCTGCCAGGCGTGCACCTGTCGTCGCTTTCCTTCGCCCCTGGGGGTCCCACAGGACCTGCGCCATACGCAGACCCAACACGGGAACTCGGCAATCCCGGGCAGCATGCAACGGTCGCGGTTTTCCTGCGCCCGTGGCTGTTCCAGCGGCCAGTGGCCCAACCTGCACATACATGCATGCATGCATGCATACATACATACACACATACATAAATACATGCATGCACGCATGCATGCATCCATGCGTGCATGCAGACATACAGACATACATACATACAAGTATACGTAAAAACATACATACATACATACATACATACCTACATGCATACATACATACATGCATGCATACATACATACATACACACCTGTATGTCAGTGTGTGGAAATGTACAGATGAGTGCATGTATGTATGTGTGGATGCGTGTATGGGTGTATGTATGTGAGTATATGGGAGTGTGTATGTATGTATGTATGTGTAGGTAAGTGTGTATGTATTTATGTTTATGTATGTGAGTATGGTATTGTGTATATGCATGTGTATGTGTATGCGCATGTGTATGTGTAGGTGTATGGGTATGTGTATGTGTGTATGTACGTGTATGTTCGTACGTGTATATGTGCATGTATGTATGTATGAGTGCATGAATGTATGAATGTGTTTGCGTATGTCTGTTATTACGTACTTATATATGTATAGATGTATGGATGTATGTGTGCATGTGTACGTGTATGTGTGTATGGATGTGTGTAGGTATGCATACATGCATGTATGCTTGTATAAATGTAAGCAGGTGGGTAGTTCGGCTGGTGTATAGGCAGGTATGTCTGTATGTATATATGCATGTATGTGTGTATCGATAGTATCATGTGGATTTGGCCTGAATAGAATATCTCGTTATTCCACGAGGGGGCAGGGGGGAGCATTGGGGGAGAAGGGGAAGACCAGAGGACAAAAAGAGAAGGGGAGAAAATAATAGTAGGAGAAGGAAGAGACCGAGAGGAGGAGGAGGAGGAGGAGGAATAATTACAAAAACAGCATCGGTGAGGAAGGCCAAAGATAAACAACAACCACAGCAGAAGCAGAAGCGAGAGGAGAGCAGCACAAGGAGAGCGAGAGCGGCACATACCGTCAGGCAGACCTTCTGGACGGGCCGCGCACGGAACAGGCGCGGCGCACGTCACATCACCACGCAATCCTTCTTGCTGCCCGACGGCGGGGGCGGGACCACGGAAACCGATGGCCGTCCGTGGCCATCGCCAGCCTGGGAGAGGAAAAGCATGTGGCGACTTCTCCTCGTCCCACTCCTCATCACCACTATCACGGAGAAAGCGTGGACACGGGGAAGTGCAGACATTGAGAGCTGTATCGCACGTGGGAGTCCCGACCATCTCGAGAGCGCTCGCCCCTGGGGGGCGGTATCTCCATGTTGCTCTGCAATTTCGCATGCCACAGTCGTACCGCCCGGCCGTAAAAGAAGCGCCACTGGGGCCTAAGAAAGGTCGGCAGTTTTCTTTGTCGATGGAAACGGCGAGGCGAAAGTTTACAAATTACGACGATGTCAAACTTGGAGCCCCCAACCGTGCAACATAACACGGCGCTGGGGGGCAGTCTCCCAGCGCTGCTGTGCGATCTGGGCTCCCCGGGCTGTCCCGCCTGTGGTCCCCGAGGGGCGGCTCACAAACGCTTGCATCGGTAAGAAAAGCTTCCCCCGCCCCCCTCCCCATCGGTAGTGGCAGAAGGCAGGCGGCGAGCGGGAGCAGGGGGGTTGATTGGCTGGCGGTGCGGCGGGGGCAGGCGGGCTGGCTGGCTGGCGGGTGGCTGGTTGAGCTGGTTGGGCTGGCTGGCTGGTGGGATGGATAGGGCACGTAGTTTCGATGGTGTGATATGATAGTCGTCATCATCATCCTCCGCATCATTATCATCGCCACAACCATCACCATCATTACCAGCAGCATCAGCAGCAGCATCATCCACAGCATATTCTCCATCCTCATCAGCAACATCATCAGCAGTACCATCATCACCAGCATCAGCATCATCAGCATCAGCATCATCAGCAGCATCATCATCCGCATCATTATCATCCTCATCATCATCATCATCATCATCATCAGTATCATCATCATCATCATCATCATCATCATCATCAGCATCAGCAGCATCGTCACCATCAGCATCATCATCGTCACCATCAGCATCACAATAATCATCAGAATCAGCACCATCACCACCACCATCATCGTCATCACCAGAGTCATCATCATCAGCATCACCGTTAGCATCACCATCACCATCATCGCCATCATCCTAACAGTCTTCTTCATCATGGTCATCATCATGCCCAGCATATTCACCATGAGCATCGTCATCCTCATCATGATGACTCCCGCCAGTCCTCCTCAAACTTACTCCGCATGCTCCCCAAATTATACTCATCTCCATCGTCATCCTCGTCAGCTTCAGCATGGCGTCATGTCTCCGCACCGTAGCACCACCGTTGCTGCTTGCATTGCTACTTCGACACTGCCCCTACCACAGCTGTCAACAGATGGTGCACTGAGCTACTCCTGCTACGCCCGTAACAAGAATACGAGACTGGCAACAAATGAAATCAACAACCATCGCAATACTCAACCACCACCACGACTACTACTACGGCTACGGTTACGACTGCGACTACGACTACGACTACACCCGTGCTTAGAGCGAATAAAACTTTACGCTACGAAAATGAGCGTCCCTGCGGGCGTTTTCTTAAACAATAAGCCAGGTAAGGAAAACGCCAAGGGTCCAGTCGAGGTCCTTGAATTTCTGAAGCCAAATCTGGATTCCTCGGACGCCACTACTACTACTACTACTACTACTACTACTACTACTACTACTACTACCACTACTACTAGTACTACTACGACGACGACGACGACGACGACTACTACTGCTGCTGCTGCTGCTGCTGCTGCTACTACTACTACTACTACCACCACCACTACTACTACTACAACTACTACTGCTACTACTACTACGACTACTACTACTACTACTACTACGACTGCTACTACTACTACCACTACTACTACTACGACTGATACTACGACTACTACTACGACTACTACTATTACTATTACTATTACTATTACTAATACTACTATTACTACTACTAGTACTAGTACTACCACTACTACTACTACTACTACTACTACTACTACTACTACTACTACTACTACTACCACGACCGCTACTACCACAACGACTACTGATACTACTACGACTGACTACTACGACTACTACTACTACTACTACGACGACGACGACCACAACTACTACTGATGATCATAACAAGAGCGAATATACGACTACCACTACAACGACGACGGCTACTGCTACTACGCCTACTACTACTACTACTACTACTACTACTACTACTACTACGACTACTACTACCACTACTACTACTACTGCTACTACTACTACTACTACTCCTACTACTACTACTACTACCACCACCACTACACTACTACTACTATTACTACTACTACTACGACTACTACGACTACGACTACTACTACCACTACTACTACTACTACTACTACTACTACTACTACTACTATCACTACGACTACTGCTACTACGACGATTACAACTACGACTACGAGTACGATACTACTACCACTACGGCTACTATTACTACTACGGCTACTATTACTACTACTACTACCACTACTACAACGACTACTACTACTACTACTACTACTTCTACTACTATTACTGCTACTAGTACTGCTACCACCACTACCAC
>CAUYUJ010014626.1:55773-65773 GCA_963575745.1 Prorocentrum cordatum
ACTACTACTACTACTTCTACTACTACTACTACTACTACTACTACTACTACTACTACTACTACTACTACTACTACTACTACTGCAACTACTATTACTACAATTACCACTACTACTACCTCTATTACTGCTACCACTACTACTACGACGACGACTACGACGACTACTACCACTAGTTGTGGGAGGGAACGGGACGCAGGTGCGCAGGACGACTGCTAGATTGCCTTCTCTTCTGGTAAAAATTAGCTCAGGGAATGGCCACCGCATAACCAGAAGTATGTGTTTGGCGGTGATATGCGCCCACGCCTGTTAGACGCAGAACGGCACCATATTGTCTGCACGATCCGTTGTTATCGGAGCTGAGAAAAGGTAGTGCCCCCGCGGTGTAATCCACAAACGAGAAAAAGAAAGGAGGGAGGGAGGGGGAGGAGACGAGGGGACGGGCGGCTGCAGCGTGGAAGGGGAGGGCGGATGGAGAGGAGGGGAGAGAGGGAAGGGCAGGGGAAGGGGCGGGCAGGGGAGGCGGGAGGAGCGGGGAGGAGGAGAGAGCAGGGAGTGCAAGAGCGGGGACCCTTCACCGCGCAGGTTTCTCTCCGCCCCGCGACCATCCAGGACGGGCCGCCCACGGCATGCGGCCCGGAGCCCATCTGGTAGGGCGGGGCGGAGGGCGCGGGACGAAGGCCGACCGACGTCGCCAGAGGTACCCCGCGGAGGGTCTGGGGGGGGGGCGGGGCAGCCCAGGTGGCGAGCGGGGCGGGATGGTGAGGACGATCCCGGCGGAGGAGGGAGGGAGGGAGAGGGGGCGCAGGAAGAGGAGGAGGGAGCAGCAGGAGCAAGGAGGCTCGGGTACGTCTTCTGGACTCCGAAAGCCTCCGGGGCTTGCAGAAAGCTCTGGAGGACGCTGGAGGCCTCCAGAGGTGCGGGGCGGGGCGGGGGAAGGGATGGGACGGGGCAGCAGCAGGACATGGCGGCAGGGGACAGGGCCAAGGGGCGAGGGCAAGTAGTAATCCAAGGAGGCGTAAAAGCGGGGGCCAAGCACGTGGGCGGAATCAGCTCTTCTGGTCTCCTCCATGGGGGGAACCCCATTGCACATCGGACCTAACCGGGATTCCTCTGCGGCTTCAGCCGGCCCAGATACGAGGCGGCGGTGCCCGTTGGAATGCTGTCCAGGCTCATCGTGGACTCGCTGCGAACCTGGAATGCCGTCGCGGGCTTCTTGGCGAGCGCCAGCACCTCTCTTGGGGGCAGATGCGGCGAGGGAGCGCGCAGGGGGCACGGGGAGGGAAGGCAACCTCCTGAGAAGGACACCCGCCCACTCGTCGGAGGGCACGGGGTGTGTGGCGCTTTCTGTACCTGGCTGCCCCGATACGCAACACGCAACCCGTAGCGTGTCGACACGAAGCTCGGCACGTGGATTGAAAATGGAGGTCAGGCGCGAGAAGTTTGCCAAAACTTGTGCCGACAAGTGCCGAGCCAACACGCAGCGTGTCAACAGGGACGTTTTGAACACGGTACGTGTTGCGTTTCAACACGCGCGTGTCAGGACAGCTAAGTCTCTGTAGGCGGCCGTCCCCTCTAAGACCCCCCTGCCTCCTTGGCCCCCTCGGCCGTGCCCAGTCCTGTCGAGGGGGGACGATCGGGGTAGAACGGCTCAGTGTGGTGTGTGGCGCTCCATGCAGACCGGTTCGAAGGCACAGGCAGTGTGTGTGTGGCCCCATGTGTAGGGGACCGCCGCTTCTACTGATGAACGGACAGCAAACACCCATACGCGTAGGGGGCGGACCCGCGCCTCGCGACTCGAGGCTTCGCTGTGGGTATGGGCGTGGGTTGTCGGACTCCGATCCGAGGGGGGCCCCCGCTGGAGCGGGGAACCCCATCTGGAAACAAGCACCTATAGCCCTTTCAGAAGTCACCCCCGACAACTCTGGGGTTCGAGCAGATGTGGGTGCTAGTTGTCAGCTCATGATCTAAGAAGCTCCCTGCATCCTTGGTAGACCAGCTCAGGTGCGGAAACAGAAAGACTGAATCGGCGTTGCTTCGCCGACTGATCGGCGATAGGCCCTCGATAACGAATCCGCACGCTCTCTTGTAGGGGTGGGCTATCGGGCCCCTGTCGGCGATAAATGGGCGATTGGGGGTCGACGCCCCCATGCTGGATACCCGTAGTGGCGCCCACGCACGTGAAAGCACGTGCCACATGTACGCGTACCAGACGCATGTCGGGCTCCTACCCCTGCGAGCGTGTATCTCTACGTGTGGACAATTTGGCGCCCCCATGTTCGACACCCCCCGCTGGCGCCCACACATATGCGAAAACACGTGACACATGTACGAGTGCCGGATGCATATTCGGCGCAACCCCTCCGCGCACGTATTTCTGAGTGTGAAGAAACCAGCGCCCCCGTACTGGGTACCCCCCCCATTGGCGCCCACACGCGTGAAAGCACGTGCCACATGGACGCGCACCAGGCGCATGTTCGGCACACTCTCTGCATGCACGTATTCATTTGTACGTCCGAAGACTCCAGCACCCCAATGTTGGATATCTCCGCGGACGCCCACACACGTGAAAACACGTGACTCATGTACGCGTGCCAGACGCATGCTCGGCACCTTCCCTGTTCAGCGCCCCCATGTTGGATACCCCCGTGGGCGCCCACACGCGTGAGAACACTTGCCAGATCCACGCATGTCAGACGAATGATCGGCATCCCCTCCCTGCGCGCACGTATTTCAACGTGTGAAGACTCCAGCGTTCCCATGCTGGATACAACCCGTTGGCGCCCACACACGTGAAAGCGCTTGCCACATGCACCCGTGCATGATGCATGTTCGACACGCTCCCTGCGCGCACGTATTTCTACGTGTGGAGAATCCAGTGCCCCGTCCATGTTAGATATCCCCCTTGGCACCAGAACACATGCAAATGCATGCCACATGCACGCGTTCCAGACGCATGTTCGCCCGCCCCTTCCACGCACAGATTTCTAAGCATGAAGACTACAGTGCCCTTATGTTAGATACCCCCCGCTGGCACCAATACATGTAAAAACACGTGCCAGGTGCTCGGGGGCCATAAGCGTCTTCGACATCCCTCTTCCGCGCACGCAGTTCTACAAATGAATACACCAGCACCCCCATGTCGGATACAGCCCGCTGGCGCCCACGCTCGCGGAAACATGTGCCACATGCACGCGTGCCAGACGCATGCTCAGCCCCCACCCTGCACGCACTTACTGCTACGTGTGAAAGTTCCGGCCCCCATACTGGATGTCCGCCTTCAGCGCCCACACGCGAAAACACATGCCACATGCACGCGTGCCAGACGCATATTCGACACCCCCACTGCGCGCACGTATCTCTACGTGTGAAAAACCAGCGCCCCCATTTTGGGTATCGCTCTTTGGCGCCCACAGACGCGAAAAACAAATCCAAATGCACGCGTGACAGACACATGTTCGGCAGCCATCTTCAGCGCACGTGTTTCTACGAGTGAAAAGCCCGGCGCCCACATCTTGGGTGTGAAGATTCGGGCGCCCACATGTTGGATAGCACCCGTTGGCGCTCAAACATGCGAAAGCCAGGTGCAACATGCACACGTGCCAGACGCGTGTTCGACACCCCCCTCCACGCACGTCTTTCTGCGAGTGAAGAATCCAGCGCCCCCCTGTCGGATATCGCCCACTGGCGCCCGAACACTTGAAAACACAACCGCCCGCCTGCATGCGTGCCAGACGCGTGTTCGCCACCCCCCGTCCACGCACATCCTTCTACGTGTGAAAAATCCAGCGCTCCCATGTTGGGGACCGCCCCCGTGGCGCCTCCCCGCACGAAACAGACATGCCATATGCATGCGTACCAGACGCATGTTCGGCACCCCACATCGGCGCACTGTCTCTTACGCGTCAGGAATTTGGCGCCCCCATGTTGCCATGAAACAGATGCCAAATGCACGCGTAAAACACATGCCACATGCACGCGTAAAACACGTGCCAAATGCACGCATACCAGACGCATGTCGAACACCACCCTCCGCACACGGATTTCTAGGTGCGAGAAATCCAGCGCCCCCATGTTGGATACCCCCCGCTGGCACGCACAGCCTCGAAAACACAGCTATATGAACACGTGCTAGACGCATGTTCGGCTTGCTCCTGTACGCCCGTATCTCAAGGTGTGGAGAGCCCGGCGCCCCCACGTCAGATACCCCCCCCTGGCACCTACACACGTCAGAAGCACATGCCACAAGCACCCGTGCCAGATGCATGTTCGACACGCACACACACACACACACACACACACACACACACACACACACACACACACACACACACAAACACGCAATGCACACACACACACACACACACACACGCAATGCACACACACACACACACACCTTTCGCCCATGGATTCACACACATGAGAACACGTGCCAGGT
Source organism: Prorocentrum cordatum (assembly GCA_963575745.1). NCBI lineage: Eukaryota > Dinophyceae > Prorocentrales > Prorocentraceae > Prorocentrum > Prorocentrum cordatum. Next base: position 60,209 of record CAUYUJ010014626.1, read on the forward strand.
ACACGTCGAGGCACATGTTGGATACCTTATGTGGCGCCTACCCGCCTCGCTCACGCAATTAAGCGTGTGAGGTATCAGCCAGCCAATTCAACGCTCCATGCTTTACACCCCTCTGGTCCAGGGCTACAGGTTCGACAGCACAGAGAGAACCCTGGGCTGGAGCCCATAATGGGCAAAAACATGTCATGTACGCTTGCGCCTGCTGAAACAAGCGACTGGCGCGCGCCCAGCGGGTGCTTAGGCGAAGCGGTTTCCACAATTTCCTCTTGGTGGACACACGAGCCCTCCCAGGGGGGTCTCCGAGCCTCTGGCACCGCGTCCTTCCACGTCTTGCCGCGGCAGAACTGCCCCAGCGCCTGGAAGCCCCACCTGAAGCAGCAGGCACTTCGCGACTGGAGGATGACCCGACCCACTCCTCATACTCCCCCACTCCTCCTCCTCCTCCTCCTCCTCCTCCTCCTCCTCCTCCTCCACCTTCTCCTCCTCCTCCTCCTCCTCCTCCTCCTCCTCCTCCTCCTCCTCGGCCCCCGCCCCCGCCTCCGCCTCCGCCTCCGCCTCCGCCTCCTCCATTCCTTTTCCTTACATTTAACTTCTCCCTGTCGCACCCCGAGGCCAGTTTTAGGGCGGGCCGGGCGTTTCGCCTGAGACTTCCTCACCATTTATGACTCTGAAGCTTAAAATTAGCAACAGCTTCACAGATGGAGGGCGGGTCACTTTCAAAATGTGGCTCTCGCCTGAGTGCGGCGCACTTTCGTTGTTAAAAATCCCAGAGTTTCAAGGATTGAGGGCGGGTGGTTTTCAAAATGTGGCTCTCGCCCTGGCGCGGCGCACGTTCATTAAAAAATGCTAGAGGCGGTTCCTTTTCAAAATGTGGCTCTCGCCTTAGCGCGGCGCACATTGGCTTTATATAACTGCACCAAGAGTTTCCTGGATTGCCATCATCAACGTGTCATATGTCAGAAATGGTGTTCTGGGAGCATTCGGGATTATGCGGGTGCAGCAGTTACGTTGGTTCGCTGTGTTGAAGTTCCAGGAATGGCGTTCTGGCACGATTCATGATTGTTAAGACGCAACAGTCAAGTTGATCCGTGGCGTTGGAATCCCGTGAGCAATGTTTTGGCATGTTTCAGGGTCTTCAAACGGATGGCTTTCTTCCAAAGAGGCAGTTACTCCAATGGAAATGAACCGTTGTAGGGGCCTATGAAGAGGGAGCTTGGAAGGAGGGTTTATTACAACATCGTTGATGATTCTTGGGTTTACACTGGTCCTCCTCCTCATCCTCCTGCGCCTCCTCCTCCTTCTCCTCCTCCTCTTCCTCCTCCTCCTCTTCCTTCTCCTTCTCCTCCTCCTCCTCCTCCTCCTCCTCCTCATCATCATCATCATCATCATCATCCTCATGCTAATGGCAGTCGTGTTCATCCGCTTCCGGTTTGCAGCAGATAGCTCGGCAGCGCAGGGAGTCAAGACGGCATACAAGATTCACGCCGACCGCACGAAGGCAAGAGTGGCCACGATGAGGAAGGTCCAGACCCATGGGCATTCATGACGATGCTGCTTGAGGCAAGTACGTCAAAGCATCTCGGGGAGGAAAATCTCAGGAAGATCCGGACTTTCCTTGCGGCCCACCCGCCGCCTAGTGATCCCAGAGATGTACAAATCCAACAAGGTGAAGCTTTCGATTCGTGTGCATCCAGAATACGTTAATTTGAAAAAACATGGTGATCAAGTACCTCTGGGCCATAAAATGCAAGCAGTACTTCGGACAGGCCCCCCGGGGAGCCCTGGAGAGGAAGGCCCAGGACCTCTTCAAGGAGCTCAACCTCGATCTGAGTGACGAGGAGTAGGCGTGAAATGCGCCTGGTGCCTCGGCTGTGCTCGCCGCTCCCCTTGGAGTGCTTGGCCGGGCACGGTCGGGACCGCTCCCCTAGGCCTGGGGCCGAAGCCTTCGGAAATTCGGACAACGACCCGATCGCTCTGCCTGACTCCGGATGCACGGAGTCTATGCGCAGTTCTGCCGCCGCCTCATCCCCCTCCTCATCCCTCCCTCCTCCTTCATGTTCGAAGAGAGAGCGGCCCGCTGAGCAAACCACGCCAAGCCTGCTCAGGCGCCTTCCCAGCCAGGCCAGGACCAGGGGCCGAGAATATGTAAAACAACGCCATGCTCCTCCTCTTCCTCCTCCTCCTCCTCCTCCTCCTCCTCCTCCTCCTCCTCCTCCTCCTCCGCCTCCCCGTTCTCGCATTTTGCTCGCGGGGATGTAGCCTCGACGTCAGCTGCGCATGGAGAGGGGGGATCCAGCCCCTCCGAAATCGGCGCGTTCCCCACCAAAAGACCGCTCCAGCATCCCGCAGGTGATGGAGATCGGTGCAAATTCTGCCAGCGCCTCCTTTGAGGATGACAAGTCTTAGAAGGAGGAGGAGGAGGAGGAGGAGGAGGAGGACCCGCAGGACCACGGGCTGCTCTCAAAGGTTTGATGCGGTCTCGGAGCTGTCAGGACCCTGGCGAAAACCACGGGGATGCGGGCACAAGCCAGCAACACCGTGCGAGTGTTCGCCTCCCCGTGAGATTCTCGCACTCGCGGACGGATTGGGCACGCAAGCAAAACAGTGTGATATGGCTTCGTAGCTGCGGCGACCGGGGGTGTGACCAGTCACGCCAACGCAGGACGACCCTCTCACAGATGGCCAAAGGCCTTACTTTGCACGCCACACAGGGGTGCGTCGAAAACAGGTGCGAATGTTGTCCAAAACCGACAGCGGCCGCTGTTGGGCAGACGGCCTCCTGCCTCAAACGGACAACGCCCGCGGAGGCACCGACAGAGAGTCCTGTCCAGAAGGAGCAGGGAATCATGTCGGTATTCGCACCCCTTCTTTCCGTACCCATTTCGATCGCACAGATCTGCCCTTCGACAGAGTTCGGGCGCGCGCTAACTTGAATTAGAGATCCGTGGATCTGGCGCGTGGGCGCCAAATCCACTGATCAAGGTTAAGCATTCAGCCAACGCCGCCCGATTTGACGACGGAGCACGCAGATATTGAAAGGAAACGGGACCCGTCGCTAGTCCACGCGCCTGAATCCATGTTTGCGTTTCATCGAGTCGGCTACACACAAGAGTGACCCTAGGCAAGAGTGACCTTTGGCGCGTGGCTTTTGGAGAGCCCGCGAGGGGGGGGGCTAAACCCAAGCGCGCAAGACGCAACCATCGCATCACATTCGGCCATCGGGGGACCCCAGTGCGCCCGCACCCAGAAGCCACTCCGGCGAAAGGTCGCTCCTACGTGCAGTCGATCGAAAAAAGGGCGCTTGCTCTGCCGAGGGCCGCCTGTCGCCCGGCTCCCGGAACAGGCGCGAGATGATGAGGCCGCGCTCGCTCCTCTCGGGGGAAAAAGCGGCGGCCCGCCGATCGCCGCCCGGGCGCCTCTCTGCCTTCTGGCGGCAGGGCACGGCACCCCTGCTCAGAGTTCAGGCTTGCCTTTCGCTCAGAAGATGGACTTCACTGCAGGCGTTTTCGCAAGCAGTAGTCCAGGTCCACCTATACGGAAGTTCCACGAAAGAAAGAAGCTCCAAGAAAACGCCCAGGGTGATGCGAAATCTGGACCCCATGGAAAATTACGAGTATTGCTTGAGAGTGCTGATGGGCGCAAAGAGAAGGAGGAGGAAGCAAAAGGGAAGGCGGAGGAACAGACTCGCCAGACAAAGCTGGCAAGTGCTGCAAGGGGTGTGCATGTGCTAAGGGGGTGACAGGTCGTAGAAAATAGCGGCGAAAGATGAACAATGAAAAGCTGCACGCGCATAGCATCTGGAAGACTATGAATAAGTGATGTTCGCCATGACATGCAAGCGGTGGTAGTGAAGATACGGCGTGACGCCGTGACGCCTCCCCCTCGGGGCTGTCTTGTATGCAGGGTGTCGTGATCAATCGAAGACGCGGGGTGGGACACTCAGAGACAACTGGGATCCTGTGGGGTCTGGCGACCGCGCTATAGTGTCGTCATTCGTAGAGGACGCGAGGCGGGATACTGAGGGACCACGGGGATCCTGTGGGGCCTGGTGACCGCGGTATGCAGGGTGGGCAGACGGGAGCTCTATTTTTACAATCTAACAACCCCAACCTGTCGGGTGGGCAAATATAAACCACAACGTGATGAAGCAAGTCGGTCGAGATCAAGACTGCCTCGAACGCCCGAAGTTGCCCTGACCCGCTCTCACAAACCGCCCACGTACCAGCGCCTCATCCTACAGCCTTTGATAGAAACGATTAGCCACGCGTATGGGGATACATGAGACATGGACGACAAGAGAGAAAGAGGAAGAGAGAGAGGGACAGAGACACAAGACAGAGAGAGAGCCAGAGAGAGAAAGAGGAGACAGAGAGAGAGAGACAGACAGACAGACATGGAGAGAGAGAGAGAGAGAGAGCGAGTGAGTGAGCGAGAGGGTGAGAAGGGAGGGAAGGACGTAAACAATAAGAAGATGGGTGGAGGAGAAGAAGAGCGAGGGAGAGGGGGGGGCAGTTTGGAGAAAAGAAGGGGAGCCGGCGGGTGGATGTGAAAAAGGAGATGGTGGGGTACGTAAGTTCATTTCGCTCCCGGTCTGGGACCAGAATTTGGTCTCCCCCGATCCTCCCCTCTTTCAGCAGGTACCTGGCCAGCTCGGCACCCGAGCTGTCGAAAATCCTGCAGTACGCGTTAGAGACCTGCCCGAAGGTCACGCCATTGGTGTAGATGTTGACGACGAATACAATCTGCTCAACATTCGGCGGGATCTTTGCCAAATCCGCGGAAATGACCTGAGATCCAGAAACCCCCCAAGACAGCGGAACTCCACCGGACTGACATCTCGAGGAGAATTCACTGGACATGTTAATAGGCGTCACAACTCGGGCATCTATTTCTGAATTGCAGTCCGGCACTGGCCACTAAACGACGCCACCGCTGCATGAGGCGCACGAGCTTCAGGCAAGAGACGAGAACAGATCAAAACATCCTGACACATGCGAGCCCGGGCAAATCAACCTGGCCTGGGAAAGAAAACCAAATGAATCTCGTGCATGTCCACTTTGATAAAAGCGGCTATAGACGCTCCACACAAGAACCTGGAGGACGAAAGGGAAGAAAGGAGGGGAATAGAAAGAAAACGAAAGTAAGGTCGACTCCGGCGCGCTGGACCGAGCCACAAGTTGAGGAAAAGTGCCATGGAATTGTCAGTTCGCCGAAGATTCCAGACATCCGTCGCTACGATCTGTCGTGCAGTGGGCCCCCCCAAAAAACCCTCGAAGCTTATCATACAGGATCGTTGTTTGATGGTCCAGGACCAGAAACGGGCTTTCAGAAGCCCAACCGCGAGAACAGAAGACAAGTGCCTCGAATGCTCGTGACGAAGGACGCCTGGAATCAAGAACCCCGTAGGCCTCGACGAAATTTAGCTCTGGAAGTTTGGATTCCCAAGGCGTGCTGGCCATAGGATGACCTCGTCGTCCCCGTCGCCCTCGCCTAAGGGAGCTCTCAATCCAGAGGACGACGTGAAGAAGGGAGGAGGAGGAGGAGGAGGAGGAGGAGGAGGAGGAG